>OX637391.1:60413068-61013068 GCA_951799425.1 Ilex aquifolium | reverse complement strand
GCAAAACTACATACAAATTGAGAGGGAAGTATTTTGCAGAGTCACTCTTACCTGAACAAAACTAAAGGGCAACCAAATACAATAAAGTCCTCAAATATACAGATCTATGTATATTGTGTTGAAAAAAATACGATTAGGGTCTGTGATGTACAGATCTATATAGATCTATGCATATATATACAGCGAAAGGAAGCTCCTTCTTCGTTGATCTGTGAGTGGAAGCCCCTTCTTCGTCAATCTGTGAGTGGAAGCCCCTTCTTCGTTGAGAGAGAGAGAGAGAGAGAGAGGAGAAGACATAGTCGTTGAGAGCTCTAGAGAAGAGAGAGAGGTGATGAGAGAGAGAGAGAAAAGAGAGTCTGATGTAGACTAGGAAGGAAAAAAATTAGGGACGAAAAAGGAAGAAGAAAATAGATGAAAAAAGAGAGAGAATTTGATGAGAAAGCAATATCAGTATTCAATACCAGTACTCAATAATAATCAATGTCTAATCTAAATAAAACCCTTACATGCATCCCTTTATATAGAGAAACTAAAACCCTAAAATAAATAAATAATGACAAATAAACCCACAAAAGTTAAAAGAAAATACTTAAAAGATAAATATTAAAAGTATCCAAATTACTCTCATGATTAATCTAAAATATCTATCCAATTCCTACACGATCCCCATCAGAGTCGTTGCTGAGAGAGTTGCTGAGAGAGAAGAAAGAGTCGTTGCTGAGAGAGTTGCAGAGAAAGAGAGTTGTTGCTTAGAGAGTTGCATAGAGAGAGAGAGAGAGAAGAGAAGAGAGGGGCTGTTCAAGTGTGTTCTGTGAGGACGAAAATGAGAAAGACCCATATTTATAGTTCATTACATGAAGTTGTATTTTGTAATTAACAAGACTCGAAGTTAAAACCTCATTTAAACCCAACATGCGTGTTTGTGTTTCTCATGTTTCCTGGAACACATTTTTTTTGTTCCCATTTTTTAGACTTGTTTCCAAGACAACTAATATGAAACAAAAAACAAAAACAATTACCAAACATATTTTTTTTTTTATTTTTGACAAAAATTGAAAACAAAAACATAAAAAATAAGACAAAAACACCAACCAAACAGCCCCTGAATTTCTCTCACA
Source organism: Ilex aquifolium (assembly GCA_951799425.1). Lineage (NCBI taxonomy): Eukaryota > Viridiplantae > Streptophyta > Magnoliopsida > Aquifoliales > Aquifoliaceae > Ilex > Ilex aquifolium. Next base: position 61,011,950 of record OX637391.1, on the reverse strand, counting down.
GCAAAAACAATATAAAAGCAACCAAAGTATGTTATTTCCAGTGGTTTATATACAGAAGCTTAGCGCTAGTGGACACAGGGAGGGAACTGGAGAAGCGTGTCGTTTGTAATGGAAGGAAAGATACCACTACTTCGCCTCTTTGTTGGACCACTCTGACCAGTACCAGGAACCGGCGCGAACATTCTGACCAGAACCACGAATCCATTCCAATTTGGATCTTGACGACCCATACTGGCTGAGAATAAGGGACTAGGCAACAGTTGTTAGTCACAAGCTGATCACCCAGAATAAGGGACTAGGCAACAGTTGTTAGTCACAAGCTGATCACCCAGTCATGGATCTGCTGGAGTTCGGTTCTTGTTTTCCTTGGAAAGTGAAGAACACAGTCATTGAGCGTCCATCTTCCTACATAACTGAAACCAGATATCGGTGATTCACCTCCACTGCCTGATAACAATATGAGATTGCTTTACCAGCCACGGCAGAGCGTCAAATGAACAACATTTTTCTCGTTTTTCTTGTTTTCCCTGATTTTTGTTTTGTAAAACATATACACACCTCAGATAAGCAAGGGCATCCCAAGCATACTGAACATCAAAGCTCATAAGTTAAAAAGGAAACTAGCATTTCCTCTATCTTGCCCATCCTTGCATCTGAAGAAAACAATGATGGTAAGCTTGCCCCCAAAGAACCTGGAAAATCTTAGGATGAATATCATGATTTGACCAAGTTACATGCCGTCTGAAAGGGGTCCTATCAACTGAGTAACAAAGACAACCAACCAGAAATGATGTTTGAAGCCCACATCATACTCTGTTAGTTTCTATCAATTAAATGGCGTATATGTTTCTCTATTGCCTTCAATCCATGGTACATAGGCAACCAGGAACAGTAAAAACGTTCATATGTAGGGACAGACAACCTTGTCAAAGCAATTTATATCCCATTGGATTTAAGCATACATTCAGAATGCATCAACGATATGGACCTCTGTTCATGTTTTTTTTTCTCACCTTCCATCCAAAATCCAATTACTGTGTTGTTTACTTTTATGATTCACTAAATTGCTTCCCCAGTTGATTATAATTGAATTATAAAACCATAGAGGTCATACCAAAATCTAGAGAGTTTTTCTATTAATTTGCAGATTGGCAACAAAGTTCAACCCAGCAAATTGTTAATTTTGCTTCTAATTAGATAATTAGAATCTGACAAAAAAATAATAATAAGAGTAGGGATGCAACAGCAGAGACCTTCATGTGATCAGATGTTTAAAGAAATTCAAGGATCCGATCCATAAATTGGAAAAATGTATTCAAGAAGTCGGAAAATATGGAATGAGATGCAAGTTGAAGAGAGGGGAAACCTTTAAAGCCATAAAACGGAAACAGAAACAGAAAGATGGAACTGTCTGGGATAGGGAATGAATCAATGGCAAATTGATTGGACCAGTCAATGCAAATCTCACAAACTCCATAAAACAGAGCAATGTGAAAAGAGGAATTAAATCTCATATATTTTATTAGCAGAAATGTTCTAGCTTGAATATGGTTTATCCCTTGATTCTACAAAAAGTTAGACCTTGTCTAACTTGAAAATAAATGCCCATTTTCCTTTCTCAGTTACTCGACATTGACAAAGAACAAGGAGAAACAATTCGAAATTGCAAGCAACTTACAAGATCAAACAAACAATACTATAATGGAAAGAACAATTTCGTAATGATCAGTGAAAAAAGAATAAAAGTAACAATTAGTCCATAAATTCTCTCTCCAATACACAATGGTACACAAAACCATACAAAAAAATAAAGGAAATCGTATCAAATCTAAGTACCTCCAAGACAAAATGAATCATCAAATCAATGAGCCGAGAGAGAAGAACTCGATCAAAGAAGCCCGAACAAAACGATGAAGCCAAGCAAAATGAGCCAAACAATGTGAACCAACAACAGCGCCTGACCACCACCACCATTCCCAATTTCGCAAAACCCTAGCTTCGCCACGCGTGTACCGGCACAGATAGCGTCGGCGCAGCCACACCAGTAGGTGACGCCGTCGACACCGCAAACTGGATCGGTCCGAAAGCACTTGACCGGGCAAGAACCAGGGTCCACCGTTCCAGGACAGAGCTCTCCATCATCGGAGGGTAATCGGATTAAATTCTCGTCCGATCGGACGGCAGGTGGGAAATTGAGGGTGATTATGAGGGTTATGAGAACAAAAAGAGAAAATGGGGATCGCCTTGACATGATCGGCGAGCTTTCTGTTCTTTAGGGAAAGAAAAGCTCGCCGTTTTCAACTGATTGTGGAATCAATCGACCAATTCGTAAAGCGAGAAACCCTAATCTTTTGGTTGAATGGAGTATGGGAGAGAATTGGTTAGGGTTTTGTTGATTGAAGAAAGGAATATGAGGAGAGATTGATAGATGGATTGAGAGAGAGAAAAGATTGGGAGAATCGAATAAAGAGAAACCCAAGGAGGGAAGGGAGGGAGGTGGATCTGTTTCTTCTTTCTTGTTCAACTAACGGTTGGTAATAGCGAAAAAGAAATAACAGTTGGACGGATTCTTCAAGAATCGAAATTCGAAACTGCGTGGTGTGTGGGGCATACATACACTATACACATACACATGTGTCGATTATTTTCTAGAACATTATATATCTATATTTATATTATTTCATGGGAAATAAATAATGTTGCTAAACCATATGCCAGCTCACAATACAATAAAGTTAAAATAAAATAATTTTGTACGTTGCCTATAAAATTTATAGTTTCTCTCCACCATCAACTCTATCCCTCCCCATCGTTCAAAAAAAAAAAAAAACTCTATCCCTCCCCGCCCATCCCAGCCCAGCCCATTTCCGCTCTCCCGCCAGACATTATTGGAAGTATATCCATTAATATCTAAAATTACTTTTTGAATTATTTTTTTTAAGTAATTAACAAAGATAGTTGTTATTCAGATGTAAGCCGGTAAACAAAGATAATGAAAGTGGTGACACAGGTTATATCAATTATTTAAATAATTTAAAATTTAAAAAATAATATATTTTTTTAAAAAAAATTTACTTCCTAAAATTTGAAAATAATTAGTTGGCTATTGGTAACTGAATTTTTTAAGTTTTTTTAAATAACTTATATTTTTTTCGGATAAGAATAACTTTTATTTTAACTGCTTGAAAAACATGCATCTAGATTGAATTAACTTTCTCAACACCAAAATTGGGAGAACGCCGGACTCTTAGCTAAGTATAATTTCTTTAAAAGAAGACATATTTCTCGTTTAAATAGAACAAATAGGGTTATCCATGGGTCGGGCGGGCTTGGTCCGTGAATTTTTTTTTTAGGCCAGGCTTGGGTAGTATAGGCCCAAGCCCGTATTTGGGCGAGTGGCGGGCCGGGCTTCAAGTAGGGGTAAGCTACCCACAGCTCAACCCGTCACCTATTGGACGGGCTTTGTGGGCGGACTTTCTGGCAGACCCATTCAAATTTCAAATTCTCAAAGTTATGGCTATTTGAAAAATTTTGAACTTCAACTCACTAAACATTCAAGTCTCACCTATCATGCTACCAAATTCCCACCAACTAGACTAGCAAATTCCCACATTCAAGTCTCAACATTTTTTTTTTTTTTTGGAAAATAAAGTCTCAACATTCAAGTCTCTTCAACTCTCACACACATATTAACATAAACATGTATGTTTATATATATATATATATATGGTATGTGGGCTTCGGGTATGTGGGCGGGTTATTGGGCCGGGCTTCGAACAGGGTAGTGGGTTTAAGGGTAAACCCAAGCCTTTCTTAAAGGATATTGGGCTTAGGCTCGGACGGGCCAATTATTGGGCTTCGGATCTATTTTTTTCAGGCCGAATAACGGGACCCGTGGGTAACCCGGCCCATAAACACCCCTAAGAACAAATCCTTAAAAAAAGGCATCATACTGTTGCAAAAGTGCACTCTGTCTATGGGATTTTGAACCAATCACCCACTTCATCTTAACTTCCTTAATCATGTTTTTTTAACTTTCTTTACCAAAACTTTTTTTGACTTCTTATTAATTAAAAAAATCAGAACGTCTCATTCACCTTAATTTTTATGTTTAATCATTAATTGTGCAATGCACGGGATACGGCTGGTTTAGGAAAGAAAGGCTGTGCCGTCTCTCAATATGATCGTTATATGTAATTGAATACATTAGAAGTAGTGAATATTTGTTATTAGATTCCCAATTAATTGTAATGAAAATTGGGGTTGATACTTCGTTTTGGGATAAATTCATTTTTAATCTTACTAATAAGTAGTTAAGTCCACTATTTTTTTAAAACTCAAAAATACTCTTCCTTAAAAACAACTTTAAATTAGTTTTCTAACTTGGGAATCCCTTAATTTACTATCAACGAAGATATGCCAATAAATTTTTCACATAAATTTTAAATTCAAATTATTCTCTCTCTCTCTCTCTTTCTCTCTCTCTCCATATATATGTCTTTTTTGATAATATTACTGTTCATATTACTATTTTTGTTGAATATGTTACTACTGTTATTTTCCTAAATATTAATACTCAATGTTATTATTTTTTTGTTTTTGAATATTACTAGTTTTTTGTGTTTAAATGTTACTATTTTTTGTGTTTAAATGGTACGTTGTGTTTAAATGGGCCCGAGGTTGGGCTTTGGAATAGATCATAGGCATTTACTTTGCCCAAGGTATGGACATGTTGGGACGTACCAACCCTCTCAGTTATTTCACTACAGACATCTGACCAGAACATAGTCCAACCCAATCAAAGCCCAGCCGAATCAAATATCAAAATTTTGTTCTAAAACATAGCAAATGTTCCTGTTTTTAAAAAAGTCGAAAAGAATCAAGATCGAATCGAAATTTCAATAATTTGAGGTGTTTCGCAATGTGTCGAAATGTTTCGGCATGTTTCTACCATTGTTACAAAATGTTTTGAGATGTGAATATGTTTTGATGTGTTTCAACCAAAATTTTAAAATATTTTGGAAATAATTTCTTAATTTTTTTATTCGTTTTTAATATATTTTTAAAACATTTTAGTTTCCTAAGCGACCAAAAATAATACGCTGAAACGAAATTTTAATCATTTGACCTGATTTTATATGGATCAATGTACAAGGTACAACTGAAAAGACTAAAATTTCGACTATATGTCTTTAACGGTCATAACTAACTCCCAAAAAAACATATGCTCCAACGAAAATTAAGTCTGTCCCCATATGACAAGGTCAAAACAGAATAGATTGTCCAAAAACAGGTCCGCCAGTTCCAAAGCCGATACATCCTTAAAATTACACAACCCTGTTCTTTTGCCTCCTTTTCATTTCAGCCTCAATCCAAGTTCATTAAGTTATATAAACTTCAACATTGGATTTTCACCCACCTTTTCTTGCTTCCCTCAGCCACTCGTCCCACCCACTGTCTTTTAGAATCATGGGAGGCTGCACGAGCACACCTAAGGAATTTGATAGCCAAGCGGCACCACTCCCAGCTGAGACTCCCAGCAGCCCCAAGGACGCAAAGGGCGAGACTGTTCCACAAGTAATCGACCATTCTGCATTTTTAAAAGATCCCTCAACTCCGTGTCTTTAGAGTCTAATGACGCGGAGTTGGGGAATCTTTTTCATATAATTTTGTCATGTCATTGTAATATTTCACATTGTTGAATGGATATTTGGATGATGAAGATGAAAACTATTATGATCGACATTCTTATAACAGTTTAACAGTGGTCTAATAGGACCTTGATAATGGTGTTACACATGGAAGAATTGAAGTTATTCCGGTAGTCGTAGGCCAATTCTTCTTTCTTAGGCTTTTTTTTCATACTTGAATCTGAAGGTTCATAAACCAAAGCCCTTTAGGATCCAAGAGAATATTTATGTTCCCTTATCCGCGATTCTGATTTTCAACCAAGGTCACTCGAAATAAAAGGCTTATAGCCGAATTGAGATAGCAAGCGGATTATAAAAAAAAAAAAAGAGTTTCCTTGTTCTTGTTACAGTAACTAAGATGGTGCACTCTAAAGGAAATTCTATAAACAGTTCAATTCAACGATTTGAATGTGAAGTCAAGAAGGAGGAATCCAACGTTACTCCTAGAGTTGCTGTTAATACGAATAAGAGAAATTCTGTTATGGTCATTTTTGTACATTCAATATACTCTACGGATAGAAGAATATATAGAGTTGAACATAGTAAAATAAGAAATTGAAAGATTTCATTAAAATTGTTTGTTTGAAATTTTTTTGAAAAGCTAATCATATGTTCTTCTCTCCATCGGAACAATAGGGCCATTATACTCATTACTAAACTTATTGAAGATGAAATATAATCACGGTATATTTTTTTTTTATCAGAGGTTGAATCGATCATCTTCGTCATAGCTTAAATAATTTTGGTATTTCTCTTTTTTTCTTTCCATCATTGGAAACTTTGTTATATGCAGGAGAACAACAATGGAGATGAGGCTAAGAAGGAAGAGCCTTTGGTAGATCTTTCTGAACCAATTCCGGAGGCTCCCAAGGTGGAAGATACCTCCATCGAGACAAAGACTGCGGAGGCAGTAGTTGTATACGATGAGAGCAAGCCTACGGAGACGAGTGAGGTGGCTTCCAAGCCAACAGAAGAGAAGGTTGAGGCCAAGGAGGTAGCCAAGGAAGAGAAAAAAGAGGTAGTGGAAGTTGTTGCCACCAAAGCTGAAGATAAAAATGATGCACCTCTCATTGAAGTATAATGATTGGTAGATCTATCTAACAGATCTAAGTGCAATTGTGAGTTATCTCCATGTCAGGATGGACTATTCTATAAATTGATCTGTTGAGGTTTATGCAGTAAAATCCAGCAGCAATAAATGTTTTTGGTTTACTAGTCTGTTATTTTTTTTGTTCAACGGTTGGGGATGTCCAGGCCAGTTTACATGCATCTCGACCCCTTCCCGGTCCGGCCAAAGGCAAACCATCCATGTCGAGACTAAGGTATTCGTGAGGGATAAATCTCTCATAGCTTAATTCCAAGGGATTGCCAAGATTCAGAAAATATTTTATAGAGATTTACGGTATGATTTATTTTCAAAGTTTTAGTGATTTTGGGATCGGACAGGATCAAACAATAAATTTGGTGTAATTGTGAAGTCAAGATATTACAGATGAATAAATTGAATAAAGTCTTAAAGAAATAACAAGATAGCTAAAGATACGGGCAATAAATCAGAGCAAGACAATGAGACTGGGAGGGAGAGAAAGAGAAAGAGTTGGAGAGAGGCGGTGAGAGTGGAGGAAAAATTAATGAAAAGAATTTGAGAGAGATTTCTATTTTTAAAACTATAAGTCGTTAATTTTAGATTTTTTTAGAAGACTTTGTTATATTTTAGGACTTTCTATAAAGATTTATGTAGACTTGTAAAAATAGTTACATTTTAGGTTTTCTATAAGACTTTAGATGCTTGACCAAAAAAAAAAAAAATAGAAGACTTTAGATGGACTTGTGAAATATATTTGCCCTTTAACTTTGTCATTCCAAAAGGGCTTCAGAACATGAAGCTAAACAAAGGATTGAAAATTAAAGTGGATCACTAAATTTTTTAGGCTTTAGGCAATTATTTTAATGGTCGGGGCCCTAGGGCCAGCCCTGCTGTGCCATTGAAGTATCTGTGCATCTCGTAACAATTGTAGTTTTTGCTCGTCCCTCACTGTCAAGTCTTCATCCATGGAACCGATTAAGTGAGGCAAATTGATTATTAGATGACGCGCAACGATTAAAAGTAATATGTATTATTTTATATTTTATTTATTTTTTCATTGATTTTTATAATGTACTCTTATAGTAAAGTTGTTCAATATTACAATGTAGTGTCACATAATTTTTCTTTTTTAATAATTTAGACATCTAATATATATTAAATATTATTAAATTTTTTTTATATTAATTAATTTTTATTGTGGATCATTTATGAGAACGAACAATTTAATTAGTTGGTATTTTTGTGTTTAAATGAAAACAAAATTGAGTTTAATAAATTGTGTTTTTTTGGAAGAGATATATATTTATTATATTTTTTTATCGAAGTGTTAGCCCTTTTTTTTTTTTAATAAATGTGTGTGTGTGAGGTGGACTGCACTTCTGAGCGTAAATTTTAAATTTTAATTTTTTGACGCAATCTTTCAAGAGTTCTTTTGTTAAGCTAACTTATAATGAATTTTAATATTTGATCTATACTTTATTATTGAACTCTAAAATTTCAGGTCTTTTTTTATATGTGGGGCCTAAAGCCCATGCTTTTTTGGCTCTACTATTGAGCTAGCCTTGCGTATGAGTTTACAGTTCGTCCCTATTATCACTTAAATTATCCCTTAAAGTTACTAGTTTGTTATTTTTGAATAATGCTATCGAAACCTAATTTACTGACATAATTTGTTGACTTCATATACTTTACCTATTGGATTGACAATGAACCCCATCCAACATTAAGACTCATTGCTAATTCAACGGTTGCAATGATTTAGTCCATAAATTAGATCCAAATAACATTACTTGTTATATTTTATCTAAATGGGTAGATCACAATTATAATGAACAATCAACTTAGATGAGAACACACCCACAATTGGATGAAGAGAAGCCCGAAAGACGAGAATAATAGAACTACCAACGAGAATGACACGAGATATCAATTCTTTCGTTAAGAGAATCGAAAGTTACCAAACTTAGTTAAACCCAATTCGTTCCTGTTTATGGTTTATTGGTTTCGCAAAAAATGAAATGTTTGATGCAGATATGTAATATTAGTTCTTACCAATTTCTGACCCCAAATTTCTCACTATTTTCTTTTCTTCACCAAGAAGAAAAAGTGACAACCATTTTTCGAACTCATTTTTACAAAGAATTTATTTGTGCTGCTTTAGCTTAAATAGGCTATGTAGTTTGTTCTCCTTTTTAATGAGAAGTATAGGACATTGATGGATTGTGCCAAAACCAGGTATGTGAGACAAGACTGAAAACCAAGGCGAGGGGCAGGAACCCTACCAAGTCCATGATATTTATGGGGTGTTAAAAATGACTCCTAAGAATAATGAAAAGAGAATGTAATATGGCAGAGAATGTGCTACGTTTTACACTTTAGATGCATCTCATGAATTGAATAAAGATGCAAAGTTTTCGTCTTTAGTTAAAATGAGAGCGGTAGAGATGAGAAACAAAACAGAGATTTCCATCGATGATACAATCCCTCTGTGCTTGACGGGCATGACACCCTCACTTTCCCGTGGAAATACAAGACTTATAAAATCTTCCTCGGAGGATCCCCAACTTACTGTCCAAACACAGTTTATTATACAAGTATTGTCAATCACTTTCCGACTAATGCAGCTGAATTAAGCTCTCTCTCTCTCTTTTTCTTCCCTTGATTGCGTGTATTCTTCAGTTTACTATCAGTGCATCACTTCTCCAATAATAATTGAAGTTCAAAAGAAAGGGAACAAAAATTAATGATCCGCGAAGGTCATAGAAACAATACTCAAGTGAAAAGAACTAAGAGTCTCAAAATACCATTCCTTAGAACCATCAATTTTTATTTTTATTTTTATGGTAAAACTCCTCTTCCAAATAATCAGTGGAATTGTGCAATGGTGGCATATCCATTTTGAGAATAATAATTGACCACCGTTTCATTACCATAAAGTAAGATAGAAACACCAGGGAAAGAGTCACAGTAACACTCAAAGTCTCTGTGTGCATGCGCACGTGTTTGGCTGGGGGGAGGTTCCTTATGAAAAATTTACATAGCAAATGTTGTTTTCGTAACCAACAATATATAGAGTATAATCCATGACAGGATCTAAAGGAAGCCAATTACAATCTGATTAGATAATCAAAATCTTGTGCTTGCAATTGGTTCTATTTTCCAAGTCTTATCTTGATACGCTGGGTGTAGTAGTATGGCATAGTTTGATTTTAGCATGTCTTATGCTCAATAGCTGGTGATCCTGTGAAGAAGGGTATTCCAATCAATGTCTGTAGGGCAATAAGGAAGAGGAAGAACTAAGAGCTACTATATTGCCAAAACAAGGTGACTTTGCTGCCATCATATCCCCAGCTTATTACATATGTCCTAAAAAACACGGAAATGGATACGGTATAGAATACAAGTACAACAGGATACCGATAGGGCAATATCTTAAAATATAAAAGAATTAGGATACAAAAAGGGCCAAGATCTATAATAAAAAAAATATATATTTTTTATTTTCTCTATTATCTGACGAATTAATACTTAATAGTTTTCAGTAAGTTCTTTCATAAACCATTACTTTAAAAAATAATGGATTGTCTCATCACGGTAAAACTACAAAATGAACGTGACTAAATTAAGAAAATAGAACTAGCATTCAACAAGTTTGTTGGGAGATAAAGTATAATTCACCCATTTTATGCCTTTTTGACTTGTGGTAATAGATAATACTTGAGAAACCTCCATGTGTCTTCTAAGAAGAGTTTTCTTTATGTGTCATCGCATGCGAATTCAAGAGGAAGAAGCAAAGATAAAATTCAAAATCATACATATTGTGCCTCCACTTCCATCGCTAAAGCATATTCGTGTTGGATTATCGTATCCGAGAACTAACCCGATAAAGAAATATTTTATTAATTATTTGGTACTTTGGTGTGTATCCGATACATATCGTATCTGAGACAGATATGACGACCTAAACGGATTTTCCGTGTGTCATAGAATATGACATTTGGCAGTAGTTAAGCAAGGGTGATGTGATTTCAACATTTTCTAAAGAGTAGTTTAAGCAGCTTGGCTTGGGCTTGGTGGGAATCAACCAGGGTTCTGAAAGCTTACAAAAGCAATGGTGTAGGATGTCAATTTCACAAGTGAATTAATTTTTTCACAAATAAGAAGAAACTTGTTCTTGTTTGTCATTGGATGGCTTTGTAAAATGAAAGTGAAATTGATCCTTTGTTTTTTTCTTTTCCATTCACTCTGGTCTCTTCCGTTTCATCGATTTTGTTTGGATCCTCCATTTCTTCCAAAAAAAAGGTAAGGAGAAGGATCATCTGAAGTTCCATAAAAACTAAGCTTATGAAATAAAATTTGAATGGGACTATAAAGATTATAGGAGGACATCAGATCAAATTTGGAAAAGGAAATACATAGAAATCATGGCTGAGGTATAAAAACTAGAGAATTGGTCTCTTGCTTATGTTGTTCATGTTGTTTTAAATCTGTACTTACAAATCCAAGCTTAATAAAGGACTTTATAATCAACAATAGCGAGCGCAGTACGTCATAACACATCTTCAAATTTTGGTTGAGAATATTGGAAGCACATGAACAAAACTTGCTGAAGTGAAGACAAAACAATGGATTTCTCAGAAGAAAAAGTCTGCACAAAACATGGCTTTCAACCATATATTAATAAACTGTGATTCCTGGCACACTACACTTACAGCTGAAATGAAAATTCGGCTTCAAAAAAATATAATTGACATATGAAGAACAAAACGATACTGAAAATAAGGCGTAAAAGGCAATAGAAAGGAACTGATCTTTAGGTTGACTTGCCAAGCCCACCATTGGCATCATCTGTGGAGGCATGGATAGCCGATGGAAGAGCAAGCTCCTTTGACGTCCCCTCTTCAGCTTTGTTGTCATCCTTGACGGCCAAAAAGACGAGAACCGCCAACAAAGGATAACTTATTGTAGTGAGCACCCAATTCACAATCAGTTGGTTTAGGAATGGCACCCTGTGTTCATCAACTTGCCAAGCAACTGCTCCCCCTGCACTCTGCACTCCCTTGTAGAACCCATTATACCTGCAACATATATTCCAAACAACAATTTTTTTTTTTAGCATAAACTAGGATTAAAGTGATTTATATGAATGTCCTAGTAGCTGTATGATGAAACAAGTACCTGCTAAGGATCTCAGAATCATCGGCCAAAGCTCCAATAACCCAGTAAACCATGCTCTGGAACATGGCATCAAGCAATCCATAGCTAAAATACAAGACAAAAGGCCCTGCAAAATCAGAACCATCCTTGAAATCCAGCTTTATCTTAAGCTCATCATGGCGAGAGTAGTCAAGCTGCTTGGCAAGCCCACCACCCCAAATCGCAGTCCCAAGCAAACCCACAACTCCAATTCCAACCAATCCCCTCATCCTTCTGCTCTTAAAACTGAAATCCATTATATATCCGATGAAAACAGACCCAATCATCTGTGCACCCCAATAAAATACATTGTTCAACCCTCTAGTCCTCAAATTGAACAAAGCCCCATTAACATTATTGAACTGGTAGCTATAAAAGAAGTTACTAGCCCAAGACGCAGGGACCAGCAAGAGCATCTTCCAGTTGAGGAACAATTTGAGAACCTCAACGCTTTCAACAGACACACTGGAGTACATTATGTTGGTGCACCGAGTACCATCGTCGCGAATAACACGACTAGGATGCATAATAGCCAGTGAGATGATAGTCCCCACAGTCATAAAAGCCATGAACCCAATGTAGGTTCCATCATTTACAGAGGTGGCCTCTTTCCGGTGGTAATTCAGGATAAAAGGTATGAGCCCACCAATAACTCCACCCATGTTGAAAATACTCCAGAACATGGAGATATATGTGCCTTTCCGGTCATGGGGAGGGTAAGAGGTCATGATTGCGCCCTGGGCAGCCCAAAGGAGGCCGGCTCCGATGCCTAGGAAAGCGCCGGCGGTGATGACGAAGGCCTGGTGTTGGTAGTGGTTGTAATAAAGGAAAGACCCGGCGTAGAGGATATAGGTGGAGCAACCGCAGACTAGGGTGGCGCGTGGACCTAAAATATTGTAGATGCCACCGCCGAGAATGCCGAAGACGGCGAAGGTGGTGTAAAGAGCGGTGTTGGCGTTGTTCGCCGCCGTGTGATCCAGCTGGCCACCACCACCCAGCCCGGATAAAGCATTGAACATGCCAGGGCAACAGAAACAGACAAGCCCAATCAATCCAACTTGCATTAGGGGTGAATTGAGCCTGAGACTGGACAATTTTCCAGACGATTGGACTGACCCTTTTCCTGTTTCTTCATCCCCTTGAACACCCATTATTGGATTGTTGGAGAGAGAGAGAGAGAGATTGGGGAAATTGGGGATTTCAGGGATGGTGAAGATGTTTGAGATCAAGCGAAGAAGGAAGGAATTTAAAGGGGCAGAGTCGAGTTAATTAATACACCACACGACCACAAAGCCACTAAGAATCAGACGCCATAGAGTGTGACGTTCCAGCTTGCAACACAGTATTAGCTATGAATAATTCTATGCGGACTAAAATTTAGATCAAATCAATTATAGTCTTTGAATCCTTGAATTTATTGATCCATAAATAATTTAGTGCAAGTTTTGATGTATATTTTTAGTGCACGTAACATTGCTCATTAATTATTAATCTAATTATACAATACTTTTTTTTGTTGGGTAATTATACACTACCATTTTTTTGGGTAATTAGTACTTTGAGTTAGTAGAGTTAGTATTGTAATTAAAGACTAAAGCTATAAGAAGAAGTAAAGTCAATGATTAGAGACATTATAGAGCAATGCTATAGAAACCTATTTGAGGATTTAATGATGTGATTTCAATGTAATTATTGAATTAGTTATGTGTTCTAATGTTAGATGAAGTTCACTACCGATCTAATGATTGTAATGAATTAAGTCTTCAAATTAGGTCTAAATAATATTTTCTAATGTTATATGATAAGAAGAGTTTTAATATGACATGGAAAAAAAATGATAACATTAATAAAGATATAAGTTATAAGTATAAATAGAGCAAATAACTAGAGACCTAATCTTATATGATAAGAAGAATTTTGATAGAACATGGAAATAAAAATAATAACATTAATAAGGATATGTAGAGTTTGACTGACTTAACATCATTTAATTTTTCAAATATATTAACATTTATAAGTAATATATATATAGACACACACATTACAATCATTCACTATCATTTCATTGGTGACAACTCATTATGTCCTTCAATTACATCCCAATAGCATTAGTGTTTCTCATATTGCATTTGTACTTCTTACCATAATTATTGCATTTACATTGTTCTAATGTAAGACATTAAATACTAGTATGTTACATTTCGTGTGAAAATTTTCTATTCAAAACATGAGACACATTTAATTTTGAGATAATAAAACTTCAATTTAAATAGTTGAGGGGCTCAAGGAGAGAAACTCAATAATTGTTTTGGGGGGGTCAAAGTAAGACCAATATCATAGTTAAGGGGTTAAAAAGGAACTTGCCCTTTATTTATTGATTTTTGTTGGGGGCGACGCGCGTTAGATGACAACTGGATAGAGTTGGGACAATCAGAAGGGTACAAGAGGATTCTTTATGATTCCGTGGGATTAAAATACTCAACTTGGTATATTCTATTCTATCATTAGGAGTTGTCAACGACTAAACAATATTAAAAAAATAAAAAAAAATATTGATTTCATATATATTTATTATATTTGTGAATATTTTTATCATTATTTTAGGTATATACTTATCACAATAGTGATAAAAATACTCACAATTATAGGAAAAATAACCACAAAATTAATAAAAAGACTCACAAAAACTATAAAAATACCTATTAAAAATTTAAAATAATAAATTTTAAAAGTATAATATTAAATTTTTTTTTGCCAATACCATAGCAGAGTCCATCCTAACTTTGTGACTAGCCGATTAGGAATCAAATTCAATATGTTTCATCGAAACATTAGGAAGGCGTCGTTGTCACATTATATGTACAATGAATTACCTAAAACACTAATTATATCGAAGGATGACGGGTAAATTGATGATTTTTTCAATAACTGCAAGACAAATTGAATTGAAGAAAATTGATCAAAGAGACATTTTTTCGATAATACTCTTTCACACATACGTTGGACTAATGATGTAAGAGAACCTTATGAGCACTAACAGAACTATGCATTGCCCACCTTAATTATGGATATTTGTCTCTCGTATATAGAGACAATAAAGCAAATTAGCAGTTGTAGAATGTCGCAAATTTCATAGAATTTTCTTCTTTTTTTTTTATCCGTTTTTATCATATTTTGTTTTTGTGGATAATTATATATTCTACCAAGACAGTATATGCTTGAGTCTTACTACTGAGCCTTGATTCAGCTGATCCTACCTTTCTTTTTGTTTTTTGTTTTTTGTTTTTTGTTTTTTCTGTGATTGAAAAGCCTACCTTTCTTTATGGGATTATCTGTTCTGGTCATTAAAAGTGTGTTTCCTATCTATCTGTACATATGCCCAATAACTTGCTTGATATTCCGAAGGAAGCCCCATCAAGTACAAAGAATTTTGTTGTGATTGTTTAGGACAAAATGTAGAGGCCAGATTCTTGTACCAGAGGCACAGCTCATACACATTTTTTTTTTTTGGTTTAACGATCGGGAGTATCCATGTCAACTTATGTGTACATCGAGTAATTTTTTCTCCAGTCCAATCAAAGATAAACCATCTACGCCAAGATTAAGGTATTTGTCAGAGATAAATCTCTCATAGTCTGGCTTCAAGAAATTGTCAAACTTCAAATTCAAAATATGTGAATTTACGACTCGTCTTTGTTATCACTTAAATTATCCTAAAGAGTTGATCATACACATTTTGCTCGTGTTTAAAGTTAAACTCAATTGAACTTGGGTAACACAACCTAGGTTGGACATCATCTTCAATTCTTGTGTCAAAATTCGAGTTAAATTCAAAGAAGGTATTTAACAAATCAGCCTAAATTCAAATTAAACTCTGAAATCCCAATCCAATTTTTGGTCGGTTTGGATTATATGGTTCTGAGTTACTTGTAAATTGATCAATCTTACTTGCACCCTAATAGAACATGATAACCTAATAGTTTGATTTGTAATATGTCAAAATATCTAGTTTTTGTGTCAAATTACTTCTTTTTATGTGATATTAAAACATAATTTTTGTAAGTAACATTCTTTTTCGATAAGTAACGTTTTACCCATAATTCTCGTATAATTCTTTGATTGTGATATCGAACAAAGTCGCACGATGGAGCCAGTGATGTGCACCCATTCATTTTTAACCATAGAAATAGAATATAGTTGTATAGGAATTAGCATCAGCTTAATTGACAAGTTTATCTTTTCCTCTTGGCCTTATGCACAGCACTACTAGTCGGCAAACCAGCCGGCCGGCCGGCCGGCAGCGAAACAGCACTTTATGTATCCCATTCCCACTTGAGCGTCATCGAAAAAGTAGTCCATTGACATTAATTGTGTTCTTGATATATTAGTCTTAATATATAACTTGAACATAGAATCTACATTCTAATACGTTGTTGGTTAGCCGGCTTCATTTCAAGATTCAGCTCCTCTCTTTCTGATGACAGCAGTTCAATATAAACATGTTATTGGATCGGATTCTGATTTGAATCTAATCTAGTTGGATATAGACTGGTATTTTTTACTGATAATCTGAACACGTATTCGATTCTGATATCTTATATTTAGTTAATTCAGATTTGGATATTCTTATATCCGATCCGATCCGATTATAATCGAATTCGAATTGTTTATATAAATATTAAAGAAATTTTTTTTTTTTGGGGTCACTATTTAAAACTTTTACAAGGAAGGGGATTATTTAAAGAAAATAAGTGATTATGATCGGATTCACATCGGACTGTTAAAATCAGATTTAGATTATCACATCAGACTAAATCCAATCTGTTAATAGGCCTAATTCCATGCAGTAGTCGAACTATGATTTGCCCATTGCCTAAATTTCAACCTTCTAAGTTCTGCCGTTTCCAAACAATACAACTTGTGTGTAAAGCTATTAACTGGTTTGTCCAACAGGTCATTTTACATCATTTAATGCACTTATTCAACAATGACTGCTCCTTAGTTTTTTCCACTATCTCTTATGACTATTGCTTAGAACAGTCCACTGAATTTTAACAATCATGTGGACTGTTAGTTTCTTGGAAGGGTGTGTTTATGCAATGAGATGTAACTATCTGATCTATTTGGATAAACAAGTTCATTTCAGCCACCTAATGTATCCAATCAGATTTGACAATCAGTCCACCCCTTAAATTCCATATCAAATTGGATAAACACCCCTTTCTTGAAAATTTCAATAATTGTTCTACCCTTTTCTTTTTTTAATAAATTAATAGTTCACTAACCCTCTAAAACAAATATGTTAGTTTTGAATTGAGTCAATCAGATGTAACTATCCTGATCTATTTGTATATCAAGAGTAACCCGTACCTGAAGGTATGGTGAAAATTTAAGAGGGATGTTGGTAGCCGTTGGACGAGTCTATTTGAGATCGTCGGTATACATACATATATATATACACACAGGCAGAGAGAAAGAGGATGTGGATTCGATTTGTTGGGTTTCTGCGGTGTGGGTTCGATTTCTGCCCCTTCGATTTGGGGTTCGATTTGGTTTGGTGGTGGTAGGTGTCTGGGTGGTTTCCGAAACCCACCGCAGTGGTGGCGGTGGTGTTGGATTTCCGAAACCCACCGCAGGAGGAGGAGGTGGTTGTTGGGTTCGGATTTACTAGTGGTTTGATTTTGGGGTTTGATTTGTTGGGTTCGATTTGGGGTTCGATTTGTTGGGTTCGATTTGGTTTGGTGGTGGTTGGTGTCTGGGTGGTTTCTGAAACCCACCGCAGTGGTGGATGTGGTGTTGGATTTCCGAAACCCACCGCAAGAGGAGGAGGAGGTGGTGGTGGTGGTGGTTTCTCTCTCCCTCTGTCTCTGTTCTCTCTCTTTCTGTGTGCTGGTAGTGTTTGGATGTGTTGGGTGGCAGCACTATTGCGGTGGTTAGATTTAGGCAGTGGTGATGGTGGCAGAACTGGTGGTGATGGTGGTGGAACTGGTGGTGATGGTGGCAAGAATAAATTTAATATGAGATAATTGGATTAGGTAATTATTAAGGTTTTAAAAAATTGATTATTTTTAAAATTGTACTAATAGTACCAAATATTATTTAATAAACAAAAAAAAATTAATATTTTATTTATTAATGTAATGTATTTAGAAATTATATATATATATATATATTTCATATATAGATTAAAAAAATAAATGAGAGGTTAGATAAATTTGGAAGGTATTTTTGGTATTTTGAGAATTATGATTGATGACCTCAGCTTTGACTGTTAACAAGTTTAACGTCCGTTAGTTAGAAGCGGTGTAACTGTTATAAGTTTTAAATGTCAAGGGAGTTTGGTGTCATTTGTCAAAAGTCAGGGGGTGTCCGTGTAATAAACCAAAAAGTCAGGAGGTGTCAGTGTAATTTACCCTATTTTTTTAGTATAAAAAAATTATCATTTTTCTAAGTGATTTATCACATTTGTGTGTATTTTTATTACTATTGTGATAATTATTTTTATCATTTTTTTTTTGTACCACACAATAATAAAAATACCCACAATTATAGTAAAAATGTTCACAAATATGATAAATGTCAATATAGTAAAAAAAAAAAAAATCGGTACAGTAGACAACTCGGAAAAAAAAAAAAAAAAGCAAAATGATTCTTATGATGTGACCCCTCCCATTGATTTTTTTACGGCATGCAAAATTATTGTTATAGACAACAACTGACCTATCATCGAAAGAAATTGTATTGTAAAAAAATTTGTGTCGTACATAACATATGGAGTAACAAATTTTGTTGGCTCAAACCATGCCAAAGGGTTATGTACAGAGTAGATGGCGTGCCTGAGGAACTAATGCATTAATAACAGCTCCTCCTTTGGTTGTGTTTGGGAGGCCTTCCAAAAATGTCTTTATTAGTTCATAGTTGTTCTTGTTTCACAAACCACACAACAACAATAATAAACCAAAAGCTACATTAAACTTTAGGGAAGGCCAAAAGACACGCATATCCTCTGGACTTCTGAACGTCAGATTCGAAAGCCCAATTTGGTATTTTTGAAACCATAAATCAGAATTTTATTTTGAAACTGTCCAAAATATTTTCGGTTTTAAAGAAATTGAAACGAAATAGTGATGAGTCAAAATTCTAGGGGTCAGTTGATAATGTTTTTATTTTTGCGTTTTCAAAAAAATAAAAAACAATGACAATTTTTATTTTGTTTTGTGATAAACACTAAAAATAGAAAAAATGTTTGGGAGTCATTTGTGTTTACCAAATTATGAAAATAAAAACAAAAAATATGTTTGGTAACCACTTCAAGTTATATCATAATTATTAGATTTATAATATTTCCTACTACAGAATATGAATCAAAATTCACAATTCATTAATCATAGCAAATAACTTAGACGAATATTCCAAAACACCCACTTTGCATACATCATAGCTATAGATATATTATGGAACAGACTACACTTAGCAACATAAACATGGATTTCATTCCCTTGCTTTAAAGCCCTCAATTTTCCACACACACTATGGCAACCGTGACAACATCAGGCTTGAAGCCTTCCTCCTGCATTTTTTAATTCTTTGATAATTCTGTTTTTTTTTTTATTTTAGGTAAGAATTCAAAAAATTAATAATAAATCATATGAGAGTTCGAAGTCGGCGCCGCCAATTTTTTTAAACACCAAATAATACGTACTTTTTATTTTAATCAGTTTGATTGCAATTTTCTATTTTTTATTAATTTTTCTGTAATTTTTAATTCTTTGATAATCCATTTTTTCAATTTTAGGAAATAATTTAAAAAATAATAACAAATTATAGGAGAGTCCAAATTCAGGGTCGCCAATTTTTTTTAGAATTCAGACAATGTGTATTTTTTATTTTAATCAGTTAGATTGTAATTTTCTAATTTTTAATAATTTTTGTACGATTTTTAATTCTTTGATAATTTTTTATTTTTTTTTCATTTTAGGAAAGAATTCGAAAAATTAATAATAAATCATACAAGAGTTCGAGTTCAGCGCCGCCAATTTTCTTATACTCTAAACAATATGTAATTTTTTATTTTAATCAGTTTAGCTGCAATTTTCTATTTTTTTAATAATTTTTGTGCAATTTTAATTTTTTGATAATCCATTTTAAAAAAGAATTCAAAAAATTAATAATAAATCATAAGAGAGTTTGCATTCAGTGCCTCCAACTTTTTTAGACTTGAGACAATACGTTCCTTTTATTTTAATCAGTTGGATTGCAATTTTCTAATTTTTAATAATTTTTGTGTAATTTTTAATTCTTTGATAATCCCATTTTTTATTTTTTTGAAAAAAATTTAAAAATTAATAATAAATCATAGGGGAGTTTGAATTCAGCCGCCAATTTTTTTAGACTCGAGACAATACATACTTTTTATTTTAATCAGTTGGATTGCAATTTTTTATTTTTAATAATTTTTCTGTAATTTTTATTTCTTTGAAAATCACTTTTTTCAATTTTAGGAAAGAATTCAAAAAATTAATAACAAATCATAGGAGAGTCCGAATTCAGAACCACCAATTTTTTTAGACTTTAGACAGTATGTACTTTTTATTCTAATCAGTTAGATTGCAATTTTATAATTTTTAATAATTTTTGTGTAATTTTTAATTCTTTGATAATCTAGTTTTTTTATTTTAGAAAAAAAATTTAAAAATTAATAATAAATCATAGGAGAGTATGAATTCAGCGGTGCCAATTTTTTTAGACTTCAGACAATAGGTAATTTTTATTTTAATTAGTTAGATTGCAATTTTCTAACTTTTAATAATTTTTCCGCAATCTTTAATTCTTTGATATTTCCATTTTATGAAAGAATTCAAAAAATTAATAATAAATCATACGAGAGTCCGAATTCAGCGTCGCCAATTTTTTTAAACTTCAGACAATAGGTACTTTTTATTTTAATCAATTAGATTGCAATTCTCTAATTTTTAATAATTTTTGTGCAATTTGTAATTCTTTGATAATCTCATTTTTCTATTTTAGGAAAAATTTTAAAAATTAATAATAAATCATAGGAGTGTCCGTATTTAGCACTGCCAATTTTTTTAGACTTTAGACAATACGCAATGTTTATTTAATCAGTTAGATTGTAATTTTCTATTTTTTAATAATTTGTGTGCAATTATTAATTCTTTGGTAATCCTATTTTTTTCTATTTTAGAAAGAATTCGAAAAATTAATAATAAATCATAAGAGAGTCTGAATTTAGCACCACCAAATTTTTTAGACTCGAGACAATACGTATTTTTTATTTTAATTAGTTAGATTGCGATTTTCTATTTTTTAATAATTTTTGTGTAATTTTTAATTTTTTTTATAATGTTTGATTAATTGAAGATGATTTATAGTAGGTGGCTGAAGTGGCCCGGACTCAGAACGGATTAAGACCAATGGAATTTGATCCGAATTGGGCCTACGATCAAGACTCATCGCTATGCCACGATCTCTGTCAGATTTTAGCTGAATTCCATTGCTTAGACCCTCAAAATTCTATTTTTTTTTTATTTTTGGAAAAAATTTGAAAAATTAATAATAAATCATAGGAAAGTCCGAATTCAGCGCCGCCAATTTTTTTAGACTCAAGACAATACGTACTTTTATTTTAATCATTTAGATTGTAATTTTATATTTTTAAATAATTTTTGTGCAATTTTTAATATGTTGATATTTTTTGAATAATTGACGATGATGTAGAATAGGTGGCGGAAATGACCCGGACTCAGAATGGATTGAGACCTATGGAATTTGATTCGGATGGGGCCAACGATCAAGACACATTTCTATGCCATGAGCTCTGTTAGTTTTACACCGAATTCTATCGTTTAGGCCCCAAAAAAAATCCTTTTTTTTCCATTTTAGGAAAGAATTTAATTATAAATCACAGGAGATTTTGAATTTAGCAGCGCCAATTTTTTAGACTCCAGATAATACGTACTTTTATTTCAATTATTTAGATTGTAATTTTATATTTCTTAGTAATTATCGTGTAATTTTTAATTTTTTGATAATTTTTGATTAATTGAGGATGATGTAAAATAGGTGGCGGAAGTGGCCCGGACTCAGAATGGATTGAGACCAGTGAAATTTGATTAGTATCGGGCCAACGATCAAGAATCTTCGTTATGCCATGAGCTCTGTCAGTTTTGCGCCGAATTTCGTTGTTTAGGCCCTCAAAATCCCATTTTTTTCATTTTAGGAAAGAATTCGAAAAATTAATAATAAATCATAGAAGAGTCCAAATTCAGCGCCTCCAATTTTTTTAGACTCCAGACAATGCGTACATTTATTTTAATAAGTTGGATTGTAATTTTTTATTTTTTAATAATTTTGTGTAATTTTTAATTTTTTGATGATTTTTTAATAATTGATGATGATGTAGAATAGGTGCCTGAAATGACTCAGACTCAGAATGGATTGAGACAAGTGGAATTTGATCTCAATCGAGCCAACGATTAGGACTCATTGCAGCTCTGTCAGTTTTGCGCCAAATTCCGTAGTTCAGGGCCTCAAAAATCCCATTTTTTCCATTTTAAGAAAGAATTCAAAAAATTAATAATAAATCATAGGACCGTCCGAATTCAGCGCCGCCAATTTTTTTAGACTCCAGACAAAACTTACATTTATTTTTATCAATTAGATTACAATTTTCTATTTTTTTTTATAATTTTTGAGCAATTTTTTATTTTTTGATATTTTTTGAATAATTGAGGATGATGTAGATTAGGTGGCTGAAATGGCCCGAACTCAGAAAGGATTAAGACCATTGGAATTTGATCAGGATCGGACCAACGATTGAGACTCATTGACATGCCATGAGCTTTGTCAGTTTTGAGCCAAATGCCATCGTTTAGGTCCTCAAAAAATTCATTTTTTTTCCATTTTAGGAAAGAATTCAAAAAATTAATAATAAATCATAGGAGAGTCCGAATTAATCGCCGCCAATGTTTTTAGACTCCAGACAATACGTAATTTTATTTTAATCTGTTAAATTGTAATTTTCTATTTTTTAATAATTTTCATGCAATTTTTAAATTTTTGATAATTTTTTAATAATTGAGGATGATGTAGAATAGGTGACTAAAATGACCCGAACTCAGAATGTATTGAAATCAGTGGAATTTGATCTAGATCAGGCCAACGATCAAGAATTATCGCAATGTGATGATCTCTATCACTTTTGCGCCGAATTTCATGGTTTAGGCCCTCAAAATCGCCTTTTTTTCATTAGAGTATGTCCCTATTACCACTTCTGTCAATCAAACAATATCTGGTCTCATTTTATTAAGATATTTTTTTTCGTGGTTGTTAAGGTTCTACACATGTTAGAAATTCAAGTATTTTACTGTGCCTGCTGCAACTCCCGTGAACTTGATTAAAACTGACAATATATGATGTTATGCATTTCAATGTATATTCCATTGGCCCAACAAAAACTTTGAAACATTGATGTTAAACCCCAATTATTCTTGTGATCGCTGGCATAGAGTACAAGTAATTTGTTGATGATAATTATTTCTTCAAAAATGTTGTATTTCTCAGATGCAACATCACAAGTTATAGGCCAAATGGTCCTAAAACCTATTAGGCCTAAGCATACCTTTGTGTGTTCTTTTCCTTTTTAAAGTTCTTATTCAATTTCTTGAATTATTTGAGTCATGGGGTAACACAACTTTTGGAATCACCTGGTTGGATATATTTCGTGGAAAGCTTATAAGACAATATAGTATATATGACATGTTTTCGTTTGTCTATGCTGGAAGATTTTGTTCATACACAACATAGACGAACTGTAGTACTTAGTTCTAAGATGCTCTCCCTCATAAGATTGTAATCAACCTAGTTTCGGGAGGGCATGCTCTCATGTCTCATGTCTCATCTTTTCTGGAAGTATTAAGTACACAAATGAATTAAATATGACAACTTTTTCATAAAATTCATCAGAAAAGCCACAAGACTACAAAGCAAAGTACTCCAAATAGACTTGTCACAAAGGAATCAGGCATCACATGACTCATTGGGAACATATCTTTTTGGGAGAATTACACCTAGACCCTTTTAAGGTTTGTCACTTAATCACTCAGATCTCCTAACATTTGAAATATTACACACAGACCCCCTGAAGTTTATACCCGTGTAACACTTAGACCCCTACTGTAAATATATCCGTTAATAAATTATACTTAGACTCCCTTAAAGTTTGTAGGTATATAATATTTAGACTTCTTAAGTTTAAAATATTATACTTAGACCAAAAATACTCTAATCAAAGATAGAATATCAAATATTTAAATTTTACAACCAAAATTCATGTTCTATTGTTTCATTTATTGAAATAAAATTAAAAATAAAAATAAAAATTTTTCTTAAAAAATCGTAATTAGTATATAATTATACTATCTATTAGAATAAAACTAATAAATCAAACAAGGGGTCTAAATCATTCATAATAGAACATAAATTTTACATCTAAAATTCATGTTCTATTATGTCATTTATTGAAATAAAATCAAAAATAAAAATCTAGTTTTAAAAAAAAAATCATAGTTACTATATAATTATACTATGTATTAGAATAAAATTAAAAAATTAAACAAGGGGTCAAACTGTAATTGACATAATATATTTTATCTTTAATTGGGGTAGTTTGGTATTTTAATCTGGTTGTTTAAACGACCAAATTAAATTTCAATAGACAATATAATTATATACTAATCACGATTTTTTAAGAAAAAATTGAATTTTTAT
Organism: Ilex aquifolium; assembly: GCA_951799425.1. Taxonomy (NCBI): domain Eukaryota; kingdom Viridiplantae; phylum Streptophyta; class Magnoliopsida; order Aquifoliales; family Aquifoliaceae; genus Ilex; species Ilex aquifolium. The sequence continues at coordinate 60,987,188 of OX637391.1, read as the reverse complement.
TTTTGATTTTATTTCAATAAAAGATTCAATAGAACATGAATTTTAATTGTAAACTTTAAAATATTTGATATTTTATCTTTGATTGAAATATTTTTGGTCTAAATATAATATTTTAAACTTAAGGGGTCTAAGTAATATATATTTACAAACTTTAGAGGGTCTGAGTGTAATTTATTAATGAATATATTTACAGCAGGGGTCTAAGTGTTACGCACGTACAAATCTCAGGGGGTCTGTGTGTAATATTTTAAATGTCAGGGGGTCTGAGTGATTAAGTGACAAACCTCAAGGGGTGTGGGTGTAATTCTCCCTATCTTTTTTTATTCCATCCTAGAAACTAGTCTCATCTAAAGAATATTCATATTCAATTCCAGAGACTAGAAAGTGAAGATTCCCCTCCAGTAGAAGATAAACAAGCAAATGTAGTGCTTCTCACCTTACCTTCAATTCCCCCATTAGTAAGGGTTGTTAATTTGCTAATACCATCATCGATCAACACAAATAATAGTTTTGTGCGCATGTGTCTGTATTTGACAATATAGCAACGCATAAAGGCAGTATAGTTAACCATCAAACGATAACGTTAAGATGTTTTGAGAGTCTTATTAAGTTTGATCTCTCTGTTGAGAGTCAGACAAACTAACTGAGGGACAAACATCTGATGATAATCTATTGTATGCTAAGCATCTGATGATAACATACCTGCCAAAGCCTCAACAACTAATCATGGTCACCTTCCATCAATTAGTCTCCAAATCCTCGTTGTGGTGGTGGTCCTCGACCTCGTGATCAGAAACCGCAGCAACACGGCCAAAGTCAATGGTAACGTCCAGAAAAAAGAACATGAAAACCATAACAATGCAGCACAAAAACATAGGAACAGGTCCGAATATCCAAAAAAATAGAGGGAAAGAAAAGTAAAATGCACGCAGGCCTAAAGACCAAAAATAACTCCCCCTATTCACTATATTTCCTACATATTCAGCTGAGATACAATAACTGTGATGATGGTGATTACAATTTGATAATATCTTTTTGTAGGGTATGTTGATAAGTATGCTAGAATGGCTGAAGTATCTGATAGACTGCACATTCATGAAGAACGCCAGCAAGAAGCACACCAGGATAGAGAAGAGTTTTATGAAGAATCCAAGCTCAGTGCTGCGGGCTGCATCGATGACGCTAGTTGAGCGACTGCCACCAGCACTCCCCATCAGTAAGGCTACGACAGAGCAGAGTGTGATGGCCATGGATGCCAAAACGGTTGATGCCATTATGTTGTTTCTCAGTGTCTGCACCGCTGAAACCACATTCTTGGACACGTCCTGCCATATTCATACCCTATGAGTTTGAGTATACAATCTAAGGATGACAATTTTGTTTTGAAATGATCGAATCAACTGAATCGTTTTTTTATTTCTAAGGAGTCCGAAACGAATTTGAATCAATCCTAATGCTTCGTGTGTTTCGTAATGTTTTGAGATATTTCAGCAGGTTTACACTAATGTTTCAGAATGTTTTGATGTGTTTTAAGATATTTCAGCATATTTTGACCAATGTTTCGAAATATTTTAGAAATAAACTTCTAAAATTTTTCTCTGTCTTCATTCAATTTCTAAAAAAATTTCGTTTCTTGGGTTACCGAAGCAATGCACAAAATAAAATTTTGATCCTTCGTACAATCAACAAAAACTCATGGAACATAATTCATGAAATTTTCTAATTAACAAAGCTGCAGATGAATGGAAAATCTGCATGGAATGGGAGAGCTATTAATGGCATCATTCCTTAGTTACATCAGTTTACTATATCAGGTATGAAAGAAATTCAAGAAGATTCCTCAGCCGTTTTAAAAATCGTGATATATAGATTCAATAGAGGAAGGTTATTATCTCTAAACCTCTCAACCTAAGTGCGTAATAGGCAGGTTAATTAGTGCAACCCGGAATTCACCAAATTAGATATTGGAGGATTGAGCTAAGGAGGTTTTACCCCAACCCATGAGGTTTTAAAAAAAATTTCACAAAAGAGAGTGGGTTTGAAACTATTTCTCAAACTCATGGACTTTTAAAAACGTCAATTGGTCTGACGTTTTTAGCCTAAAAACGTCTAACCAACTAACGTCTTTTGTGTATCACTGTGGTTAAGTATAAAACTTAAAAACATCAGTTTAACTGACGTCTTCTAAAAAGGTCAGTCCAAATGACATTTTTAGTGAAAGTTTTTCTCTCTCTTTTTTTATGAGTAAAATGTTTAATGTTTATTTATTAAAAAATTTAATTATATTCAATAAATAAATTTTGATAATTTAAAAATACATAAATTTTTGTTTGTCTTACTGACATTTTGTTGTTTTGCTCTCTAACAATGATACCTAAAACTGTTTTGCGCCCTCTCTTTTTTAGAAAATGAGTTCTTTTTTATTTATTTAAAAATTTAATTACATTCAATAAATAACTTTTGATCATTTAAAAATACTTATATTTTGAGCATATCAAACTTTAAAAATTGAAAACGTATACATATAATTAATTTTAATTTTATCATATGATTTTAAACGCATACATAAAATAAAAATAAAATTTTATTTTTAATGTTGATCATGTCGACATTAATGTTTATTAAGCTGTGTAAAAATATAAGTTATTCATAACGGATACATGTAAAAAAAGGATGTGAATAACATGGTTGATATTCAAAACAACATAAAGGATTATCAAGTACACATAAACATGATGGGATAAAAGTGTCAGACGCATCATTGTCCAAATCAGAGAAATCAAAAAGTTTAGGACCAGAAACAAGTAACAGATCCTCTAAAATTTCAATTTCGGTATATTCAGGATAAAATGCTCTATTTTTGCATAATCGAGTGCATGGAAACGATCAAGACGACGCTGCATTTGATCATTTTCACGTTCAAGCCTTGATATGATCTCGTCATGATTGTTTGAATTCTGTGAATTGTAAATATCAGTCGAACGTGCCTTTGGTACCGCAATTTCATGCCAACGACAAAATACTTCAAAGTCACAACGTTTGTCATATAACTATCGCTATCTTAGTGTGGGTTCGATATGAGCACCTGTAGGTGGATAATCAGTTGCAGGCCCAACAATTACATGTCCAGTTTGTCCGAATGGGTGATAAGGGTCGATGGACTCATTGCGGAATGCACGTTTTCGTCCATACCACGTTACACCACTAGAATCAGTATATGATTCGATAGAAGGAACTTTGTTCAGCGATGTTGAGCTGTCCGTTGAGCGTTTACGTTTGTTACCCGAAGATGAACTATTTTGGTTATTACGTGAAGAACTTACATGTGATGTGCTCCTATACATTTTGTTTGGCGATGGTGCATTTACACAATTGTGAATGGTAGTATATATATGCTCGGTTTGACAATTTAAAATTGAAGTGAAAGGGCATCAAACTGCAAAGTTTGGAACTGATTTGATAGTGATGCAAAATAACAATGAAAAAGTTGGGATATGACAACACACTGCATAGACTGATAAAGCCACTAGATTAAAGTAAATTGGACATCACACTGCAAAGTTGAGAACTGATTTGACAATGACACGATGTGACAATGAAAAAGTTAAGATATGACAACACACTGAATAAACTGATAAAGCCACAATATTGATTAAAGTAAATAGGACGTAGACATAAACATTATATGTTTAATAAGGTGGACACTAATTATATTTGTTAATTTTCATCAGACATATACTCATCTGATAGATATTGTTCGTTAGACAATACATTAGATCGCTCAGTAGCTGTTAACTCCCTGCCAAATGCAGTTGCTACCATGTCAAATGCTATTTGGAGCATATAATATCGGCACTTACACAACATCATCATATTATTCTCCTTTCGTACACGTTTAACTGCTGCTTCTTAGTTCACTCTATTCCTTCGTGGCATAGTAAGTGAAAGTCTATGTGGCACCGGTATACCAAGTTATCTTAGATCTGTGCATAATGATTGTGATTCATTAGCACGAAAAACCCACTCTCAACGGAGTTCGGCATAATACTCCTTTGGATCATAAAATCTCTCACTCTTGTAATCATCATCTTGCTCTTGTAATAACCATATTGGTTCATGCCTACGGCTGTTATCACCTGCTCGTGCTCTTTAAGTAGACATAATGTGCAATACATGTGATATGAACCACCTTATATTATGTTTTTATAGTGGTTTTCATTGTCTGAAATAAGTACATTTGTCAGCATTGCAGTAGTGTGTAGTCACCTTTATGTTTGAATTGATTGTTAAACATTAAAAAAAAATTGTGCAGTAAGTGTGACTACACACTATTACCTGTCAGTGTAACCAGACATTGGTACGCTGTGACTGTGACTGCACAATGAGACATGTACTACATTGATTTTAATAGACCTTGATTCATCATGCGTCATAGTGATTCACGTCCGTGATACGTTTAACAGTATTAGGGTTTGTGGCTTTTTATTACTGTGTAGTCATAGGATGCTGATTGTGACTGAAAACCAGTGCATTGAAGTGCAATGCAGGGTCTTCATTAACGTGTACTGCTGAATAAGAAACAGTTACAATGACTGACAATTGCATCATTGTTAGTCGTTGTGACAACACTCTGGGTTACTATGACTAAACACTGGTTAAATGTCAGTCTGTGTGACTACACACTAGTTCAATGTCAGTAAGTGTGACTACACAATGTTGTAATGTCATTCAATTAGACTGTAGACTGGCATACTCACATAAATAAATTGCCTATAAGTTTGCACTCATGTGAAATGTTCAATGTACAAAATTCATCTCTAACAATGAATTTTAGTCCGAGAACCCTGTTTGAAACTCTAAGTTATCATTGGACTTTAGAGGATGAGTTATTTTACCCAACGAATCCTTGCTTACGCTATTCACTAACAACTACAAATACAATTATGGCGGAATGACAATATCGCTTGACGGAAAGAGAAAATCTGAGCTTAGATTTACGTTCTTGCAACATAAGAAGGCCTCGACAAGTTTCCATTGCTATGCCTACAGCCTATTACCACTCCTCAAGAATTAGAACGAACATTGTTTTGCATCGAGTTGAGAACAATCGAATGGCAATTCGTTGCAATTAGTACAACCTGCGCTGTATTGCAAGCGAGCGTGTTGCAGAAGAGATGATGCAAGAAGTAATTTTAAGCTACTAATTGAGTGGTGAAGATGAATGTATTTCTGATCATTACCTGTCTGACAAAGATGAAGACCTATGAAAAAGTGTCATGGAAATCCTGTGTTGTAACATTTACACTTTGGTTGTCGTAATTGTGTTTGTAATATGTTTATGCATTATGTTTCTGTATTTTGTTTCTATGAAATATGGTGTACTACTCCAGTTAGTATTGTCCATCTAAATTTCAATAATTTATGTTATGTTATTCAACAAACGTTGGTTAGAGTATTGAATAGCTAGTCTGAAAGGCAGTAATGAAATAACATTATATGAAACTATGAACCCAAAAAGATTTTATATACAACAACAATAGTCACAAATTTTATGCAAAAAAAACGTAAAAAATGGACTATGTCCCACAAGGTGGTGGTCTCCTCTGTTGCTTGGGCTGCTGACCATCAGGCGGAGCCGGTATATCTTGAGTGACTCCACCATCTACTGGATCATGTGTATGGTGTGTATGACGATCGACTCCATGCCCACCTCTGCCTCAACCTCTATGTGACAATGATGGCTCATGTGTAACTCCCTCAGCTAGAACCTCAGTATCATCGGAACAGTCCTGGTATGGAATAGGAGAAGTAGGTCGTGTGGGCATCGGTGGAACAATATGTGGAATACATGCCCCTGCATGTGGAAGTGATGTATATGTCTGGTCTAGTGCAGGTGTCATATCTGTTGTACCAACTGGCACTAGTGAAGGTGTGAATGGAGTCGCCGATGTATCAACACGTGGTGAGGTTAGTGGTAGCCCACATGATGTAACTGTAGGAAGATCAAGCGGTGATGTAGCGGCATGGTGAACGACCGATGTACGAATGTAGTAATCAGCAGCTGGGACATATGGGGTAGATGGACAATTAGCAGCAGTTTGGGGAACATATGCAGCCGATGGGCCTGCCTTTGAGGATGTCGCAGCAGTATCCACGACTGGTGGAGGGGATGTCTGCCCATGTGTGCGTGCTGTTGGCCATCGTGGAATGTGTACACCACGCTGTCGTGCGTGCACTGGTGCTGCAACAACTGGCTACTAAATGTCTGTCGGAGGTTGCACAAGTCGTCGGTGCTCAGAAAGAGCTGACAAACACCTGTAGCTCAGATCCCCCATCTGGCTGATGGCCGCCAAACATGTCCGCAAATCAGGCTCGCCAGTAACAGTATCACGTGCTGTATGATAAACATGTGTCAGTGTATGTTCCTGCAGCACCATAAAATAAGGATTTAAAACAAGATTACGTAATTTCTAAACCACATTTAATTTATCTACCAAGTAAACAACACATACCAATAGCTCGATGATACTGCCGACGGGCTGAAAACCAACGTCAGGGCGCGGTATCGGTGGTCCGATAAGTAGACGAGTAATGCACCGATACCACTCCATGTAGGGATAAGTGGCATCCATCATGTCGAGCGTAGGCTCGCTGTGAACAATAGAATCCCGCCGCGGATCCCACATGCTGATGTACCGCTGATGTGCGATCGTCCAGTCATAACCATGTTTGCCACACCTATTTATGGCATGCAACTCCCGACTGGAATCACATAGCGCTGGTATGGGCTGTCTGCATCTAAATTGTCATAGAACACAGTCTGAAAAATGTCACTCTACCACATCAAAACATATGAGCGGGGCCCAGGTAGTCCATAATTCCCGATCACGCAAGCAATAATCAAGCAGGCTAGCCAGCACATCAGCAGTGAAAGGTGCCATATCATATGTAGTATAAGAATAACGATTTTTGTTAGATGTAAAGAAAAATTAAAAATTTCGGTAGAGTTTCCCCTATAAGTATGACCCCAAATTTTTTTTCAAAAATACTTGTTGCATATTATATTGTATACATATACTAACAACAACCTAAATAAATACCACTACCATCCAACAATCATACAAACAACTACCAATCATACAACACATCTAACAACCCACCAATGAATAATGATCAATCATTTGTTGTGCATCAAATATCAAACCAACAACATCATCTACAATTAATTTCGGCAGTTACCAAATAATAATAAGAACAACGATCGTTTGTATACCTGTTCATCGCACATCTGATCAATCTAATCTCTATAATGTCTGAATACATGGGTAGGAGTGTGTTGCTCAGAAAATGCAACATCCCAACTGCATAGCACACAAAAAAAAATTAGTTGGATGTACTGTATAATACTAATGAATAATGAAATGTAAGACAATAATATTGTCTTATCTACACCCACGAGGCCCTACTGGCAGGTCATCATGTGCGGGTACATCTGGTGCAGGATCATGTGTCGGTGCAGATGGAGGTGCTACACCATCTACTGGGCCAGCCCCTGGATGTACATCTACTCCATCCGCCACGACATCAGGTAATGGGCCACGTGGGAGTAATCGATGTGGACGTAATATGTGATAAACGTTCTCATGCCCACAACTATATAAAAAAATAAAACAGTTGTAATGTAACACATATATTTGACATCACATTAAAGCTTATAAAAAAAAACAAACAATTGGACGAGCGTGAAACAAAAGTTTGCATGTACCTGTAATAGAACAAGCAATCCGCCGATGTCCTTAGTATCGCGTCTATTGGCGATGCACATCTCGCGGTAAAGTCATGCCAATGCCGCGCTACCCCAGCTGTACTGACTGGTAGTGGTAAGATCGGCAAGCAAAGGAAGGTACATCAACTTGATCTTGCTAGAAGACTTGTCTATGAAAAGATATGAACCGATCAGTAGCATGATGTATGTTCTGGCATAACACGCAATAAAATCATCATCAGCATCTACGGGGACACCTACATCCAAATGCCTGAGGAAAGATCCGTTGATATCCCCCTCGGCAGGTGTAAACCCGAGCAACTGTTGGCACAATGCTGGTCATGTCGTGTCGACTAGACAACTGTCTCTCTCAGACACTGCCATACCATCAATCGGTAGGCCTATATGGACAACGACATCCTGAAGAGTGATAGTAGCCTCTCCCACAAGAAGATGAAATGTATGCATCTCGACATGCCATTTCTCGACTAGCGCTGTGATGAGGGCATGGTCCAACCGCTTGGCCGCAATTTTGTGCGCCCCATAAAACCCGACTGTAACCAAATGACGGAGCACACGCTTATCTGTGACATGTAACTGTCGTGTGGTGCGATCACTACGCCTGCAGTGCAAATGAGGCGGATCTATGCCCTGCCAGATGGACTCTGATCGATGGTCAGACTGTAACACAAGAACAGAGTGGTTCTGTGGACCAAGATGTACTAACCACCGTCCATCAGTGTCCATAACGAAAAAGTAAATGAATCTGCAAAAATAAAATACAATTGATAATACAATGAAAACATCCACCATCATTAATTGATAAAGGTTACCTTTCCAACATCCAACATCAAACATATCATAATGATATCATTTCAACAAACATGTAAATACAAGCCAGTGTACCAACAAAATATTACAATATAAGCACATCGTAAGGTCCAATACACAAATGATTGTAACATACGACAACTTATCAAGCTCACAAAATAACAAAAAAAATAATCTACTAAAAATATGTTGGAGCCCGCGTATTTATGGATGAACACTTTCGACGATTGTGACCAAGTTCGCCGCATAGCCCACAATGTATTTGATTACGACCCTCTGGCGGGAAGTCCATCTCATTCCATATGTGCATCGTTTGTGGCCGACCAACCAAGTCTCGACGTTGGTTACGATTAGGGACTAATTTGGGACGTGGGGGATCATCCCAGTAATGCTCATCCTCTAGAGGAAACATTTCAGGCACCCAAATTTCCTCCAAAGTGTCGATATTGTATATGAGATCTATGTATAACTGAAAATGCAACTGATAATAAGGGCATACAGCCAATACATGAGAGCAAAAAATTCTGTAAATTATCCATTGTTCTCATGTGCACGAACGATCTTCAAGACACACAATTTGCTTATGACCACCGCCAATTGACACTTCAGCAAGATCACGCTCCCTATGAAATGGCGTCACATCGTGGACACGACTAATTTGTTGTGCATGTTGTAATCGTTCCACAACAATCTTAGGAAACTCCATCCCATTTTCTTTCCATTTTGCCACTTTGTCTCGATGTTCAAAATGATACTTAGTGACCCGATAAAATATCAACTGTACACAAGCAGTTATGGGAAAATACCTAGCACCTTAAAAAATACTATTAAAAACCTCTGAAATGCTGGTTGTCATGATGTCATATCGTCGTCCACCATCATGGGCTAATGTCAATTTCTCCAATGGTATATCAATCAAGTATTTATACGCTCTCTCTTCGACATTCCGTATCTGGGTCATCAACTCATCGAACTTGTGAACCTGTCTTGCCTTGTCAGCCCTCCACATAAGATCATACAAATTTCCATCTTTAAACTCTGTATTAAAATTACTACGAACATGCCGAAGACAAAAGCGATGATAACCATGTGGTGGATGCCACCCAGAATCTTCCTTGTTCACAACAGAAAGGATCCCCGCGTGCCTATCAGAAATTAAACATATCCCTTCCCGAAATCTAAGAACTATCCGTAGAAGGTAATATAGGAAAAAATTCCAACTAGATTGATTCTCCTCTTCCACAATAGCAAATGCAATGGGGAACAACTGCTTATTAGAATCAAAAGCAGTCGCGACTAACAGTTTTCCCTTGTACTTTCCACCCAGAAATGTCCCATCAATACTGACAACATATTGACAATATTTAAACCCTTTAATACTGGCTTTGAATGCCCAAAAAATTGGTAAAAAAATATTATATTCAGGAGATTCAAAGTTTTACCGCCACTTCACAATCGAGTCAGGGTTATACTTCTTGATGGCACCCAAAAACTTTGGCAACATGTCATATGACGAGTCTCAATCATCGAAAATCTTAGCAATAGTCTTGTTCCTCGCAATCCATGTTTTCTTATAGGAAATATAATACTTAAACTTCTCTTTTATATTCTTCTGAATTGTCGACATTTTTGTTTATGGTATATCACCCACGAGTCCCAGTATATTATGATAGATGAAGTCAGAGTCTAACTGTCGATGGTCACGACTCATTCTAGGGTAGAAGCAGGTATGAGGTCCATCATATTTCGTGATCTAAAACTTTTTTCAATTTTTTCCTAAAACAAACACGGAGTCTTCACGTGTAGTTAGGCTGCATCTGCATGCTGCACTGTACAGCCCACACCGTTGTGTTCGTCTCAACCACGACATAATCCTGATTCATCTTGATGGAATGTCATTTAACAGCCCTAATCAATGAAGCTTTATCCTGAAAAAACCATGCCCTTCGCCAACTCCATCTTCATCGGATCCCACAAATTCTGTTAAGATAACGGTACTAAGCTATCTGTTTTAGTATGCTGACCAAATTCAGTGGTTGTGAATGAGGTTGAGTAAGGCTTATGCATCTCCACCACCTGGGCAGCCTCAAAGTCTTCGTCATTCCCATCTTCGTCATCCAGCTCAGCAATCAGTACTTCCTCAAACTCTTCTTCTCTTCTTCGTCTTTATCATCGGAGACATCTGTACGATCATTGGCACACATTTCTTCATATCCTCGGATTGGGCTTTGTTGCATTATTGGTTGATGGACATCATCTTGTTCACCCAACTCAATTTTCGCCTCACCCATTTGAAAATTCTGACTCAGTGAATTATTGGCTGAGTACCCACCGTATGTTGTGGTTCCAGTTATTCGTTGGGTGTGAAAGTACTGCCCAAACTCATCCATTACCTGCATCCCCATGGGAGTTGAACATTCACCCGTCACACCGGAAGCTAGAAATGTCAAGGTACTCATCTCTCGCCTAAGTAACTCAGTATAAGACATGACAGTTGTTGTTATGCACCCACCAGTCTGACTACTGCCTATGCTAGCATTGATGTCCTCCGTCTCCATGTAAAAGCAACACTAGCAATGCTGGGGTTGTCAAGTACCACATTAACCATAGAGGTCACCAGTTCATTATTCACAATTTTCAGACCTACATATGTATTCATGTTTGGTCATATTCCAAGTGTAAAAGAATATCTACAAGTCAACTTCAACTTGTTATGCGCCTTATCCAAACCCATTACAATGTAAATTTTACTCAACAACTCCGTCAATTGTGCACCACTGTTGATAATAATTTCACCTTTGGGAGAACAACTGTATGATAAACCCTCCGATCCATATTCCATTCGTCCACCCCAATATAGCAAAACGGTAATTCATTTTCCTACCATTTCAATTAATTTTCGTTGTGAAATAAGTTCTGAATTCAGAAGAACCTGAGGATGGATAGAAACGGTTAATACTTGAGGAAAAACATATCCATATTTAATCAAAGTCTCATTTGTACCTACCGCATGCAACTTAGAAGCATTGATCAAATACGAAACGTACGAGAATGAAGTGTACTTGTAGGAAACTAAGAAATATGGAGATCCAACCTTTATACGGAAGTTTGAAAAAATAATTCCCAAAAGAGGGTATCTCGTAACATGTTATCATGTATTGAATCAGTAGTGAAACATGTTATCGAGAAAGCAAAAAATGTAGCCAATTTTTTTGGCTAACAAGGTAGTAATTGCCTAACAATACTTCAGTAACATTATAGCATTAATCAACATGCTTATTTTGGGAAAAAAATGTGTTGCTTGATAAGTAAGAGACATAACTACACTACTTCGATTGAGATTAAGAGAGACATAGAATATGCTTAATATGATTTATTATATTATTTTAAAGTCAAATTTCAGTTTTGTATAGATGTTGAATTAGAAAGGACTTAAGGAGGACGGAATGAATGAGTACGTACTAGGAGTGATTGAATCAAACTGAAATTAACAGAAAACAATGATCAAATTCTCAAACAAATGATCCAATTCTCAAAAAAATGAATGAATGGGTTTTTTTTACATAAGTTGAAAAAGAATGAATGAGTTTTTAACATAAGTTGAAAAAGACAGAAAAGGTTTTGATTAATTTCCATCTAATAATTCAATAGTAGGGGGCTAACTATTGCACGCGTAATTCAATATTTCTAAGTGTAATTTGGTAACGAATATATTTACTGCATGGGTCTTACTGTTACACGCATACAAACCTCAGGATGTCTGTGTGTAATATTTATCGTTCAATGCGAACCTCTTATTTCTTCCCCTTTTGACAAATATCATTTCAATTGTGTCATTTAGTCTTTAAAATTTTTAATTTGTACCACGTTGATTCAATCAAAAATGGCGGTGTAAAACAACTAATGAAGTTGTTCACGTGCATCTAATGTCACCATTCTTGATGGGTAACTTGATCCCACAAGTTTTCAATTTGTATCAATTGGGTCTTTCAAGTTCACAATTTATATCAATTTAGTCCTTTAAACATGATTTTTTATGCTATTTAACTTAAACTATAGTTTCAATGAGACTTCAGTGACATAAATTGAAAATTTAGAAGACTAAAAAAAACAACAAAAACAAATAATATTGCTAAAAAAGAACAATTATTATATGGTTCCTACTAAATGGCATATAAAATTTGTTTAAGAGAAATGTTTTATTTTTGGGACAAATATTACTGAACATATTGCTGGTTCGATTAGAATACATAAAAATAGCAAACAAAACAAAATTGAGGAATTTAGTGAGTTCATCTTCCAATGCGTTCCTCGCCATCTCATTTCCCGCCCTCTCTCTTCCCTTGAAGAAGAAGTCACTTGGGCAATGGGTTTATAAGTAAACCTCTCTCTCTCTCTCTCTCTCTCAAACTCCATACAAAAACACGAAAACGCATCGGAAGATGAACATCGCAAGATTCAACCTGCAATTGTTGAAACACCTTAGCTGTAGGCCAATCTCTACTTCATCCCCGTCTTCGATTTTCAATCGGTCCTCACTCCTCTCCAATCACCTCTTGCCACGTAACATCTCTCCTCTTCCCTCACTGTTCTCCACCCCTGTCCGTCATATCCATACCAACCACTGGTATAAAGTTGTTGTGCCGGAGAAGAAGGCATGCGTCATCGAGCGGTTCGAAAAATATGTGAAGACGTTGACTCCCGGAGTCCACATCTTGATTCCATTCGTTGACCATATAGCCTACCTGCATTCCCTAAAGGAAGAGCTCATTCCAATTCCAGACCAGTCTGCTATCACAAAGGACAATGTCAGGATTTTGATTGATGGAGTTCTTTATGTGAAGGTACGTCTTCTGTTTTTGTAGAATTTTTGGATTTTGATAGTGTTTTAGGTGTTTTAGTAGATTGTAATTGGATTGGTTGATTGCAGATTTTAGATTCGTGGTTAGCGTCTTACAGAGTTGAGAATCCCTTGTATGCAGTTACGATATTTGCACAGACAATTATGCGCACTGAGATTGGGAAGATCACTCTGGACAAGACTTTCGAGGCAAGAGATACTTTGAATGACAAGATAGTGGTGAGTTGTTAACTAAGTAGGGTTAAATTTTTTATAGCCTTTTGTTTTTCTCCAAGTTATTTGTTTGCTGGTTTATCTCATTTTGGTAGCAGGGATATCACCGTGCATGAGTTGCTAGTTTTTACATTGGTTATATATTATATAGGCTTCATTGCTCGAATTTATGATTTGTGGTTTATCACTTTCACGGAAGTGCCCTGTTGACACCTTTGTAACTTAACAGTAGTGAGGTTTTACATGTTTAATTCTTGTAAGGTTATCAATAATTGAAACTGCGTATCTCTGCTCTTGAATTCAGAAAGCTTTAATTTAAACTGGAGCAATGCTATAGGAACCTTATTTGGGGACCTAATTTGGGAATCTAATGATGTGGTTTCAATGCAACCATTGGATTAGTTGTGAGTTCTAATGTTAGATGGAGCTCACAACCAATCTAATGGTTGTACATCATTAAGTCCCTAAATTAGGTGCTCAAATTAGATCCAAATAGCATTTTCCTTTAAACTATAATTTAACAAAACTACACGCCAGCTAATTTAAACATTTGAAGAGGATATGCCCTTGTAGTCTAACAATGTCAAACTTCTCAATTATGTGTGGTAATTGGTTGTCTAGGAGTACTGTTGTTTATGATTAACCTCCATAATTCTTCATGATAGATAAAAGTTGTTTGCGTATTTTTTGTCTTTCACACATGTCAAATCGATTACAAATGAGCAGATCATATGCATTAACTCTTTTGTTAGGACGTAAGAGCACTTTCTGGAGGTTTTGTGAACTTTTGAGAATCCAGTTGTTGAGATAAAGGACCAAGTAATATGATAATATCTGTATTATTTTCTAATACTACCAATAAAAGTTCTATTTGAAATCTTATTGGACACATCAACCAAATATTTTAATGGAAGTTATTCTTGTACGTAGTTGTTATTGTGGAATTGAACGTTTATCTTTTCTATAATACAATTGTTTTTACACCTATACTCTTTAGCTCGTTGTTGCTATATATGGTAAATAAAGTGCGATATGTTGACGCTCCTATATGCTTAGAATTGCTTGCTCTACAAGTGTGCTTTGTTTTCAGATGGCCATCAAATGATGCGGCAACAGATTGGGGTCTGAAATGTCAGCGTTATGAATAAGTAAGTTGAAGAATTTTGGTTCATCAGTATTTTTCAATGGCAAGTTATACATAAGTCCCATATATTTTCTTTTTAAGGGAAAATATCTCCTCCCCGGGGAGTGATGGAGGCTATGGAGATGCAGGCGGTAGCAGAGCGCAAAAAGAGAGCTCAGGTTCTTGAGTCAGAAGGTAACCAAGTTTTCACCCTCTCCCCTCTTTGATCTGTAATTGAGTTTATTTTGTGCAGTCTAATAGTCTATTGAATGGGTAGGGTTAAGGGTGTAGCATACTTGTTATTAAACAAGTATTATTTCATTCACATGGTTTTATAATTTATTTCTTTGATAACTGATTGAGACATATCAGAATTCAATAAAAGAAGGAGGTTAACCAAAAGAAAGAATGGCACAAAATCCAATACATGCACCATTTAAGTATTGAAATAACTCTCATGCCACCATTTAAGCAAGAGCTCCAATGTGTTTACTGTGGATGCCAGAATTCACGGACTACTACTTATTTATATATAAAAAAAAAGGAATTCACATAAAATCTTCTAGTATACCCCTCAAATTTACAACGTATGACACACATTGAAGTATTTTTACAAACAATGCTGGGATGACCGTGAACTCAGACCAAAAGCCAAAAAAAAATTCTCCACCACCAAAAAAGTGGGATCCTAAAACTGAAACTAGTTGAGAAGATAGGAGTGACGGGAGACGACAAAGGGGGGTCAGAGTACTGAGTGTCCCAGAGTCAGTACTCCGAGCTCTCTAGAAATTGGGTTGTGGATGAGTGACTCTTAGTTCTCTGTCCGTTTTACTTATGCTCCGTTTGGTACGATGGAAAAGTGGAAGGATGAAAAGTTGGAAGGATGGAAAGTGGGATGGATAAATAAAACATCATGTTTGGTAAGGAAGGAAAGTATGAAGGATGGAAAAGTGGATGGATTAACTTTCCTTCCAACTCACTAAAATCAATTCCTCTAAAATCGGAAGGAAAGTTGATGGAAAGTTAATTATTTGTATTGAGATGTATTTTATTTGTTTATATATCTTTTAATATATACATTAATTTCATATAAAAATACAATGATAAAATATGTATTTATATATATATATTTTTAAAATTAAAAAAATTAAAAATTACAAAAATTACAAAAATTACAAAAATTATCGCTTCCTACTAGTGCTTCCAATCCTGCCAGCATGATCGCTCAAGCGCTCAGTATATACAAAATCTTAGGAGACACTAAGAATAAGACCCCACAGCTATTAAAGGAGATTGAACTTCCAGAAATAGGAAACATCAAGGTTGATTCTCCATATGAAAACACTAAGAATAAAACCCCACAGCCATTAAAGGAGGTTGAGCTTCCAGAAATAGGAAACATTAAGGTTGATTCTTCATCATATGATAAGACCCGACAGCTAGTAAAGGAGCTTACCCAGATATTGTTGAGCCTTCTCTTTCTCGAAATTGTATTTTTTTTTATCAGAGTTTGAATCGATCATCTTCGTCATATCTTAAATAATTTTAGTATTTCTCTCTTTTTATTTCCATCATTAGAAACTTTGTTACATGCAGGAGAACAACAATGGAGGTGAGCCTAAGAAGGAAGAGCCTTTGGTAGATTTTTCTGAACCAATTTCGGAGGCAGCCAAGGTGGAAGAAACCCCCACCGAGACAATAGTTGCTGAAATAGCAGTTGTATATGATAAGAGCAAGCCTACGGAGACAATGATAAAATATGTATTTATATATATATTTTTTTTTAAAATTAAAAAAATCAAAAATTACAAAAATTATCGCTTCCTAGTAGTGCTTCCAATCCTGCCAGCATGATCGCTCAAGCGCTCAGTATATACAAAATCTTATGAGACACTAAGAATAAGACCCCACAGCTATTAACAAGGGCGGAGCCAGAAATTCTGGTCAGGGTGGGCACTTTAATTAAGCACTCTAATTTTTTTCATTCTAATCAATCACACTATATAATATATTTATATTTATTATATTATATTTGATATATATATATATTGTCAGGGGTGAAACAATGAATGTCTATGAAGGGACAAAATATAACTGGTATAAAAAAATATTTAGCCGAAATTGATACAAAAAAATTCAGTTCAAGAATAACAAAAAAGTAAGAATCAAAACAAAATTATTGTGAAATAGTAAATTTAATTTTTATTTAGCCGAAGTAAAATCCTAACAAAAAGACACAAAAAAAAAATTTAGTACATTTTTAACCTAATTATATATTTTAATAAAATATAATTTTTTTAAAAATCACTAAAATTTTGTATATGAATTAAATGTAAATTAATTTTTCACTAATTTTCTATCATGCGCACAATCACAAGTCCGTAGTAAAATTATTCTTTATTTAGTTGCAACTAGGGATTTTATACCATTTTCTCCCCTTAGTCAAGTGGTCCAAAAGTTTTGTTTTTTAATGGTGGGTAGGCCAAAAGTTTTGTTTTTAATGTTGGGCCAAAAATTTTGTTTTTAATGTTGGGCTAAAAGTTTTGTTTTTTTAAGTGAAAATTGGAAGTGAGTCCTCCTAGATGTACTTGTTTGGAGATAAGTCCTGCAAGGAAACTTATAAGGGGCTAAGTCCATGTTTAAAATTATATGTAATGACTTAAGTCCACTTTTTTTTTTTATCTCAAAAATACCCTTCTTTGAAAGGAAGTTAAATTAATTTTCTATTTTGGAAATTGTTATCCCTTAATTCAAGGTCAATTAAAATATATCAATAAAATCTTCATCATAAATTTAAAATTCAAATTCAAAGCTCTCTCTCTCTCTCTCTCTCTCTCTCTCTCTCTATATATATATATATATATATATATATATATTCAAATTCATGTTACTATTTTTTTTATTATGTTACTGTTCATGTTACTATTATTTTGAGCATGTTACTACTATTATTTTACTAAATATTAATATTCAATATTACTATTTGTTTTGTTTTTGAATATTATTATTTTTTGTATTTGAATGGTACTATTTTTTGCCTTTGAATTTGAGAGAAAATTATTGTTAAGTATGTTACAGTTTTTATTAAGCATGTTACTATTTTTGTTGAACATATTGTTATTTTTTAAAAATATTAATATTGAATGTTTCAATTTTTTTTATGTTTAAATGTTACTATTTTTTTGTGTTAAAATGTATTATTTTTTGTGTCCAAATGATAATTTTTTTTTGTATTTGAATGTTACTATTTTTTATTTTTAATGTTACTATATATATATATATATACACACACACACCTAACCTATATATGGATATAGATAGATAAGAGAGAGGAAAAATTTTAATGTTAGTCAAACTCTTAACCTATATATGGATATAGATAGATATGAGAGAGAAAAGATTTTAATGTTAGTCAAACTCCTAAGATTTAGGAGTTTTTAATTTTTAGTTTTATTTCACTTCTAAGGGAAGGGATAGTATGGTAAAATTGACAAAAAAACGGATTTCATAACAAATAAGTTTCCTTGACGGACTTAAGTCCAAACAAGTCCATATAGGGGGACCGGCCTCCAAATTTCCCTTTTTTTAATAGGTTTGAGTGGATTGTAATATGTCAAATATTTGATTTTTTAATAAGTTTGGGTAGATAATAGTGGGCTCAAATTTTTTTGTTTTAAATGGACTTAATTTTTTAATTATTTTGGGTAAATAATGTGGGCCTAATATTTTTATTTTGGATTTTGGGTGGGCACAAATAATATATTATACAAATTTATAATATATATACTTAACTATAAAAAAAAAAAAAAAAATTGAGGGGGGGGGGGGGGCACGTGCCCACCTTGGCCCTAGCCTCCCTCCGCCCTTGGCTATTAAAGGAGATTGAGTTTCCAGAAATAGGAAACATCAAGGTTGATTCTCCATATGAAGACACTAAGAATAAAACCCCACAGCCATTAAAGGAGGTTGAGCTTCCAGAAATAGGAAACATCAAGGTTGATTCTCCATCATATGATAAGACCCGACAGCTAGTAAAAGGAGCTTACCCAGATATTGTTGAGCCTTCTCTTTCTCGAAATGGTATATTTTTTTTATCAGAGGTTGAATCGATCATCTTCGTCATATCTTAAATAATTTTGGTATTTCTCTCTTTTTATTTCCATCATTGGAAACTTTGTTACATGCAGGAGAGCAACAATGGAGGTGAGCCTAAGAAGGAAGAGCCTTTGGTAGATTTTTTTGAACCAATTTCGGAGGCAGCCAAGATGGAAGAAACCCCCACCGAGACAATAGTTGCCGAGGTAGCAGTTGTATATGATAAGAGCAAGTCTACGGAGACAATGACAAAATATGTATTTATATATATATATTTTTAAAATTAAAAAAATCAAAAATTACAAAAATTATCGTTTCCTACTAGTGCTTCCAATCCTGCCAGCATGATCGCTCAAGCGCTCAGTATATACAAAATCTTAGGAGATACTAAGAATAAGACCCCACACCTATTAAAGGAGATTGAGTTTCCAGAAATAGGAAACATCAAGGTTGATTCTCCATATGAAGACACTAAGAATAAAACCCCACAGCCATTAAAGGAGGTTGAGCTTCCAGAAATAGAAAACATTAAGGTTGATTCTCCATCATATGATAAGACCCGACAGGTAGTAAAGGAACTTACCCAGATATTGTTGAGCCTTCTCTTTCTCGAAATGGTATATTTTTTTTATAAGAGGTTGAATCGATCATCTTCGTCATATCTTAAATAATTTTGGTATTTCTCTCTTTTTCTTTCCATCATTGGAAACTTTGTTACATGCAGGAGAGCAACAATGGAGGTGAGCCTAAGAAGAAAGAGCCTTTGGTAGATTTTTCTGAACCAATTTCGGAGGCAGCCAAGGTGGAAGAAACCCCCACCGAGACAATGGTTGCTGAGGTAGCAGTTGTATATGATAAGAGCAAGTCTACGGAGACAATGATAAAATATGTATTTATATATATATTTTTTTTTAAATTAAAAAAATCAAAAATTACAAAAATTACAAAAATTACAAAAAATTATCACTTCCTAGTAGTACTTTCAGTCCTACCAGCATGATCGCTCAAGCGCTCAGTATATACAAAATCTTAGGAGACACTAAGAATAAGACCCCACAGCTATTAAAGGAGATTGAGTTTTCAGAAATAGGAAACATCAAGGATGATTCTCCATATGAAGACACTAAGAATAAAACCCCACAGCCATTAAAGGAGGTTGAGCTTCCAGAAATAGGAAACATCAAGGTTGATTCTCCATCATATGATAAGACCCGACAGCTAGTAAAGGAGCTTACCCAGATATTGTTGAGTCTTCTCTTTCTCGAAATGGTATATTTTTTTTATCAGAGGTTGAATCGATCATTTTCGTCATATCTTAAATAATTTTGGTGTTTCTCTCTTTTTCTTTCCATCATTGGAAACTTTGTTACATGCAGGAGAGCAACAATGGAGGTGAGCCTAAGAAGGAAGAGTCTTTGGTAGATCTTTCTGAACCAATTTCGGAGGCTGCCAAGGTGGAAGAAACCCCCACCGAGACAATGATTGCTGAGGTAGCAGTTGTATATGATAA
The DNA here is from genome assembly GCA_951799425.1 of Ilex aquifolium. Lineage (NCBI taxonomy): Eukaryota > Viridiplantae > Streptophyta > Magnoliopsida > Aquifoliales > Aquifoliaceae > Ilex > Ilex aquifolium. Next base: position 60,966,790 of record OX637391.1, on the reverse strand, counting down.
GAGCAAGCCTACGGAAACGAGTGAGGTGGCTTCCAAGCCAATAGAAGAGAAGGTTGAGGCCAAGGAGGTAGCCAAGGAAGAAAAGAAAGAGGTAGTCGAAGTTGTTGCCCCCAAAGCTGAAGATAAAAATGATGCAAGCCCACGTCACACTCTGTTAGTTTCTATCAATTAAATGGCGTATATGTACGTAGGCAACCAGGAACGGTGTCTCTAAAAAACGTTCATATCTAGGGACAGACAACCTTGTCAAAGCAATTAATTTAATATTAAGTAATTATTTATTTTTATCAAATCAACATCAAATTGACATTCAATTTTATTAAATAAAATTATTTAATTTATTAAATAGAATATTAAATTCCATTAATTTAAAATTTAACCTTATCAAATTAATGACATTTCTCTAATTTAACATCAAATGAACATTCAATTTTATTAAAACAATATTCAAATTTATTCAATTAACATTAAATTCAATCAAATTAATACTAAATTAATATTTAAATTTATCAAAATTAAGATCAAATTTATTCAATTAATATTAAATTTTAATATGTGAGGAGCGATGTTGTGGAGGACATATGATACCTGAGGAATTAGAAATTGATGAGATTTTGACATTGATTTTATCAATTGTAATTTTTATTACAGAAAAATTATTTTTAACTATAAAAATTATTATGATAAAAAAATATAAAAATTATAAAAATTTGATTATGTAACTAAATGAGTGATAATATGATGACTAATATTATAACAAAGTTATAATACAATGTTTTAAAATAAAAAATTCATTGGGATAATATAATGATTGAAATTACGTTTGGTGACGGGCTAACGCATATATAATAGGGAAAGAATTTATGACATTTTAGTCTATTTACATAATAAAAGGTAATTTTAGTATTTTCAAAAAATATTTAGCTAAATAATTATTTTATCTACTGATATAGACAAAAGTTATTATTATAGGGGTTGTCATTGAATTTAGACTCAATTACATGGTGTTTAGATGAAACTTTCCCTAAATATAACATGTAGATATAGTATGTCTTCGATCTTTATACTATATATGTACAGTAAAGATGTGTGTATGTGATATGAACAGTAAAGATGGAGAGTAGCTGCATTATGATAGAATTTTGGAGAAATATGTGTCTTAGTTTGGAAAGAGAATCATGAAAGATGAGAGTGTGAGAGACAATCAATGTCTCAATATAGAAAGTGATCCCTTAACATAGGAAATAAAATCAGGAAAATAATGATAAGAGTTGTAATCTGTATTTTAGGGAGAGAGAGACAGAGTTGAGGAATGAGAGATCGCTTAATTGCCGGATTTGATTGGGTTGGAGAATTAAATTTAGGGATGTTAGCTTTGGAAACTAAAAGTTTTGAGCGGCAAAAAATTTTCAAGAGCTAATATGGTACGTCGGATCGAAACGATCTGAGACGTCAATAGCTTGAGACAGTTTGAAATATCAACGGTCATTGGATGATGACTTTTTTGATCTCGAAACGATCTGGGTTGTTCTTTGTCTCCAAAATTCAAAATCGTTCTACTTTATTATATATATAGTAACATTAAAAAAATAGTAACATTCAAACACAAAGTATCATTTAAACACAAAAAAATAATAATATTCAAAAACAAAAAAATAATAGCATTGAGTATTAATATTTTAAGAAAATAACAGTAGTAACATACTCAACAAAAAAACATGAACAGTAATATTGTCAAAAAATATATAGAGAGAGAAAGAGAGAGAGAGAAAAAGTAATTTGAATTTAAAATTTATGTGAAAAATTTATTGGCATAACTTCATTAATAGTAAATTAAGGGATTCCCAAGTTAGAAAACTAATTTAAAATTGCTTTTAAGGAAGGGTATTTTTGAGTTTTAGAAAAATAGTAAACTTAACTACTTATTAGTAAGATTAAAAACAAACTTATCCTAAAGGAAGACCCTGTCCCAATTTTCATTACAATTAATTGGGAATCTAATAACAAATATTCACTACTTCTAATGTATTCAATTACATATAACGATCACAAATTGAGAGATGGCACAGCCTCTTTCCTAAACCAACAGTATCCTGTGCATTGTACAATTAATGATTAAACATAAAAATTAAGGTGAATGAGACATTCTGATTTTTTAATTAATAAGAAGTCAAAAAAAGTTTTGGTAAAGAAAGTTAAAAAACATGATTAAGGAAGTTAAGATGAAGTGGGTGATTGGTTCAAAATCCCATAGACGGAGTGCACTTTTGCAACTGTATGATGCCTCTTTTTAAGGATTTGTTCTACTTACACGAGAAGCATGTCTTCTTTTAAAAAAATTATACTTAGCATAAGAGTCGAGCATTCTCCCAATTTTGGTGTTGAGAAAGTTACTTCAACGTAGATGCATGTTTTTCAAGCAGTTAAAATAAAAGTTATTCTTATCCGAAAAAAATATAGGTTATTTAAAAAAACTTAAAAAATTTAGTTACCAATAGCCAACTAATTATTTTCAAATTTTAAGAAGTAAATTTTTTTTAAAAAAAATATTATTTTTAAATTTTAAATTATTTAAATAATTGTCTCTGATTAAAATATTTCATATTACCTATGTCACCACTTTCATTATCTTTGTTTACCAGCTTACATCTGAATAACAACTGTCTTAGTTAATTACTTAAAAAAATAATTCAAAAAGTAATTTTAGATATTAATGGATAAACTTTCAATAATGTCTGGCGGGAGAGTGGAAATGAGATGGGATGGGATGGGCGGGGAGGGATAGAGTTGATGGTGGAGAGAAACTATAAATTTGTGAAAATTGAGGGTGAGTCTCCTAGATAGATTTATAATGACTTGAATTTTGGAAAAAAACTTATTTGAGAGTAAGTCCATGTTTAAACTTATATGTAGGTACTTAAGTCTACTTATTTTTTTTAAATCTCAAAATTACCCCTAACGGTGTTAATTTTGTCCAGTTATAGAAAGTCACATAGGTTAGATCATTGAGGTATATATAGAAACCCTTGATTGAGTTATATATGAAAACCGTTTATTAAATATTACGATAATTAGCGGAAGTTTTATATGGAAGTTATATATTCTGATAGTTATATACTAGTCATAACCCATGCCTGAAGGCACGATAGAACAAAAAATTTGAGTTCTAAAAAATCGATATTACTATATTAAATAATAATTTTTCTTTTCTTCATTTATTTGATTAAATCTTTCAAAATTTATTTTTACTCATTATTTTCTTAAAGATATTGACAAAATTTTCTCAAAATATGTAATTCGATAAATTTTTTTAAAAGATCGATACTATCGTACATGAATAATATCTGAAATAAAAATTATGTTAAATTATAAATTAATCAAATATTAAATGGTTGAGCATGTGATACGCCAAAAACTTGCTTCAACTTTAAAAGTGTAAACCCAAGCGCAGGTTGAGCAAAGTAATATAATCTCGGAAGTCCGAGGTCGATCCCACGAGGAATTGTAACAAGGAACAATCACACAAACAACAAAAGTAATTTGAACGGAAAAGGATTTGTTTAGAAAGTTGTTGATTGGAGAAAAATAATTTTTGGTAATTAAAACAGTAATAAATAAAATACTAGAGCATCAGGTACTCCCTCTCAACTTCATACAATAATAGTTAAAGACTCAAAGCTTGACTTGAAAGAGGAATTAAATGTCAGTTAAACCAATTAACAAATCAAGTGATAAATCCAATGGTTATAATCAAAAGACTACCAGGAACCTGAATAATCATTCAATCATATTATTTTATGAAATAATGTTAATCCTTCCAGCATGGAATAACCAGTGATTTACACGCAGGGAAAATCAAGCAATTGATGTACGTGGCACAACAACTCAAGAGTTTATACAGCATAAACACTTTGCTAAAATATTAAGGATTAAATTAACACAATAACATAAATCCTTAAGTACAAGAGTCAATAAAAATACCGTACTCTGTTGAGAGGTTTTCCCCTAGCCCTAGCTTAGCCTTCTAGCCAGACATGGTAAAAAGATGCAGAAAAAATAGACTAATGAAAAAAAACAGCCCCTTTTACAAGGTCCTAGGTTAGTATTTATAAATTACATTCTAAAGAGATTGCATCCCACTAGGATTCTAAATTCGGCAGCAGAAGCTTGACACGCGTCCGGACGCGCATCTCTCAACCGTCCGGACGCACTTTCCAGAATGGTCCTTCCTCCGTTTATCAACTTTCTGCCAATCGCGTCCGGACGCGTACACTTCATCCGTCCGGACGCGTGTTCCAATGTGATCCGTCCTGAGCTATGCTTCCTTTCTTCTCATAACTTCACTCCAATTTTTGCCCTATTAGCCTGCAAAACAACACAACTCATCTTTCATTCTCATAGCCTTAATCTTCAATTAAATCAACATAAATATCACATTTTCACAATAAAATGATCAATATTACCTCTGACAAATGTAAATATTAGACCTTAATCAATAGAAATGAGTGATGTGATGATTTTGGAGGGAGAGAAATGTATAGGAGATAAAATTCAACTTTTTATGTATTTTATTATATATATTTGTATAGATATAAGAGAAAATTTTATCCAGATCCCCTGTAGTTAGGTCTAAATTCAATGACACCTCCTTACGATTTTGAAATTTCACTGTCACTCTCTGTTAGTAATTGTGGGGTTACACCGTAATGGTAATGGTTGATTTATAAAAATATCCCCGAGTATTTTATAGAGTAAATTTTATCCACACCCTTTATAAATAAACCTAATTTTAACAACACATCATGTAAATAGACCTAACTTTAACAACACCTTCTCTTGATTCTGAAATTTCAATGCACTTCTTTTTAGTTCTATTATATTAGGTTTTATTTTGATCAATTTAATATTCAATTTTATCAAATTAATTTTCTTTATTTAATTTAAACTAAATTAACATTTCATCTCATCTCATCAAATCAACACAAAATTGATATTTAATTTTATCAAATTAGCATTTAGTTATATTAATTTAATATTTCATTTCATCAAATTAATATTATTTCTTTAATTTAATATTAAGTTATTATTTATTTTTATCAAATCAATATCAAATTGACATTCAATTTTATTAAATTAAACTATTTAATTTATTAAAATAGAATATTAAATTCCATTAATTTAAAATTTAACCTTATCAAATTAATGACATTTCTTTAATTTAACATCAAATGAACATTCAATTTTACTAAAACAATATTCAAATTTATTCAATTAACATTAAATTCAATCAAATTAATACTAAATTAATATTTAATTTTATCAAATTAAAACTAAATTAATATTTAAATTTATCAAAATTAAGATCAAATTTATTCAATTAATATTAAATTTTATGAAATAATTTTAAATTTTATATACGAAGTATGATGTGTGAGGAGCGATGTTGTGGAGGACATATGATACCAGAGGAATTAGAAATTGATAAGATTTTGATATTGATTTTATTAATTGTAATTTTTATTACGGAAAAATCATTTTTAACTATAAAATTTATTATGATAAAAAATTATAAAAACTTGACTATGTAACCAAATGAGTGATAATATGATAACTAATATTATAACAAAGTTATAATACAATGTTTTAAATAAAAAATTTATTGGGATAATATAATAATTGAAATTACGTTTGGTGACGGGCTAGCGCATATATAATAGGAAAAGAATTGATGACATTTTAGTCTATTTACATAATAAAAGGTAATTTTAGTATTTTCACTAAATATTTAGTTAAATAATTATTTTATCTACTGATAGAGACGAAAATTATTGTTATAGAGGTTGTCATTGAATTTAGACTCAATTACATGGTGTTGAGATGAAACTTTCCCTAGATATAACGTTTAGATATAGTATGTCTTCGATCTTTGTACTATATATGTACGGTAAAGATGTGTGTGTGTGTGTGTGTGTGTGTGATATGAACAGTAAAGATGGATAGCAGCTGCATTAGGATAGAATTTTGGAGAGACATGTGTCTTAATTTGGAAAAAGAATCATGAAAGATAAGAGTGTGAGAGACAATCAATGTCTCAGTATAGAAAGTGATCCCTTAACATAGGAAATAAAATCAGGAAAATAATAATAAGAGTTGTAATCTATATTTTAGGGAGAGAGAGACAGAATTGAGGAATGAGAGATTGCTTAATTGCTGGAATTAATTAGGTTGGGGAATTAAATTTAGGAATGTTAGTTTTGGAAACTAAAAATTTTGTGCGGCAAAAAATTTTCAAGAGCTAATATGGTACGTCGGATCGAAACGATCTGAGACGTTAATAGCTTGAGACAGTTTAAATATCGACGGCCATTGAATGATGACTGTTTTGATTTCGAAACGATTTGGGTCGCTCTTTGTCTCCAAAATTCGAAATCGTTCTACTTTATTATATAGATGGGAAACTTAATATACGAATAAATTATTGGTCTATTCAGTTAAACTCAGATCATAAAATTTTCTTAACAACAGTAATGCATAATATAGGGATGCTGAACAATGCCAACAGAGTTCAGTAACACGAATGTTAATATATAGTAACATACTATATGATTGAAGTTACAATTAGGGCCGTATTATCAGTACAGTCGTGTTACTATACTAACACTAATGTTGCTATAGTGAATTTTAACATATAATTGCAAACCTTGAGACGTATATTATATAACATACACTTTAATTTTCACAGTAACATCAAAGTTTTGTGTTTAGTAACACATCTAATTTTACAAAATATAAGACAATAGTTTTTTTACAGTAACATCAACTTTCGAATGATTTTAGTAAAAATACGATCCACAAATTAAAATTTTACAAAAGGCGAGTAATAACACACAATCGACAGTTGAATTACGACACTCAACACCAATTGTGAACGTCAAGACATCGAAATTCTGAACTCCATTTTTCGGTTCACGTACAGTAACATGAACTTTTTTCACAGTAACACAACCAAGGAATACTTGATTGTCTTGCGCAACAAAAAAAAATCAACAAAATTGAAATCTATAACACTTTAATTTAGTACTAATGTATGAGTTCTCTTGAATCTTGGTTACAAGGTTTATACCCACTTTGACAGAATTAAATCCCTAATTGTTATTACTTTTTTACCATGTTACTAATTTTTTGTGAGCATGTTACTATTTTTTTAGTGATCATGTTACTGTCTTTGTTGAGTATGTTACTATTGTTATTTTTTAAATATTAATATTTAATATTAATATTTTGTTGATGGAGTCCAAAGTAAATTGAAATTGTATTTTATGGAATGTAATAGGTTTGAAATTTGAATATAAACGATGTTTGGTAAAAGTCGATTTTTTGTTTTTCGGATAAGAAAACATTGTGGTTTGAAAGATTGTAACCGAATTTGAAGGCGATTACGAAGGAGATATATATGGTTGGTTATTGTGTCTATAAACATCGTTTATAACATTCCTACAGGAAAGGGTTACAATAGTAAAATTAACAAAAAACGGACTTAAAACCAAATAAGTTTCATTGACGGACTTATCTCCAAATAAGTCTATATATGAGGACCGGTCTCTAAATTTTCCTATAAATTTTATAAGCAACGAACAAAATTATTTTATTTTAACTTTATTGTATTGTGAGCTGGCATATGGTTTAGCAACATTATTTCCCATGAAATAATAGAAATATAGATATATAATGTTCTAGAAAATAATCGACCATGTATGTGTATGTGTATGTGTATGTGTATGTGTATGTGGATGTGGATGTGTATGTGTGCCCCCCACACCACGCAGTTTCGAATTTCGATTCTTGAAGAATCCGTCCAACTGTTATTTCTTTTTCGCTACATCAAACCGGTAGTTGAACAAGAAAGAAGAAACACTGAAACAGATCCACCTCCCTCCCTTGCCTCCTTGCTTTTCTCTATGTTCGATTCTCCCCACCTTTTCTCTCTCTCAATCCATCTATCAGTCTCTTCTCATATTCCTTTCTTCAATCAACAAAACCCTAACCAATTCTCTCCCATACTCCATTCAACCAAAAGATTAGGGTTTCGCTTTACGAATTGGTCGATTGATTCCACAATCATTTGAAAACGGCGAGCTTTTCTTTCCCTAAAGAACAGAAAGCTCGCCGATCATGTCAAGGCGATCCCCATTTTCTCTTTTTGTTCTCATAACCCTCATAATCACCCTCAATTTCCCACCTGCCGTCCGATCGGACGAGAATTTAATCCGATTACCCTCCGATGATGGAGAGCTCTGTCCTGGAACGGTGGACCCTGGTTCTTGCCCGGTCAAGTGCTTTCGGACCGATCCAGTTTGCGGTGTCGACGGCGTCACCTACTGGTGTGGCTGCGCCGACGCTATCTGTGCCGGTACACGCGTGGCGAAGCTAGGGTTTTGCGAAATTGGGAATGGTGGTGGTGGTCAGGCGCTGTTGTTGGTTCACATTGTTTGGCTCATTTTGCTTGGCTTCATCGTTTTGTTCGGGCTTCTTTGATCGAGTTCTTCTCTCTCGGCTCATTGATTTGATGATTCATTTTGTCTTGGAGGTTCTTAGATTTGATACGATTTCCTGTGTATGGTTTTGTGTATCATTGTGTATTGGAGAGAGAATTTATGGACTAATTGTTACTTTTATTCTTTTTTCACTGATCATTACGAAATTGTTCTTTCCATTATAGTATTGTTTGTTTGATCTTGTAAGTTGCTTGCAATTTCGAATTGTTTCTCCTTGTTCTTTGTCAAAGGTAAATGGGCATTTATTTTCAAGTTAGACAAGGTCTAACTTTTTGTTGAATCAAGGGAAAAACAATATTCAAGCTAGAACATTTCTGCTAATAAAATATATGAGCTTTAATTACTCTTTTCACATTGCCCTGTTTTATGGAGTTTGTGAGATTTGCATTGACTGGTCCAATCAATTTGCATTGATTCATTCCCTATCCCAGACAGTTCCATCTTTCTGTTTCTGTTTCCGTTTTATGGCTTTAAAGGTTTCCCCTCTCTGCAACTTGCATCTCATTACATATTTTCTGACTTCTTGAATACATTTTTCCAATTTATGGATCGGATCCTTGAATTTCTTTAAACATCTGATCACATGAAGGTCTCTGCTGTTGCATCCCTACTCTTATTATTATTTTTTTGTCAGATTCTAATAATCTAGTTAGAAGCAAAATTAACAATTTGCTGGGTTGAACTTTGTTGTCAATCTGCAAATTAATAGAAAAACTCTCTAGATTCTGGTATGACTTCTATGGTTTTATAATTCAATTATAATCAACCGTGGAAGCAATTTAGTGAATCATAAAAGTAAACAACACAGTAATTGGATTTTGGATGGAAGGTGAGAAAAAAAATACATGAACAGAGGTCCATATCGTTGATGCATTCTGAATGTATGCTTAAATCCAATGGATATAAACAAATAATATTAATTTGATGAAATGAAATATTAAATTAATATAACTAAATGCTAATTTGATAAAATTAAATATCAATTTTGTGTTGATTTGATGAGATGAAATGAAATGTTAATTTAGTTTAAATTAAATAAAGAAAATTAATTTGATAAAATTGAATATTAAATTGATCAAAATAAAGACTAATATAATAGAACTAAAAGGGAGTGCATTGAAATTTCATAATCAAGAGAAGGTGTTGTTAAAGTTAGGTTTATTTACAGGGAGTGTTATTAAAATTAGGTTTATTTATAAGGGGTGTAGATAAAATTTACCCTATAAAATACTCGGGGATATTTTTATAAATCAACCATTACCATTAACGGTGTAACCCGATAATCACTAACAGAAAGTGACAGTGAAATTTCAAAATCGGAAGGAGGTGTCATTGAATTTAGACCTAACTACAGGGGATCTGGATGAAATTTTCCTTTATATCTATACAAATATATATAATAAAATACATAGAAAGTTGAATTTTATCCCCTATACATTTCCCTTCCCCCAAAACCATCACATCAATCATTTCTATCACATGCTCAACCATTTAATATTTGATTAATTTATAATTTAACATAATTTTTATTTCAGATATTATCTATATACGATAGTATAGATCTGTTAAAAAAAATTATCGAATTACATATTTCGAGAAAATTTTGTCAATATCTTTAAGAAAATAATGGGTAAAAATAAATTTTGAATGATTTAATCAAATAAATGAAGAAAAGAAAATTTATTATTTAATATAGTAATATCGTTTTTTTAGAACTCGAATTTTTTGTTCTATCGTGCCTTCAGACACAGGTTATGACTAGTATATATATAGTGAACATTCCCCTCCAGAAGATGACAAAACCAGCATGGTGCTAACCTTTTCTTCCCCCATTAGTAGGTGCCATTTATTAGTTAATCCTATCATTTACCAACAAAAGTAATATTTGTGTGTTCATGTGTGTGCACTTCTCAAATTGTAACAAAGTGCAAAGGCAGTGAATTTAACCCAGGAAACACTAATCTTAAGACAGTTGAGAGTCTTATTAAGTTTGATCTCTCTATCGAGATTCACACAAGCTAATAGAGCAATATCATTCAACTTATGTTGAATCCAAATTGCTCTCTCTCTCACTCACACTTTATGCTATTATACAATATGATACAGATCTGATGATAACATGCCAAAGCCACAACAACCAAGCATGGCCGACCTTTCCTCAACAAATCTCCTCGTCCTGGTGGTCATGGTGGTGGTCCTGGTCATCAGAAGCCCCAGCAACCCGGCCAGAGTCAATGGTGACGTCCAGGAAAAAGAACATGAAAACCAGAACAAGACAACTCAAAAACATAGGAATAGGTCCAAAGATCCACAAAAATAGAGGGAAAGAAAAGTAGAATGCACGCAGGCCTAAAGACCAATAATAACTCCCCATGTTCACCGTCCTTCCCACATACTCAGCCGAGACACAATAATTGTGATGATGGTGATCCCAGTTTGATGATATCTTTTTGTAGGGTACATTGATAAGTATGCTAGAATGGCTGAAGTATCTAATAGACTGCACGTTCAACAGGAATGCCAGCAAGAAGCACACCAAAATAGAGAAGAATTTTACGGAGAATCCAAGCTCACTTCTGTCTCCATAGACGATGCCAGTTGTGCGATTGCTACCAGCACTGCCCATCAACAAGGCGATGACTGAGCTGAGCATGATGGCCAGGGATGCCAAAACAGTCGATGCCATTATTAGGCATGGACCTCATTTGGACTGAACCCATTGGATCTTGTCTAGTTAGATTTTTTATTTAGATTGAACTTATAACATAAGTTGGGCTCTTGGGCCTCGCCATCACTTTTGTACTTTGGTAAAATTCCAATTCCGACATATATATATGCCCATCACAAAGCTACAGGCCGTTAGAGATAACTCGGCCCGTATATCGAGACAACAACCCTGGGCTAGCCCCTCTAGACTACTGTAAACGTTAGGTTTGCAAGCCCAATATGGTTCATCTAAAAACTCCTCAGGGACGGCCTAATATACCCATACATACCTGGGCTAAGCCCATAATTTGACCCATTGGAAAACTTGACGGTCCAAATATACACATAGTCACCGTCATTCATCCTCTGCCTCCCTCATTCGAACCACCTCCTCAGTCCTCTCTGCTCATCACCGTCACCTCCTTTGCCGGCGCTTCCTTGGGCCAAAGAAGCCACTGAGAAGCAGCTATGGTTTTACAAGTCCTACTAACAACAGAGTATTTGATTCTTGGAGGAAACCAATGCGACTGTGGAGATCCACAAGTGCAATGCAATCATGGAGTTTTGTAGTGATTGAAGTCGCACTCGTAAGTTCACCGCAATTTATTTTACATGTTGTTCGATGTTTAGTTAAATTGTGTTTAGACCTGGAAGTTTGTTATTTACCAAACAAGTGATGGAATTAGCATATAAACAGATAGAAATTAATGCTGGAATTCGTTTATAGGAAATTTCTGGTGAAAACAAGCAATTGCAATTATTCAACTAAATGACAAATGAAATCGACATTATTATAATTTGACCTAATTGAGGTATATGTTTTTTGGGGCTTCTCTGTCATTCAGACAATTCGTGATCTTATTTGGTTTAGAAATTTTGTCATGGCTGTAAGGTGTCTGCATTTTTCAGTAAGTTAGTTCATATACTTAATGACGCTACTGGAGGAGAATGATGTTGGGTAAAGTATGTTCAAAGTATGCATGTATCCCTTCTCTTCTGTGTGTTCATCAAAATATACTATCTTGCTCTTGCTGCTGCAGGCTGCTATATCCTTTCTATTTTACTGGCTCAACCATCTTTGAAACATTGATGTGGAACCCCTATTATAAGTGTGGTTGCTGCATAGAGTATAATTAACTTATTGACAAGAATTTTGTCTTCAAAGTGGTTCTTCTTATAGACTTATAGTCACTCCTTTTTATTTCTGAGATGCAATTTCACAACTTATAGGCCAAATGGCCGTAAAAAAAATTCCGCCTTAGCATAACCCTTTTCCACATTCATTTTTTTTTTTCAAAGCTCTTGTTTGAGTTCTTGAATTATTTATGCGCCCATGGAATAATCAAAAAAAATTGGAATCACTTTGTTGGATATGTTTCCTGGAAAAACTTACAAGACAATATAGTTGGACACGTTTTCGCTTGGCAGTGGTTGAAAATTTTGTGCATAACTAACTTAGACATGGATGGAACTAAGTTGTGGCCCAACCGCCCAAGGGGTCATGGCCCCTGGGATTTTTTTAACACCCCAGTGTTCAGTCATTATTTAGAGAGTAACTTCTCCCTCCCTCAGTGCAGTAGTCCCCATGAATGTTTGACACTAGTACTAACTCATTCAGTCCTTGAATATAGACAAACTTTTACATCACTTTGCGACTTCTAAGATCCACTTCTTCAAAAGATTTTCTACTCTCATTTCTCGTCATTCTGGAAGTAATAAGTAGGCAAATGAGTTAAATGTGACAATTTTTCACACAACTCATCGGAATAGCTACGAGACTGCAAAGCAAAGTACTTATCAATAGGCTTGTCACGAAGGAATCTGGCGTGACATGATTCATAGGAACATATCTTCTCTAATATTGCAGCCTAGAAATTAATCTCATCAGATGAGTGTTTCAATTAAAGTGAGGAGATTAGAAAGTGAACATTCCCCTCCAGAAGATGACAAAACCAGCATGGTGCTAACCTTTTCTTCCCCCATTAGTAGGTGCCATTTATTAGTTAATCCTATCATTTACCAACAAAAGTAATATTTGCTTGTTCATGTGTGTGCACTTCTCAAATTGTAACAAAGTGCAAAGGCAGTGAATTTAACCCAGGAAACACTAATCTTAAGACAGTTGAGAGTCTTATTAAGTTTGATCTCTCTATCGAGAGTCACACAAGCTAACAGAGCAATATCATTCAACTTATGTTGAATCCAAATTGCTCTCTCTCTCACTCACACTTTATGCTATTATACAATATGATACAGATCTGATGATAACATGCCAAAGCCACAACAACCAAGCATGGCCGACCTTTCCTCAACAAATCTCCTCGTCCTGGTGGTCATGGTGGTGGTCCTGGTCATCAGAAGCCCCAGCAACCCGGCCAGAGTCAATGGTGACGTCCAGGAAAAAGAACATGAAAACCAGAACAAGACAACTCAAAAACATAGGAATAGGTCCAAAGATCCACAAAAATAGAGGGAAAGAAAAGTAGAATGCACGCAGGCCTAAAGACCAATAATAACTCCCCATGTTCACCGTCCTTCCCACATACTCAGCCGAGACACAATAATTGTGATTATGGTGATCCCAGTTTGATGATAGCTTTTTGTAGGGTACATTGATAAGTATGCTAGAATGGCTGAAGTATCTAATAGACTGCACGTTCAACAGGAATGCCAGCAAGAAGCACACCAAAATAGAGAAGAATTTTACGGAGAATCCAAGCTCACTTCTGTCTCCATAGACGATGCCAGTTGTGCGATTGCTACCAGCACTGCCCATCAACAAGGCGATGACTGAGCTGAGCATGATGGCCATGGATGCCAAAACAGTCGATGCCATTATGTTGTTTCGCATCGTCTGTACAGCCAGAACCCCATTCTTGGACACGTCCTGCCATATTTATCCCGAATCTTCTTCAGTCCAGATATTCAGTTATATGCATTCATATGAAAAACAAAGACTGTCGACAATGCCCCAAGAAGAGGTAATCAGCTGACTGGTTCTCCATGTGCTCAATTTATTGTCTAGTAGCTTTAACGGGCTTGACTGATAGATATTTGGTAATGTTACTATCTAGCATATAAATTCATGCACGTATTTTTGTGCTTGTGATGATTTCGTGAGCATGACTGTTGCCCGACAGAATTAAATAGCATAATAATACAGGACCAAATGAACGAAAAAATGGATAAACGAATGCATGCATGCGAACCTTCATCATAGCATGAACCCAGAAGCGACGGTTGATGGCGTTGATGCCTATAAAGGTCTTAGTGGGGTGCTTCACGATCTGATGGAGAAGCCAAAGGTGATAAACCAGCATTAATATGAGGCCTGTTGGTACTAACACGTAGTCAAGAACTTGTTTCTCCATCCGATGATTATATTTTCTTATATTTTCTTTTGTGTTTTACCAACTAGAATGAAATATAGCGATGATCTATCAGCCTATTGTTTCTCTAGCCCTATATCTATGTTCTTGCTTTTCTCTCTTACCCTGTTCTTCAAGTGTGAAGGGGAGAGAGAAAAAGAAAGAATCAGAGTCATGTATGGGTGTGGACTGTTCTGGGAACCAGGGGCAGAACACCCAGCGCTATATATGTACATTAAAGGATATCCAGCGGCATATACACTAAATATTACACTAGATATAATAGATAGTTTCTGGTGTTTTACTGGGAAGGAAGTAGCCTGGGACCTAACAAGGGAAAGCGGAAGGAAAATTTTTTAAGTTCTTTGGAGTAGTTGTGCTTTGTTTATTGATTTTCATGATGTAATTGATGATGTGCAATCACGCCAATAATTGTACGTTTACATTTGCAATCACGCCAATAATAACTGGAAGCCCAAGTGAAGGGGGGAAATGAAAAAGAAAAGAAAGGACAATTGCCGAATCCCCAACAATTTGTACGTTTACATCTTGACCCCTTAAATTCTTTGTATTTAGAGACCAGCACCTTTACTTTAATTATATCTCAAAGAGTAATACTCTTTGGGTCAAGTTACAACAAAACAATATCGTTTGGGATATGGATCCTAAATGTTTTGACCAATCTTAACATTTTGGAATCAATCTTAATATTTTGTGTCGTAGCTTGGTCCTGTTTAGTTGTAATTGGATCCAAAAATTTGTAACTTTCAGTGTCAAAGTCTTACCCTATTAAGTGTAGTCTAGTGTGATTTATCTCTTGGTTTTGCGGAAAATTTAAACATATAACAACGGGTAGCCCTTTACGTTAGGTTTCTCCTATTACTCTTTAAGGATCAACGAGGAGTGTGGATGTGGGGGAGTTAAAGACATATTTAATTCCAGCCCGCATGCCATGGTGACCTCTGCATGAGCTTAACAGCTGAAATCGCATTGGCTTCTAAAGACTCAGACTGAGCTCAGCCCACAACGTTGAAAGGTACAAAAACCTTTTAATCCTCTATGATGGTTATAAGTACAGATCATGACCGAGTTGATAACATAGGTAGTTGTTAAAGGTCCCCAAAAAAAAAATAGTAGGGAAGAGCAATCTTATGTGCACCAAAACTTATAATCGTTGGATTAGTGGGTCCTATCACTGATCAAACAACTGCAGTTGATTTGGTGCACAAATTTGATAAATAAAAAATTACCCGGAATCAAAGGTAAGACCGTAGGGCTTGTATATCACTTCAAATTGGACCAGGCCACCTTTCTCATTTTGGTATAGCTAGCTAATGCAATTTTTTAAGTACGTTTTGTTTTTTAAAGTATTTTATCAGTAATGTCTGGTTATGTTTTGTTTTTTAAAGTACTTCTATACATATACGGAGAAGGCTACGGTACATCCATTGAGATTTTTGGTACCATACCGAAAATTTTAAATTTGTGGAAATAATTACAATTTCAATGGTATATTTACTAAATTTATGGATTATTTACAACTTCAATGACATTGAAATGACAACGGTTGGTAATTACAACCTTAGTGGTATATTTACTAAATTTATGGATTATTTACAACTTCAATGACATTGAAATGACATCGGTTGGTAGACAAGACAAGACACTTGTGAAGAGCCGACATTAAGTCAATTGAGGGCAAAATTACAAAATTAGTGGGAAGTTTACGACTATAATGAACAAAATTACAATATTAGTGAAAATTTTACAACAGTAGTGAATAAAATTACCAAATTTATGGGAATATTTATAACTTCAGTGGTATATTTACCAAATTTGTGGGAATATTTACAACTTTAGTGGCATGTTTACCAAATTTGTGAAAATTTTTACAACTTCAATGGATTCATTACTAGTCCATCATCGATCAAATATGGTTTTGATCGATCAAATATCCCCTTTAATTGTACAAATCAGCAATAACATGATCGATCAAATATATGTTTGATCGATCGAATTTACTTACCAACGATTTGATCGATCAATATATCTTTCTGATCGATCAAATGCAATTACAACTGACTGATTAATCTAATTTTAAAAAAAAAAAAATTTACAACAGTAGTGAATAAAATTACCAAATTTATGAGAATATTTACAATTTCAATGGTATGTTTACCAAATTTGTGGAAATCTTTACAACTTCAATGGATTCATTACTAGTCCATGATCGATCAAATATGATTTTGATCGATCAAATCTCTCCAAATTTGTGGAAATATTTAGAAGTGCAATGGATTTCATACCATAATTATGGCAATGTTTACAACTTCAATGGATTCTTTACGACATTTATGAGAATATTTACAACTTCAGTGGATTGTTTACCACATTTGTGCAACAATTTGATCGATCAAATATGGTTTTGATCAATCAAATCTCCCCAATACTTTTACTTCTTATCAAAAGTATATTTGATAGATCAAACATATATTTGATCTATCAAATATGTTTAATCTATTTTAATCCATTGTACAATTAAAAAATTGGATTTTTTTCAATTTCTTAAAAAATTGGTTTTTTTCAATTTTTAAAAAATTGGATTTTTTTCAACTTTTAAAAAATTGGATTTTTAAAAATTGAATTTAACATGTTTGATAGATTTTCAAATTGGATTTAAAATTTTTCCAATTTTTTAAATTTTTAAAAAAAAAAATTAGATTAATCAGTTAGTTGTAATTGCATTTGATCGATCAGAAATATATATTGATCGATCAAATCGTTGGTAAATAAATTCGATCGATCAAACATATATTTGATCGATCATGTTATTGCTGATTTGTACAATTAAAGGGGATATTTGATCGATCAAAATCATATTTGATCGATGATGGACTAGTAATGAATCCATTGAAGTTGTAAAGATTTCCACAAATTTGGTAAACATACCACTGAAGTTGTAAATATTCCTACAAATTTGGTAAATATACCACTGAAGTTGTAAATATTCCCATAAATTTGGTAATTTTATTCACTACTGTTGTAAAATTTTTACTAATATTGTAATTTTGTTCATTATAGTCGTAAACTTCCCACTAATTTTGCCCTCAATTGACTTAATGACGGCTCTCCACAAGTGTCTTATCTTGTCATCTCAATGTCTTGTCTTGTCTTGTCTACCGACCGATGTCATTTCAATGTCATTAAAGTTGTAAATAATTCATAAATTTAGTAAATATACCACTAAGGTTGTAATTACCAACCGTTGTCATTTCAATGTCATTGAAGTTATAAATAATCCATAAATTTAGTAAATATACCATTGAAGTTATAATTATTTCCACAAATTTAGAATTTTCGGTATGGTACCAAAAATCTCAATGAATATACCGTAGCCTTCTCCTACATATACAGGCATAGTTGTTATATGCCAGAAGTCACCTTGTTCACTTTTGTAAAATAGTAATTAAATATTATTTGACAAATTTGCTTTGCTGCTTAAAATTTTACTGAAAAAAAATTGATATCAAAGGGTACATTAGTTTTTTTTTTTTTTTTTGTGTGTCAGCCATAGTGCGAGCTGTATGTATACGCAAGTAACACAACTGGCTGGTTCGGCTAATAGATGGATACCAATGGGGCAGGGCATCCAACTGAGCCCATTTGAAAAGCAACAAAGGCTGAGCCCAGTGGAATCTGGTAAATATGACATGTTTTTTTTATTAAATTTATAGGCAGTGTACTAAAATTTAGCATGTCAAATGAATGAACCTGCTGGATCTTCCTTAATAAAGGAGATATGAACCCCCCCTTTTTTTTTGTTATAAAATGTTCAGGTTTGTTCTGGTTATTCCTTCGAGCTTAGATATTGATCATCGTAGTGCGAGTGAATTTAGAACATATCCCCTAAGAAATTAGGGTGGCTGCTCACTAGAGAGTATAAAAAGTGTAGAACTTGAGATCTCTAAATTATTAAAGGTCAGGCTCGGGCAGGGGTGGAGCCATAATCTCTTTTCAGTGGGGACAACCATCAAGTTAAAGAGAACGATTATACAACAATTATCAAAATTCGTTACATTTAGTGAACATGATTGTTTTCTCAAAATTTCATTTTTTATAAAAAAATATTCTTAATCTAACACTTTTTATAAAATAATTCTTCATATTATTTTTTTACTTTCAAAGATTTCACATATAAATACACGTAAAAAAAGTGATAGGACTTGACTAAGAAAAATTAATATAATTTTTTTTTGTATAAAGAACTAAAATAAAGACAGTTTTTATAAAAAAATGTTATTTTGACATTATTTTGCAAGTGGGCTTATCAATGATAAGATTTCAACTCATTCGAATAACAATTTATGTTGAAAACTCTATTTTAAATATAATTTAATTATTCAACTGATTTTGTTTTTATAATCTATATTCAAATCCATTAAATATTATAAATTTTATCAAAAATTTAATTTAATATATATGTTTATGGCATTGTAATTTTAATTTAATTTTATCAAATGTTTACATATAAATATTTGTATATGCATATCGAAGTGAATTGAATCATAATCAGATCAAATTTTGTTTATGCCAAAATTTAAAATATTAGAATATGATGTATATTCGAACTTGGATAATTGGGCAAAAATATTAATCTATGCCTTAGTAATTGAATTCGGAGAATGATTAATTCGGTAATTTATGTGAGTTATTGCAAAATGAATAGAGATAACTAAAAACTAAAGAAAAAATTGTGAGATTAAGTTTATATGAGCAAACATTGAGTCTAAGTTTTTAGTTCATTAATGCTCCGTTTGGTACGATGGAAAAGTGGAAGGATGGAAAGTTGGAAGGATGGAAAGTGGGATGGATAAATAAAACATCATGTTTGGTAAGGAAGGAAAGTAGGAAGGATGGAAAAGTGGATGGATTAACTTTCCTTCCAACTCACCAAAATCAATCCCTCCAAAATCGGAAGGAAAGTGGATGAAAAGTTAATTATTTGTGTTGAGATGTATCTTATTTGCCTATATATATCTTTTAATATATACATATATATACATTAATTTCATATAAAAATACAATGATAAAATATGTATTTATATATATATTTTTTAAAAAATTTTAAAAAAAAATTAAAAAAATTAAAAAAATTAAAAAAATTAAAAAAATTAAAAAAATTAAAAAAATTAAAAAAATTAAAAATAAAAAAAATAAAAAATAAAAATAATAAACAGTCTAACTCGTAACTTGACACGACACAATTAATTAAATGAATTGAAGTAGATTTTAGTAATGTTCGACATAAATCCGTAATGACTCAACACGAATCTCCAACGATATGACTCTATTGTCACCCCTAATCTTATCCAGCACAAAAAAAAAATTTAGTCATTTTTATTTTCCATCCATCCAACCAAACACGAAGGAAGGAAAGTGTATCCATCCTACTTTCCTTCCTTGAAGGATAGAAAGTATATCCCTCCTACTTTCCATCTTTTCTACTTTCTATCCTTCCTACCAAACGGAGCATAAAAAAAATGAGTGGGGCAAGTTATTAAAAAAAAATTATTTTTATTATAATTTTAAATTAACCCTAAAATTTTTTAAAATTTCAGTAGGGGCAATTGCCTCCACTGCCCCCACCCTACCTCGTCCCCTGCTAGGGATGGCAGTGGACCGGGGAAAGACGGGTATTCGTCCAAACCCGCCCCGTTTGGACCGGGGATGGACTATACGTATTGGACAGTGGACGTATACGGGGATACCCGTATAAACCCGTGCGGGGATGAAGGCGGGGATGGACTTACCCTTACCCCCGCCCCGCCCCCGCCCCGTCCCCGTTACCCGTTAAAAATATATATATATATATATATATATATATATATATAAACACTCTCAGTTAAAAGCCCTAAGCCTAACTTATTCTATCAGCCGCCTCCACCATCGACTCATCTCTCTCTCTCTCTCAATCGTTGATTGCTGCACAGCCTGCACTCAGCCCTCAACAGCTCAGCCGCCCGCCTCCTTGACAATCTGGTATTGAAGCTCGAAGCTGGTATCGAAGCTCGAGAACATCGATTCTCCTCTCTCTGTAAGTTCAATGTTGAGTTCTTGATTGAATTTGGTTAATTTTTCTATGGGCTGCTGAGAATCAAAGGGTCTCTTCGATTTGCTAATCTCCCAACACTTTTTCATGGTGGAAATCCGATGGGCCTGCATCTTCTGGTTCGCAACTTAAGCATTACAGTAAGTTTATAGACATTTTCAGTTGGCTATATTAGTACATCTTTCCTTTTGTAGCTCAGACCATATTATTTATGCTTATAAAGGCATCATTCTCTCCTGATCTCTGTAAAATCTTTGAAAACTTGTATCCCGCCTTGTCAAAATCTTGTGGCTTACATGCAGATGACATTTATTTTAGATCATATGAAGCTTTTTGGATGTTGCTCGAGGTTTTTTAATATGTAAGAATCAAATTTCATTCCATTTAGAGGAGTGGTTTCATAGGTGATAGCAGAAATTTTCTACTTAGATACGAGCTTGGAAATCTTACAAATTTACTTGGACTTTGTTAAATATGAGAAATGCATAAATTTTTTATTTTTAAGTTGTTGTTAATGTGTTGAAAACTAACCCTGCCACCAATATACTCCTCTTTATCTCGCATTTATTCGGAATGAAAGCAAATATTCTTATTATAGCAAATAGAATGATGACTCTTGACTAGGTAGTGTTATCTGTTATTAGTACAGTATATCCAACCCAAAGTTTACAATGGCAGCTTAGTTAACACTCTTGAGGTACTTGAAAAAAAAACTGTGAGGGAGGTCCTCAAGATAGGAAGGCCGAGAATTAGATCATAAAGAGACTTATACCTCTCATTATGCATTTGATTCTTGTTCAAACCCTTTAAGTAAAGAAATTATGCTATTTCACCGATATATCTTGCACTTTGGGTGGTTTTTTGGAGACATGATTAGCCATTGCTGATGCAAACTTTTTTTTGGGGATAAATTTGACAGGTTCGATATCTTAAAATTATTGAAAAGAGTGGATACCAGGCACTTCCATGGGTGAGGTACATAACAATGGCATGTGAATATGAACTAAGACTGATACGCCAAGTGGAAGACTAAAATGAGGAGGGCATGTATGGGGATGATTAACATCAAATCAATTTAAACCACAAGCACTGTGCATGGAAACAAAATATTCATCTAAAGTTTAGATTATTGCCAAGGGTAATAAATGTTTGTTGTTTTATGTTTTCATTGAAACTCAGCATATGTTGTGTTTAATATTTGTCTTGGTATCAAGTTTGGATGAAGGTGGAGAATTTCACTAGGTAGCTGGCATGCAGTTTAAAATGTTGGATTTATTTTGGATTATGTTGGTTTGGGCTTGGACTTGG
This sequence comes from Ilex aquifolium, assembly GCA_951799425.1. Lineage (NCBI taxonomy): Eukaryota > Viridiplantae > Streptophyta > Magnoliopsida > Aquifoliales > Aquifoliaceae > Ilex > Ilex aquifolium. The sequence goes on along the minus strand of OX637391.1, from coordinate 60,944,744 downwards.
GCTTGGGCTTAGGCTTGGACTTGGGCTTGGGCTTGGGCGGGTACGGGGAAAGCGGGGACGGGGACGGGGATTAGAAATTTACCCGCGGACGGGGATGGGGATGAAAACTATACCCGCTAACGGGGGTGGACCGGGGATGGACGAAGTTTTTTTAAGCAGGTACGGGGATGGAGACTATACCCCCCGCCCCCGCTTCGGTCCACTGACATCCCTATCCCCTGCCGCTCAGCCCAACCACTCCACAGTAACTTAACTAACACTACTGATACACTAAATGAATGAGATACAAACTTAATTAAACACAACACAAATACAATCCAATTTGAACCCGATTATAAATTGTTTGTGTATGAAATATGAAGCAAATTTTGATAGGACACAAAAGTTAAACCTGACCCCAACCTCTACCAGCCTTGGCTGTGGAGATGCCCAAGTACGGTTCAAATACAAAGTGCCGGAATCACTGCAGGAGGAACTGGTATATGTGAAATTTGAGGTGAAAATAAGCAATTTTAATAATTCCTGTAAAACAACAAAATAATAATGAACATTTACCATAATTCAAGTTAATTGTCGTATAAATTTTTGAGCTGTCATTCAGACTATACGTGATCTAATCACAAGCATATCAGACGTAAGTGTGACATGACTCTTGATTACGGAACATCTCCAGTCTATTCCATCCAAGGAATCTTCCAATTGAAGTTCGGAGATATCTAGAAAGAGAGGAACATTCCCCTCCAGAAGAAGATAAACCAGTATAGTGCATCTCACCTTTACCTTATTCCATTGTCCCATCATCGAGCAACATGAATAATACTTGTTGCCTGTAAATGTGCGTGTGCACTTGACAATAAAACAAACAAAAACAGTAGATTCAACCCATCAAACAGTAATCCTAAAATGGTTTATAGTTTTATTAAATTTGATTCCTCTGTTAATATAAGAGAAGTAAACCATACGATTCAACTTGGATTGAATCCGAATTTCTCGATAATCATAAATTTCTCCTCAATTGGCCTCCTCGTCCTGGTGGTCATGGTGGTGGTCGTCGTGATCAGAAGCCTCAGCAACGGAGCCAAAGTCAAAGATAACGTCCAGAAAATAGAGCAAGAAAACCATGACAAGGCAGCACAAGAACATGGGAATAGGTCCGAAAATCCACAGAAACAGAGGGAAAGAAAAGTAGAATGCACGCAGGCCTAAAGACCAGAAATAACTCCCCTTATTAACTATCCTCCCCACATACTCAGCCGAGACACAATAGTTCTGATAATGATCATGACAATTTGACGAAATTGTTTTGTATGGGACGTTGATGAGGATGCTAGAATGGCTGAAGTACCTAATAGATTGCACGTTCAATAGGAATGCCACCAAGAAGCATACCAGAATAAAGAAAAACTTTATGGAGAATCCAAGGTCACTTCTGTCACCGTAGACAAGGGCTATGGAGCGACTGCCACCACCGCTGCCCATCAAGACGGCGATGACGGAGCTGAGCGTTATGGCCGTGGATGCCAAAAGGGTTGATGCCATTATGTTGTTTCTCAGTGTCTGTACTGCCAGAACCCCATTCTTGGACGCATCCTGGCATATACATATAATAAAAATATGCACCAGTAAATATGTAGACAATCAAATATACGAAATGACTACGATATCAAACAGATCGTACTGACTGTTGGGTCAAAATAATGATAGTGCAATGAGACAAAATCGAGTTGTTTGAAATTGATTCTAAAATGTTAGAAAAATTGTATCTTCATCCAAATTGAATCGTGACGTATATACAAAGAAAACTGTACTCGTTCCCTCAAATAGAACTCCCCCAGTAGCTTGGTGATTTATAAAATTAGCTCACTGTTTCACCGGGTGCTCGACCAATTGTCAGACTAGTTTTGATGGGTTGAGTAATTAAATGGTAATAGAATCGAGTTATAAATCCAAACGTCAAGTTTAAATATTGACAATCTCTTGAGTTTAGGTCAGGAGAGATTTATCTCTCGCTGGATAACTTGTCTTTGGCCGAATCGGAGGGATGATTAAATCAAGGTATGCATAAATTAATCCAAACACCCTGACCGTTGCATGCGTGTGTGTGCTTGTGATGATTTCATGAGCACATCAATTTTTATTACATGACAAAAATTCCAATAAAAACAAGACGAAAATGAAAGAAAGAATGCATGTGTTGGAACCTCCATCATAGCACGAACCCAGAAGCGGCGGTTGATGGCGTTGATGCCGATGACGGTCCTAGTTGGGTGCTTCACGATCTGATAGAGAAGCCATATGTGATAAGCCAGCATTATGAGGAGGCCAACTGGTACCAACGCGTAATCAAGAACTTGTTTCTCCATTTGATGTTATGTATTCTTCTCTTTTCTTCACGAAAAAGAACTCAAGCCAAGTCGATAATCTATCTGTTGTCTCTTTAGCTTTCTGGAGTCTTCATTTTCTCCATTACCCTGTTCTTGAAATCTGCAGAGGAGAGAGAGAGAGGGAACCAAGAGTCCTAGTGTAATACGGGACTGTGTGGGTGTGGAGTGCAGTTGACCGAGTAAAATCGGGGAATAAGTTGTAGTACACCAAGCGTTATGTATGCACATTTATATAGTGCTCACAAGCATGCGTGACAGTAGATCAGAAAAAAATTGGTATACATTCAAATCCCCTTTTTTTTTGGATCAAAGATAAATTATACATATTGTACGATATATGTATACGGAGATACCATATAAACCCGTATGGAGATGGACTTAAACTCATCTCCGTCTCGCATCCGTCCCTCCCCATCCTGTCAAAACCCATAATATATATATATATATATATAAGTGAATACATACATTTGTTATACATATTATTTTTGTGAGTTTTTATCTTTAATTCATTTATTATATAATGAGTTTTCATCCTTCTTGCAAATCCATTTGTGAGGTTTTATGGATTTTTTAATTTTTTTTTTAAATCATATAAATTAATTGTTGTGGGCATGGACGGAGATTAAAATTTCTCCCGCTAACAGTGTGGATCAAGAGTGAACGAATATTTTTTAAGTTGGTACGAGAGTGGAGACTCAACTGCCATCCCTACTCATGAGAGACCACACAGCGTAAAATCGATTCAAAAAATCACTTAAATTCATTTTACATGGGAATGAGATCCAATCTAGTACATATGTTCTCTATTTTTTATTGACAAATCAAATATCATGAATTTAAATAGAACTTATTTGTATATAAGTGAATTCCACACGTATATTATAAAGATCATTATTATGGGTGTCAAAATATGATATGATTCGTTAATACTATACGAAATTAAAAGGTTTGAATTTTCTTTAAATCACTAGTTTTATAAACAAGTTGACTCGACACGGCACGATTAATAAACAAATCGGATATGGATGAAGTTAATCAAAAAAAATAAACGATATAGTTATACACGACACGTATCTGATATAACACGACGCACTAGACACGAATTAATAAACGAATCAGATATGAGTGAAATAATTTTTAACACAAATCAATTAAGACCTAACACAAATTTGCTTCCTTCGACACAAGTAAGAGGCCTTTACCAATCCCACTACAAAAGATTATACAAAATTTACAAGTATCTATAAACTCAACACAATTCCGAGCATATCCAAGTGGAATATGTTGCGCTGTACAGTAAAAAGTTAGAGGAGAAGTGGTTAATGGAAAGTAGCTGTAAATCAGAATGGAAGTTTCGTATGTGGACGGAACTTATTTTGCCATGGGGTGCCTCTACCAACCCCCACCCAAAAAGCCCTCGAAAAAAGGAGTTCTCCATTTCTGCTCCCTTGATTTTCCGTGACGTAATTAATGATGGTTGTTGCAACAGCTTTGCCGCTTCAGGGAACTCACGTGCTACGTTTCCGTTCATGAGAAAAACAATGCTATCGCACTAACCTCACTAAACTTATTTGGTATCGTTATCGTTGATTATGATTCATCACAATATTTTATGATTAATTATAAAATATTAATTTAATTAATTGTAGTTTTAACTTTAAATGGTATAATTGAACTTTGAAAAGTAATACTTTTGTATACGAGATCAAATTTAGTTTTTCTATCATGTAGAATTACCCCTTTCATTTATACACAGTATAGGTAAATAGTCATAATTTGTGGCCGAACACACAATACAACATAAAATCTAAGTATTAATGGTTAATAATTCAATAAAAATAAAATTAAAGAAAAAATATATTGAATAGAATCTAAATCCTAAAAAATCGAGAGTGCAATAAAGTTAGGAAGTGATGGGCTATGACTCTTGGTCCAATTGAAATGTTATGCGAGCTATGTGTCTATGTGGAATCAATTGCTGTTAGATTAGGTGAAGGATTCACATTCAATTAGTCTGGGCCAACTATAAGCTTGGGTCTGTTGAAAATGTCCAACAAAGAATTGAGGCTTATTTAGGCCCATAAAATAACCATCTGATCCAATGCGAACTATTCTAGGCCCCATCATCAACGAGTAACATTTATACAATATTTAGTATTTAAATTTTACCTTAATTTTGTTACATAATTATTTAATTTCATGCTATTTGTATATTGATTTAAACAAAAAAATCATACCATTACAAAGTTTGATATTATTTCTATCTTTTTTTTTTACTATAGGGTGTTTAGATTTGTACTGACTGTTCTTTTGAACTTAACGATTACAACTGTGGTTTGAGTTAGATTAAAACATGTTCCTGATAAATAAAAATGGTTGACCCACAAAAAAGATTAAATATGGGACCTCTGAATTATTAAAAGTAAATAATAGGTTAAAGTTAATAGTTTAATATAATTTGAATTTGAATCCCATACTTATTGTGGATAAAATTTCGACCAATTAAAAGTCTAGAACGTTACCTAAAAGAGTTGAAATGGGGACAAAAGACTGAAAAGAGGCATTGGGCACGTGACAATGAATGCACCTCCGTCTCACTTGCCACTTCTAATTCGCACACTAGAATAACAATGCACGCGCCTCGACCACATTGTGAGGGAGGATGTATTTGTGCCGTAACCATTAAGACAATGAGTAAAAGAGTAAATTATACATATAGCGTCAAATTTTAACCTTTTATTAATAAAGTGTTTTGATTTTTTTTTTTTTATTAATTGAGGCTTTAAATTTTTTAATTGTGTCAATTGAAGTTTTTTTGTCGGCCTCAGTTAGAGTGTATGGTACAAAAAACATAAAGAGGCTTTCTTAATACATAATAAAGGTCATATATGTAATTTATTCAAGAGTAATGCACTCTCATTTCATTCCACACGAATTTCACTTACATTTCATCTGCATTTACTTCAACGTCTACCCCAGATTCGGATCGCCTGATCTTCTGTCTATAACTACTTCCCTTCTCTTGCCTCTTTTCTTTGCTGAAGACTAGGAGCTTAGGAGGAGGAGACTTAGAAAGAGAGATAGAGAGAAGGCTGGTGAGTCTTTTTACTTGCTGGTGAGTTTCTCTTGGATCTCTCATTTATCGTTCTTTTTTTGATTTTTTTTCTGCGTAAAAGTTGTATATTATATGTCTTTCATGTAATTTTACTTATCTCTGTGTTGTGTATATCATCGTGTATATGACTATTCGAAGTATTTGTGTTGTTTGTTATCTTTTATTCTTAGTACTGTGATGATTTCTGGAGTTATTTCTATGTGAAATCATATGGTTGACTTTTATCATTTTCAATTTTCTAGGGTTTTCATTGCAGTTTCTTTGTCTGTTCTTCGATGCACTTGGTTATTTATTGGAGTGTTTGAGAATTGGGCTAATTTTTCGAGCCAGATGGAGCGTATGGCAAGTAGATTTTATAGGTACTTAAATGATGGAAGAAAATAATTTAAGGAACTAGCTTCAGGAAACAATAAACCTGTTTGTTCTTGCAAGCAGAAACCTTACGGAATATACAAGGGGATTATAAGAATTGACACATCCTTTGCTAGATGTATATTAACATCAGGCTCGGGGGAGTGATATTACTCTGGAAACCTGATTGGTTGTAACTTGTGTTTCATCTCAATATTATTGATGTCTGACCGTATTATATCATTATATATCTCATTTGTTCGATTGTTTTCTGATTTACATACAGTTCAAATATTCCGAATTATTTTTGTACCTAACTGCCTATTCTATTAATGCCTATGTGGGACCTCATTGAAATGCAATCCATTCTATAGTTTTCTCGCTCATGAGAGAGAGAGATCTGTTGATGAGGCTTAACATCCATAACACAGCCGCCTAGGTCTGCTGAGAAGTTCAATATCGTTGTCAAATGTCATTGTAGACTCCTGCTAACGTAACTTGAGAAACTTGCTAGCAACTATTAATACAGCCAATGGCCCGTTTCCATCAAAATTGACAATTTCTTATGTCATGTGGATCTGCAGAACATTTTTGGGGCAAGGGCTTCGAGTGTGGAATTCTCATAAAGACTTCTAGGTTTTCTGATCCGTGGAACCAATGGAGGTCGTTGGCAAATTTATGGTAGGCGTAACCATGCCTACAAACGTTATTTATCTGTCAAGTATTCTAGGCCAAGATGGGCCAAACCCTGATCACAGATGCGATTGGAAATGTGAAAATGAACTTGTATGTGGAAATATGTACCGCTGCAAACTAACAGGGCTCACACACATCTGTGACAAAAACTGTAACCAGAGAATTCTGTATGATAACCATAGCTCCCTTTGCCGAGTGAGCAGGCAGATTTTCCCTCTAACTGTGGCTGAGGAACAGGCAGTGAAAGGTGTCCGTAGGAAGCTGGATGCTGAGAGTTCCCCCTCTGACGGCTGCGCTTTTAAGCGCAGACGGAATGCACAATTCCATCCTTCTCCTTTTGAGAGATCATTCTCTGCTGTTGGTCCAATCTGCAGTCAAATTGGAGATGGAATGGATATGAGCTAGACATTATAACTGATAACCATCCCTTTTGTCTATTTCTTTTTTTCACGGGACTAGTATGAATAACAGAACTTGATGTTGGCTCCTAAAAGGTGGACTTGAGAGTCCTTCCTATCTGTAGGGACAGCTTTTATTTTGCATCGCGAGAAATGGATTGTAGCTCTTCATAACTTTACTTCTTGTCAGAAATTAACTATGCTATATCACTGTTAACTTTATTATCACTCTTGGGTGCACTCAGTACTTCTTCGAAGCTTAAGATATGAGAAGTATGGGATTCTTGTCGAAGATGTGCCTTAATTTCTTTATTTGATGACACATTGTTGGCTATACTAAAGCAGCCAGATTTATATAGTTTCTTCTTCCCTGTGCCTTGCTGCTTACTGTTCTAGATGTGGTTGTGTTTTTCTGTACTCAACTTGTCAATCTTTCTATCATAGAATGACTTGCGTTGAACTCGATTGCTGTTCACCCTGCCCTTTCCTAATTTGTGCCTTTTCAAGTTCCTTACTTTTGGAACCACTGCACCACTTGGATTGATTTGACTGCAAGTGCATGTTTTTCTATGAAGTACTCTGCTTTGATTGATTGTTATCATTTGTTATGTCTCTGTTCCAATCCTTTGGGAGGTTCTTATTGTGTTGATGAAGCATTCGATACTTATGCCGTGTAGCTCGTGCTTCACAAGGGTGTAATAGTTCAATTGCAGGGAACTTCTTGTTTGTCATCTGGTGGAAACTTATCTGAATTTTGAATTCCTATACTTCTACAGCTGTATTTCAGGTTGAAGAGGAGGGCAAACCACTATCTCGCTTTTTATATTGCATAATGTTTTGTTTATCTATGTTTTATCTTCTTGTAATAATTCATTGGTTGCTGAAGTTCATGTTATTTTTGCAGGAGTTGAAGCATATGCTAGTAAGCAGATCTGAAATAGCTTATTTTGTGTTAAAAATTGACCATTCTGCGTTTGAAATTTGTTAAATGGATGGTTTCTGATAAATTTGTTCATCCTTTATCAATACAGGAGAGTATTCTGCTATTTGTTGCGGTGCTGAAAGCAGGCTTACCGGACAATGCTGATGAACTGGAAATATGGCCTGGCTGCCTGTTGGTTCCATCATTGAGTTCTGTTGCTGTTGCTGAAGCTGACAAATAGAGTTGACCGGGCATTTCAGATTGAACTTCTTCAATCATGTTCTCGCCTTTGATGAAGAATTTATGATGGATGCAGTAAGGAAGTCTATCCATCTCAGCTGTCAATGTGCTTGTGTGTTCTGTTTAGGTGCTGTTATCTTTGTGTTGATTTTAAAGCATGCTGAGGGCTGACTCCTGGTTACTTCCACCAGTTACTTGTATGAACTGGATGGTCTTATGATAGAACTGAACCCCTCATTACCTCATATGCAGTAAGAAGTCTATCCACCTCAGCTGTCAATGTGCTTGTGTGTTCTGTTTAGCCTCCGCCTTCTCTGATTTGACGGTAAAAGCATGCTAGAGGGCTGAACCACTGGTTACTTCTACTCACTGGATGTTCTTAGGAGGCATGCGGTGGTTCTCCAGAGGGAACAGATTTTGTTTGCCCTATCCAGTAGACTCATAGTAGAGGAATACTACTTGTGTTGATGTGCTTCATTAAAGCATTTCTTGTCATTAAACCTTTTTTCTGGGTGGTACAGAGCTATCTTTGTGGGGCTTTCCTGTGATCTCTCTGTTTTATGGCCTTCAATGGTGAGTTTTTCTTGGGAATATCTATTGCATATCCTCATTCGGGCATACTTTCAACTTTCCATTTCATTTGTGCACTCTTGGTGCAGGTCTATCAGGTTACATTTTCAGCAGCTTTCTTCTTTGGTGACTGTGACAGTAAGGCTTTAGCTCCACCTGCATGGCTGCATCACTCTTTGAAACTGCCCTCGGAACAGACGACGAAAAAAGACTTATACAATGTTAGCAGGGTCGACAGTAACATTCTACCACTACACTAGTTGCTGCATCCAAGTGTGGTCTATGGTGGATGTAAGGCATGGCATTTAGACAGGAAATATTGTTGCAGTGAGGGGTTTGCTAACCTATCAACATGCCGGCTACATTCAAGAGAGCTCGTCCAATGGCCTACACCCATGCATTTGGTGATAGCATCAGAACTTTCATATGCGATGCTTATGAGTGTACCATCATTTTTTTCCCTGTCTTTGATGGGTATTATCCCTTATTTGTATACGACTCTTCTGGCTTCTTGCTTTGATATGGTGTTTATTATCTGTACTTATACTTTTTTTTTTTATATCATAAATATGATGCAAACCCTACCATTTCTCAGTTGACAAGCTTCCTTCCCCGCTGTCAATGTAAGAGTTAATTTTGTAACGCAGGACCAAGAGATCAAAACAGTGGATTAACAGCTCCCATCTATCAGAGAAAGCAGAATTGGAGAGATTAGACGAACTGTTTCATTCTCGGATTCTGCTATACATTCCACGTCAAGCTTCCTCCTCATTCTTGCTTTATTTTTCTTGTAAGACCTTTTTGGTGAATTGGTTTGGCCAAAAAAATTGCATAATTGTGGCTTCAATTTGATCTTAAGTAGAAGAGCATGAGTGGAAAAAGTGATTCAGCTCTCAAAGAAAGGCTTGAATCAATCAGGATTTTGCAGCCAAGACATTGGAAGCTCATGAACTTAACAGATATATGCAGCCAGTATCTCTCCTTCTCTCCTGACGGAGCGGAATGATTTATCAAAGGTGTTTTAAGATTGATTTATTCACAATTACAAACTTGTCAATCTTTGTGAGCCATGACTCATGAGCATCACAATGTTGAAAGCCCAAATATCTATATAATAAAGTAGTTTACAATTCAAATTTTAAAAGATAAACAAAATAACTTTTGTTTTTCGCGATTTAGGTCGCTTTAAATTTTATTTTAAAGTTAATCTAACGGCTAATATTAACACCTTAAATTTAATAAAAAAAAATAGACTCCTAAGGGTGTGTTTGAAGTGACTTTTTAAAAGTACTTCTAGAAATTATTTTTCATAAGTAGTTTAAAAAAAAATAGCGTTTGAAACCGCCCCATCATTACTTCTACAACCACCGTCGCCGCCGCCACCACCACCACCACCCCCACCCCCGCCGCCACCACCGCCACCACTACCACGACCACCACCGTCGCCACCACCGCCGCCGCCACCCCCCACCACCATCGCCGCCGCCACCACCACCCCCACTGCCGCCGTCGCCACCACCATTGCTGCCGTCTCTCCCATCGCCGCCGTCGTCGCCACCACCGTTGTAGCCACCACCACCGCTATCGCCGCCACCACCACCACGGTCATTGTCACCCACCATAACCACCACCACCTCTCACCCTCACTACAACCGATGCTTAAATTCATTTATCTATCTTCTATGTTTGTAATTTGATTTTAGATATGAATACAAATATGTTTATTGTTTACCATTTTTATTACTATGTGCCTTCAGGCACAGGTAATAACTAGTATATATATAATGAAACTGGAGGAAGTGGGAGCAATTCACATCTAGTAAAAAATTGTAGATGTTAGGGCTGTTCAAGGGTTGGTTTGACCCACAAGACCCTGGCCTGAAAAAATAGGCCTGGTAGTTGGCCCGTTGGAATTTAAGCCCAATATTTTTAAGAGTGGGCTTGGGCCTGCCTCTAAGCCCAAAACTCAGCCCATTAAACAACCTGTAAAATTCATTAAAGTTTGGCCCAAGAATCCGTTCATCCAGCCCAACATTTGATAGGCCTACCTCCAAGCCCAAAACTTAGCCCATTAGCCAACCCATAAAATTTAATAAGCCCGATAATTGACCCATCAAAACCTAAGCCCAAATATCATTCAAGAGTGGAGTTAGGCCTACCTCCAAGATCATTATCTAACCCAAAATTCAGCCCATTAGCCAACCTGTAAAATTCATTAAAACTCGCCCAAGAACCACTCACTAGCCCATCACCCCATCCACCAACCCAAGAACCCGCTCACCCAGCCCATCGCCCCATCCACCAACTTTGTTTGAAAATAATTTGACCATTGAAAGTAGGGGTGTTCACCCTACCCTATGGGTAGGAAATATGCTCTTCCGTCTTCCTACTCGATACTTTGCGGAAGAATTTTTTCTTGGCCTACCCTACCCGACAGGTGTGGTATTCTTACCCGATTAATCGGGTAGGAAAATCGGGTAAACATTTTTGTAACTATTAATTTTTGAATGCACCAATTTAACAACACAATAAATCAATAACTCTAAAATCTAAAACAACTACAGCAACAATTATAATAAAACACAAGAAAGTATGAACATCAATCCACCATAATTGTTACACAAATACAATAACAATTAATTTAAGTTTAAACCATATGAAATACATTAAAATCATATTAATTAATTAATGCGGGTAGGGTAGGGTAGGAATGCGGAAATTGATAACTCTTCCGCATTCCTACCCGATTTAATCGGAAGACCAAAAATTCTTCCGCATTCCTACCCGATTTTTGCGGCTAACCGTTCAGTAGGGTAGGGTCGGGTCGGGTAGGGTAGAAACTTGCGGCTAGTCGGAAATTTGAACACCCCTAATTGAATGTTGGGAGTGCCGTATTCTTCTAAAAAAAAAATTTATTTACTTAAATGCGAAGTTGAATAATCTAAAATATTATTCATTATTTATTTAAATGTTAAATAATTTCTCTCCAATAAAATTATTCATTATTTTTTATCCACTTTAACTCCACTTTTAATTCAAATATACAGTTTATAATAACACTAAGTTCAAAATTTTTCAAATGAAGATGTATGCTTAACAAAGGCCCACACAGATAGCAGGTTGAGTTACGGATAATCTATACCTATCTGAAACCCAGCTCAGTCCACCCAATAACTCACCCAAACAATGGCTTAAATTTACCCTATCCAAGCCCAGCCCATGAACGACCCTTTAGATGTAAAATATATTTTATTTTCCACAAAACGCACCTCTATTACAACAATTTTCACTAGACAGTAATCCAGTGGTTTCTCTAGTTCGTCCCTACCTATGAAAACTGCTGTCAGCCGTTTTGAGATTTGCTGGTTCGGTTAGAATACATAAAAATAGCAAAAATAAAACAAAATTGAGGAATTTTTTTTTAAAAAAAAAAAAAGCATTCATCTCTCATTTCTTTGTCTTCCCTTTCCTTGAAACTTGAGGTTTCCTTTTTACTTTCTTCTGCGCCTTCCCTCCAGCAGTTTTCCCCTTGTTCCGTGCTGCCCCCTGAATAGACACTTCCAAGTTAGCATACATGGACCATGACATTGCTTCAAAACATAAAGCTCTGATGACAGGATGTAGTTCTAAAACATACCAAGGTTTTCTCGGCTTTTTTTCTAGGTTTTCCATTGGATTGCTTCTCAGCCTCCTCATTCTGGTCAGTTTGATGAGCAACGGCTTTAGGCATCTTGTCAGCCTCATCTTCTGAATCAAATGAGAATCCATCCAGTGTTCCTACTCATGCAGAACCATTGAATGTAAATTGAATGTTAGGAGGCAGTAAATGTATTCTTATTCAGAACATTAAAAGTGCCATCTTGAATGTATGTATGCCAACAGAAGCCCTCGAAGGGAATCCTAACCTTCCACCATGGTTTCAGCCTCATAGACATTAGACTGTGGTTTCAGCTGAATAAAGTCATTCATGATAGCCTCTACCTAATCAGAAAAATATATGATGCGGAGTAAGTAAATCAAATAAAGTCATGGTTCTTGGTTCTTCTCCCACATTTTTTTTGCTCATTTCTAAACCACATTAAGATAAGGAAATCAGCAACAAGAGGATCAGAAAATCATGAATTGGAGAAGCAATCATATGAGAAGTATGAATGTGGAAGAGGGAGAGGGAGAGGGAGAGTGGGAAACGGAACAAAAGATGCATCAAAGCTAAAAATGGAAGAGAGAACAAGTATTTAGCCAACAAACCTTTGCTTCTGACTGACCAAAGCTAACCTGAACAATGAACGGAAACATGTTAAATCATAGAGATCAACTCATTCAGGACATAGAAATTATGAGTGTGTTGTACATAATATACAGAGAGAGGAGTGAATCTAGAGTTTTCTAGCACGCTTCTTATGCCAGTCACATAGTTTCAGGCTACTAATGTCTAGGGTCAAAATTTGGAGATTAATGACGTACAACACAGAATGTCCTCGAAGGAACAATGGTAGTTTTGTATATGGTTCCTGAAACATAAACCAAATCAAATAAATCAGATCAGGTGAGGGTATATGAAACATGCAAAAGAAGTAGCCAAGTTTATAAAACAACCAGATAGAATACTTTCACCAAAACAGTTCTGGTGTCAAATTTTCTTTTAAAGCGCATTATAAAAGTTAGTAGAAAGTGCATTAAAAGAAAGTAGAGGGTCATCATAGTGATGAAATGTAACTGACAATGCCGAGTAAGTGCCAAATTTTAGTGGAACAATATTTTTTCAACAGCACATCATATCAACTTAGAAATCAAATGAAATAAGTATCATCAGCAACTGGTTGAACAACTCTATCAGTTGTGACCAGCGATGATTAGTCGCAGACACAATAATGCAAATCACAGATCATTAGCAAAACGATAACTACGTGCACTATTACAGGAATAACACCTGCCTTTCAAATCTAAGAGCATTTCCTGGTTTCCTGATTGGTTATCTGAAATAATTATCCGTCCAACAGCACCCACATCGCCACTCAAATCTACGGATTCACCTTCACACTCCACAAGTACCTGCACAAATACAGAACTCTTACTAGTAGTGTGCAAAGGTAAATCTGTTAGATAAAAAGAATAACACTATAGCAGGCACCTAAGAGAGGAGCATAGGTATGCAATTAAAGCAGCATACATGATGGGTTCGACAAGTGCATGATTACCAAAGAGATCCTATTATAATTAAGCAACTAAACAATCGATGACCTACAATCACCTAGTAATGCTTCTCCCCTGCTTATAGTTTATCCTTGTCCCAGAGACAGAAGTTATTTAGTTCAACTTCCAGAGAGGGAAGAGGATAGGGAATGTAAAACCTCGTAGCACAGGTGGATTCAGGCATGCTCAACACTAACCGTGATATTGCAACTCAGACTCTTGAAACAGATTCTGAGGAGAAGGCAAATACAAATAACCATATTATAATGACCACTATAATAGCTGGGCCTACCTTTGAGCGCTGCACTTTCTCAGACAGCACCAAAGGTAGCCTTGAAGAGGAAACCTGCAGATTATGTGAAGTCAGGTAATTCCCTTAATCTAAAAGACATAACAAACTACTTTTCACAGCTAGAGAAGATTCTGACATAAGGTCCAATATGCTTCTCGGTTATTTCATCTTCCACAACCTCCATTTCACCATCATTACCTGCACAATCATTGAACATTTCATATAATTTGGGTTTACAAAAATGCATAGCCAGCATGTGACACAGAGAAAGAAGGGGGGGGTACAATTTTTATTATAGACTCATGAACTTGATAAGAGGCTTTATGGTCATTCATCTGAAACCTTTGTACTTCGGTTCGGAATCATCAAGGAACCTCAGGCCTGTAAATTCAGCCTCCATACCTTCTTTGTTCATGTGGCTGTTTAATTTCTGCCTTTTTTGGGGTATATGATCCTCTGTTTTGAGCTGTTTTTTAGGAGATTTCACTTTAGAGGCCTCCTTAAGTGGAGACTGTCCACCAATCTCATGTGCAGATAATTCCTCATGATGTGAGTTGTGCTCCCTTACAGAGATGGTATCAGGAGAAGATTCAGAATCTGATGACAATGTCCAAACTGGATGCTTTGTTTCCTGTTCATGAAAGCACTTTCTTACAATTAGTATGGACAACATGATAATAAATTACAAACTAGCAAGTCACTTTAATTCCAGTAGAAATGTAACACCAAGATTATTATGATGTACACGGCGAGACATATCAAATTTGGGATATTTGAAACGCTGCAGAGAGCAAGAAACCCAGTGAACTTGATAAAACTATTTTGCAAAGGAAGACTAGCATAACTATGTCACTTATTGAAAATGTGCATAGAAACGGGATGCTAGAGGTGCACACAACGCAACATAATTTGACACCTCATGGTGCTAACCGAGAAAGGAAATATCTCGGCCAAAATAGTTGGGACAGAAGCTCTTTTGAGCTGAGTAATATGTGTAGGCCGATTACTGAAAATACACACTGAAGTTCCGATATTGATTGAGTAACAAAAATCAATACCTGATATCAGGCTAACTACTTTTGGCCTTAAGAGAGTACTGCACGAATGACCAGTATGTTTGGATCCTTGGTGAGCCTACATATCTTATTGGGTGTGTATCTGCACAACCGTTTGCTCGTGATGCATGAGAAACCAGTGCTACTGTTAAATTTACTCTAGTGTGTCACCACTATTCATGAAGGACTTGCGCATTCCCATGCATCACATATTATAGTAGTATGCTACAGCCGCCTTAAGATTATTTTTGCTAATTTATATGATAAAGATTATCAGTTATTATGACCACCTAGGATTAAAATTATTAGGGTTTATGGTGATATTTTCTTGAAAATAGTCCTTCTAAGCAGCTTTGTACTAGACTTCGATTAATATATAAAATTTTCCTTTCATTCCTTCTCCTGCCCTTCGAGAATTTAGCTTTTGCTTGGATCAACCCCCTGATTTCATCGGGATGAACCTACCTTAGTACCTTAATGACGCCTCCCATAATATTGTCCAACACACATTCCCTTGGCCAATGTATCAGCAACTTCAAGGACAGACAGCATTTCCATGTAGATGAAGAGGTTGTATACAAGGACCGGTGATAAGCAAATGACATGCAGTTTCCTATTTTAAGCTTCTGATAGATTTTGTTTCAGGCTTACTCATACCCTTGATGTTTTGTGGCTACTATTTTATCCCAAAATTTGATTAGTAACTACTCACCGAGTAATATATCTCTGAATGGTGTCCTGGCCCAAAGGACCAAGGATATTATTCTATCAACTCCACAATCCAAATTCCATTCAAGATCAGCATACAACATAATCATTATTTCCTTCGATATATGCAGCTCAATTTAGCATCCGTTGAAATTAATGCTAAGTTGCTTGCTATGCGAGAGTTTTCAGTTTCACCTTCTATAAGCAATGCAACTGCTCATTTTTCCCACAAAATTGACTAAAAAGAAGTTTAATACCTTGACTATTTCCTAAACTTGAGTGAATGGTACACAATACAATATGCCTACAGGTATCCATCAATAAAATATGACGTTCCTCATTTGTACATCCCACCAGTGCGTGAGTCGTGTCAAAAACAAATGGACAATCTGCCTTGATACATGTGCATCAAGCTACAGAAATACAACTGTAAACTAAACAAATATGCTATATAGGTGGAAAATGGAACCACCTTATCTCTAAGGAAAATTCATTACACACTCCAAACCAGACAATAAATAAGCATTTTCAGTGCAGAGCTTCTTACATGAGGTTTTGTAGTCTTCACAAACGTCTCTTTCTTTGCAACTTCCCCATCAACCCCATTCCCTGCAGCATTACCAAGAAGAAATATATTAGAACATGGGAAGGAATCTATGTTTTCATTCTAAAAAGAAAAGGAAACTGTGAAGTCAAAATCATGTCAAACTCCACTCTTTAAAGGCTTAGAGTCAAATTGTGATTTCTTTTAACTGCCGCATGGTTAGAATATTCTTAATATATTTATATGCAATATTGCTTGATATTGCATATATAAACCCTACAGTACAGTTAAATTAGCACCCACAATCTTTTTACCTTCTTTGTCTCTTTTCCTCTTTTTCGAAGGTGTGAGATCTGCTTTCTTATTTTTACTCTTGCTGGGGGACTTTGCTTTTAGAGTATTATTAACTGGAGACTCCCCAGTGTCTTGGGAGTTGTTTATCTCAGAAGAATGGGATGTTTCTTTCTGGATTAATTTTTTGATACTCAAACTATCCTCATCCCCGCTTACAGGGTTGTCCTCTGGAGGAGACTGGGAGGCCGACGACAATGATAGAGCTGATTGAGTTGGTGCCTGTTAAAAATTAACTTCGCGCATCAAACAAAAAAATTAGTAGATTAAGCATAAGACAACTCAATCCTTCTAGGAAATGACAAAAATCATCACAAAAATACCAATAGCAATAGCTGATATAAAAACTTATAATCTATATAATAAAGTAGCTTACAATTCAAATCTCAAAAGATAAACAAAATGACTTTTGCTTTTCGCGGTTGAGATCGCTTTAAATTTTACATTAAAGTTAATCTAACAGCTAATATTAACATCCTAAATTTAATAGGAAAAATAGGATCCTAAGGGTGTGTTTGGAGTTATTTTTTAAAAGTACTTCTATAAATTATTTTTCATAAGTATTTTAAAAAAAAATAATAGTGTTTGAAACCGTTCCACCACTACCTCTACCACCACCACCACCACCACCATTCCACCACCACCACCACCACCATTATTATCTCCACCCTACCATACCCACCACCCCACCACCACCGTCGCTGCCACCACCTTACCACCACCACCATCACCATTGCTACCCACAGCTGCGACCACAACCACGATCATTGCCTTACCCACCACAACCATCACCGTCTCCCATCATCACCACTGTCGCCCACCACCACTACCACCGCTCACCTCCATTACAATCGGTACTTAAATTTTTTTATCTCTCCTATATGTTTGTGATTTGATTTAATCAAACCATTTTGTGATTTGATTTTATATTTATTGTTGACTATTTTTTTTATTACTCCGTGCCTTCAGACACGGGGAATAACTAGTATTACAATAAACATACAGTCCATGAATAAGTTCTTTAATTCCATCAGATCTACACACGCGAGCACTAGCGGTATGTATCACGATACAGTCCAAATACAATTTCACGACACAGATGCACGAATTTTTTTGTGTGTTGCTGTAAATGCTTGAAATTCCTGATCAATTTCATATATGACATTATAAAGGATTATATAGCAAAATCATCAATGCCTTTGGAGTAATGATGAGTTTTCCATATATAGTGGAAAGCAAGCGCCAATACATGTGAAATACCTAATTTGAATTTCGACCAAAAAAATAAAGTGAAATACCTGGAAACAACGAAGCCAATCTGGTGAGGTCTCCCTAGAGCTACTCATTTGGCCTTCCAGGAGGATGAGACACAAAACTTAAAACCCTAAGCCTTGAAAATCCGAAGCCCCAAAGTAGGAGTAGGGTATGCCGGTGATTGGTGCAGTTGATAAGTGAAAGACGACGATGAGGTCAGTGTAGCTCGTAGCAGAGGCGTCCGGAAACAGAGATCGGAGAAGTCGTAGTCGGAGATGTTTGTTATCGGCGCATAAAGGAAGTCACCGGACGGTGGGAGCCAAAAGGGGTGTGTTTGGTTTTGGGGACTTGGGAGTGGGGGCACGTGGGGGTGATGCGAGGGAAGTGAAGTGTGAAAAAACAAATGTAAAAGAAAAATTATTTTTATATTAAAAAGGAAAAATAACGGTAATTAACAATACAGCAGGATTGAGAAGGATATTAATCGACACGTGTTACTCGGGTTTGGTTTGGGTTTGGTTTAGATAAGAATTTAGGATTTTACTCGAGTTCGACTCGTATTTTAAATGAGCTAAACTCGAATAATTTTATAGACTCGTTTAGAAAAATTAGGGGTGTGCAGAATAACCGTTTACCCAATTAACCGACCCCTACTCAATCAAACCAAACAAAAATGGGCGGTTAAAAATACATGCGATTCGGGTTTCAAATGAAATAAAGCCTTACCCGACTGATTTGGTTCGGATGATGGGTAGGTAAAGGTCACAACCCGACATACCCGAACCGAATCGAATCGAATAATAATATAAAAACATAAAATATTATTTTACCCTTTAAAAAAATACAAAAACAAAAATATAAAAGCCCCAAACCCTACTACATCTTCTTTAGAACACCCCCATCCCCGCCTCTCCTAACTATCAGCAATCCAACTCATCTTCCCTCTCTCTCAAATGTAATAGCCATCTGATGAGCCAATAATCATAGGATCCGAAATACAGTACCTACCGCATCTCCTCTTCTTCTTTTTTCTTATGTTCTTCGATCTTCATCCACAAGCTTCAGTCAACCACAAGCTTTTACTGTCCATGGAGTAGATCTGAACCATATCGTTCAGATCTGAACACTATCAAGTAGATCTGAAGATTCTGATACAAATTAGTCAACCACAAGCTCATATTGTCCATGGCGTAGATCTGAACCATATCGTTCAGATTTGAACTCTATCGAGTAAATCTAAAGCTTCTGATACAGTATCTAAAAATAATGATTTTTGGCTTTAAAAATGATGGATTCTGATACAAACATCACCCGTTACCCGAACTGTAAACCAACCAACTATAAGGGTAGATTAACGATCCGGTTAGGCTCATGAAACAGTTCGGTTCGGCTATCAATTTTCACTTCCGACTTTAGTTTGTTCGATCAACGGAAGTGCTTTCTACCTTGCGTGAATTCATAAAAAAAAGATGTGAACTCTCATATCATTGCGGTAGGAGTTTTTCAGTTGATTGATAAATTCTCATTAACTCTTTTAAAAGTTGGATCCTTTTGGAGGTGATCTATGGGCTTGAGTTTATTGGCCTTCTACACCCTCATGTGATCTTTTGTTGAGGGTTTGAGTTTATTGGTCTTCTAGACTCATTTGATCTTATATGGATATTGCGTAAAGCAGTTAAAATTTATATACTTTCTAGTGTAAATTCATCCAAAAAAAAAAAAAGCTCTCTAATAAATGATATTGGTGGTGGTCCAGTGTGATGCACAAAATTTTCATCCCTATTCATCTTATCCCATTACAACTCATTTTGAAACTATCTGTGAAAAGCTACTCATTGGGTAGTTGCTTCGGAAGAGCAGTTATAGAAACAGGTTAACAGACCTCTTTTTTTTTTTTTTGAGAGAAACATTATAAATTCAATTAATTAGAAATATTCAAAAGAAGAACGGGTTTTGTAACACTCAATGCCTCCTCCTCCTCCCATATATCACAATAACCAATATACATTACATTTCTCGCTAACAAATGTACTACCTTATTACCCGACCATTTTACAGTGGACACATAAAAATAGTAAATACTACGCAGTAAGTTCCTAATATCTACTAAGACAGTGCCCAGAGGATCAAAATCTTCTTTAGTATCAGTAATGACTTCATCACATTTGTTGAATCTCTTTCCAAAATAATCTCTTCACACCCTTGTCTAGCAAACTGGACAGCTTTTTTAGCAGCGAGGACCTCTGTCATTTGTGCCTCGCAAAAGGAGTTAATTTTCTTGGACATATTAACCACAAATATTCTTTTTTTGTCTCTTATAATCACTCCTACTCCAATGGAGCCTTCTGCTGCAAAGACTATGAGATCCCGTATTTCATATAAATATAAATGATATTAACTTGATAGTATTTTTAAAATGATGAAAGAAATTTTGAATCGTTGTTAAATGAATAGTCGCATAAGTTTGAGCTACATACGTATTGACTTTTGGGTCAAATTTAATTTTTGGAGGTGTTTAAAGTTGATAAGGGTAACTAAGTAAATATATTAATTTTTTTAGGTCAAAATAACATTACGATTGAATCCGGGAGGTCCGAAAACCTTGGAATAGACATTTAACTTATATAGCGGTTCAGAGATGTAAAATAGTAATTTTAGTATTTCGGGTGTAAATTAACTTTAGTTTTGAGATAAATCATAAAACTAAATATTTTTAGGTTAAAATGACATTAAAAATGAATCCGGAACGTCGAAAAACCTTAGGGTAGTCATATGGATCAAATTGGAATGTTTAGTGGCAAAACCGTAATTTTGAAGAAAATCCAAATTTCAGCCCATGAACAGTAAATTTCAGGACTGCTGAGTTTAAAACCCAGATTTCAGCCCCTTTTCTTCCATTCCACTCTCACCCAATACCTCTTAGAACCCTAGGAGAAGATAAAGGGAAGAAGAAGATCTCTAAAGCTTGAGTTTTGCTTGAAAATCCTAAGAACTTGCTTGGAATTCTTGATTTCTAGGTGGGGTTTTCCTCTCTCTTGCATTTACATTGTGCATCTCATTTATTTTCTTTAGTTAAAGCTTACTATGTGTTTGATGACAAAATACTTGTTATAAACCTTGATTTATTGTGGAGTATGCCATGAATTGTGAACCTACATGCATAAAAATGATTTTTAGTGTGGTGGGTTTGAAACCCTAGTTTGATTTTAGTGATGGGTATTTGATTAAACCTATGATTTGGGGGTTTTGAAGTGTGATATGATCTTGTACATAATATATATCACTTATTTTCTTGGAATTGGTGGTGTTGATTTGAAAATGCAAATTTTGAGATTTGAGTATACTATATGTTTTGATAAAATGTCAAGGTTATGACATGGGTTTTCAAAAGGATTTATGGATATAGAAAATAATAATTTTTGGAAAATGTACGCTCGATATTGACAGGCAGAAGGTTAGTAGATGATTGAGCCCTATTGAGTGGGTTGCCAAGGTGGCTACTAGTCCTAAGGGGGATTGGTTATGGTAGTGATTTTCAGTGATGACCTATGTGGCGTCACAAGTTGTGCCCTACATGTTCCCCTTGAAAAGCAAGAAGGGCGATAAGACCCTAGGGTGCAAGACCCAAAAGTTTCCCCGGGGATGGTTCATGCATGAACCGGTGTGATTGATGATATTGTCCATATGCGAGACATACATGGTATTTGGTATGATGGTTTGGATTTGAATATATAAACCTTTAATTTATACCTTGTATATTTCTAATGTTGAGGTGTTGGGAGATTTTTTTAATAAATACTTTACTAATTATTTTGTACCTACACTTAATTATAAAAAGCTTTCATTACTTATTCGTATGGTTTGTGGAATGTTGGTATTTAAAATTTTGTAAATGCTTGGGAAAAGGATTATCCTACTGAGCTATGGTTGCTCATCTCTTCTAATATTTTTAGAGGCTAGCATGCATCTTGGGGCATAGGTGATGGAAAGTTTGTGGGAGCTTGGACTAGAAAGAATCTATTTTGGAGCCTTTTCGTATTTACTTTTAGAACTTAGGTAGAAATGTTAGCACTCAAACATTGTGTTTGAAAATGTTGTCTTAAGGCACTTGTGGTGTACACTAGATCATCTCATAGAGGAATTATTATTTTGGGTATTGTAATGTAAAGTTATGACTTTGTGTACTAAGTTGTGGTATATATTGGTATTGGATGTATCTGGGTTTGGGAGGACTTCGTGGGCCTCTAGTTACCACCCCGGATTTAGTTGGATTATATTTTTTATGGAGGCATGTTGTGGATGTTTAGTTAGTTTAAATTATGTTATGATCTCACATGGATGCTCTTACTAGCTGGTTGGAAGCCCAATTTTCAAGGAAACTCTGCCGAAATTTTTGAAACAAAAAAATATGTTTGATAAAACCAAATGTTTCATTTCATTCAATTATTATTATAAACCAGCAAGAGAATTTGGGGTAAATATCTCTTTTTATTAATCACGCTTTAATGAAAATTGGGGCGTGACAAAGACAGCCCCGTCCAAGTTAACCTTCAAAGATCCTGCTCTTGGTGAAGACCATAGATGCGCTGCTCCTACTGTTTCTGGCGCCAAATTGTTGGAAACTACCGCTTTTTCATACTGCTCAACATACAGGGCTGCAGCTTGGCTCAAAGAAATGAGATCCCTTTTTTTTTTTAATTCTGAAAAAGTACCTCATTTCGATTTGTCCAAATTAACCAACAATGAACCAAAAAAATAGAAAATTATTGGGGATTCATATGTTGAGACACATATCTCCCAACCAACAGCTTATCTGACTAGTTGGAGATTGCACAAAGTGATGTAGTGAGTTGCACTTCCAAGATGTTTTAGCCCAGGGACAATCCTTCACAATGTGCAATATAGTTTCCGCTTCATCTCCACATACACAACATACATCCTCCATACGAACCTTCATGCGTTTGAGATTCACATTGGTTTGAAGAGCATCAAGGGACATTCGCCAAACAAAGATTTTAACCTTATTCGGTATTCTTATATTCCAAATAGATTTCCAGCTATTATTGTCGGAACTTGTCGATGGACCCCCTTTAGAATTCACAGAGGAGAACAGCTTACGATCATAAGCCGAGTGGTACACACTTTGAGTAAATCTGCTCTTTGAGTTGTAGTGCCATATTAGTTTGTCTGTTAAAGATGAGGCGCCCAAAGGAATTCGTTTAATTACCTCTGTCTCGTGTCTTAAAAGGACTCCATCTATCAGATTCTCTCTCCACAAATAAGTAGTTGGGTCAATAAGATCTTTAACCATAGCCTCCTCAAGCAATGTATTTCTTGGAGAAACAACTTTAAAAGTAATTGGGGGTAGGGATCCACCTATCTTGCCACACTTTAATTTTGGACCTATCGCCGACCCTCCATCTAGACCCCGCTTCTATCTCTCGCCTCACTTCAAGAATGCTTCGCTAGGTGTATGAAGCTCGATTGTCATCCACGTCATTGACTTCGACATCAAAATCAGAGGCCACTGAGCCTCCTTCACGAAAGAGTTCGCATATAAAGCCAAGTCTCGAAAATCTAACACATCTGCTCTTTGAATCACAGCTTTGGTTCCTAAAGACTACGCAATTGAATCATGATTGATCAGAGAAAACCTAATTCAATTCACACATGAACTCAAAATCGGATTCGGTTTCGATTTGATACGAACATTTGAGTACCTATCATTCAAAGCCATCAAATTCGCCGACGTAGAGAAGACCGTCGTGCCTTTGTCTCTAGCGATTATGTATTTTTACATTGTGTGTTTTTATAGTTGAGACGACTACCACATTATGTGCTTTTACAGTTTTACCCATGGATAAAACATGTGCTTTACATGTGCAGCGAGATTTAATGGGAAGAGAGACGATGGTTGGTCTGAGGGGCCACATTGCAACCAATTTAGAACAATGAGGGTGTAATGTTGGAAAAATGATCTTTTAGGGTGCAAAGTGTGAAAAGCTGTATTAATTTTTTCGTGAGTTAAGTCTATCATTAAAATACATATTTTTTAAATTCTGATTTTAGTTGAATATTCATCATCCAAGTGAGTTTGATTACAATCTTGGATAAGTTATAAATTAGGTTAAAATTTTTATTCACGGTGGAATGAACTTTGATGGTTATCCGGTTCCTTTTAATATTGTCTCTTAGTTTTTATCAATTATCTCTATTTTCCAAAACCAAAAGATTTTAAATTTTTTTTGGATCACATCACTTTTAGAATTTGTCTAAGTTTTCCTGAGGAGACGACCTTAGTATTTTCCGAGTTACTACAAGAGAAATGTCATACGCTTAGAAAACAGTTTTATATTTACCACTTTTGGGGACAAGCACAAGTACATCAAAGGACCCCCAACATCCATATGTCGTCAACATGCTTATCAAAAAAAGGTTATATGTCTTAGTCCATTTGTTAAAGGATCAGGAACAGTAATTTTGTATCATAAGTTCGATTATAATGTCACGGTTTTTCATTGGGTCCTTGATTGTGAGGTATTTTATTTATGGTTAGACCTATTAGAATTTTAATTATTTTCTTGAGAAGAACACAGTTGCCTAATATTTTTTCATGGGAGACTCTTCAACTTCCAATGTTGAAAGGAAATGAAAGGTTATGCTGCAGATGAATTCTGAGATGGAATTTACTCTTAATGATGGAATTTTGAAAGAATCATGTGTCTAAATCTTTGTTGAGTAAGAAGGTATTTAAGTTATTTTTCAAGTCTAATAAATTTATACTAACCAAGGGTTGAATTTATGTACATAAAAAATATTTGAGGGATGAGTTCTCTAAGATGAATATAACGACTATTGTACCTACTACTAATAATAAATACACATATGCTTATATGCTTGAGTCATTTAATATTTTTTTAGATTAGGGCATTTTAATTTTGATACTTTGTATAAATTAATGAATTCATAATTGTTGCCTAAATTCAATATTGATTCAAACAATAAATGTGAAACATGTGGAGAATCCAAATTGACTAGAATATGTTTTCATACCATTTAAGGAAGAATTAAACCTATAAAATTAATTCATAGTGATATATGTGACGTGAAATTTGTTTAAACTAGAGGTGAAAAGAAGTATTTTATCATTTATTGACTATTACATAAGATATTATTATGTATACACGAGTCATGTATTCTAAAAATTGATTTTCTAATTATATGTGTTTCAAGAAATTTCTATCATCACTTATCTACTCCGCAATTCTCTGCAATCAAATATGTCACATGCTAAAAAAATTGTAGTCTAGTGCATGATGTTCCTGTCTATACGGCATCCACAAGTCCCTACACTTTGATAAGTCATACTCCAAAACAAAGATAGCCTAGGGCATGATGTGGGTAAGAAGTACATAGTCTTGCCCTTGTTTGGAGAGCAGTTGTTTTTGTAAGTCAAATCTCTAATGCTCAGGTTAAAATAAAGCAGGTTTACCGCTATACCATGATCCACCTCCTTAATTTTAGTCTTAAACAAGAGGAGGATTAAACAGATGAAATTAATTACGTGGTCTGGCACATGTGAAAATAAGCAAGCAGAAATTTTATTATAAACTACAATCTAATAGTATTAACAACACTGTGATGTCCCATGGACACTTATTATTAGTTAATACACCAAATTTAATTTAACTTCATTACATCCCACCCAAGGATCCTAGTCATCTTGTTTCCTCACCATGCTGAAAGAGGCGGAATGCTTTGTTCATTTCGGAAGAAATTACCAGGATCAACCATAGTCTTCACATGAACCAATCTATTGAAGTTATTTTTGAAATATTTAACACCCCAAATACTTGCTTGTGCGTAGCTTGTGTTGCCTTTATCGTTTATTCCTATGTCCAGATCCCTATAGTTGATATATGCAGCTCTAGGGAACTTGGAAACAAAGGGAGCTATGTAGCTATAAAGCTTTCTGATCCAACTTATATGCCTTTCAGATGCCTCCGTTCCAGCTTCATCCCAATAAACCAAGTGTTGGATTTGATATAAATTCCCAGCTCTATGTGGAAAAGGTAAGGTAGACTCGGATATCTCATTCATTCTTCCACCATATGGACTCAATATCATCACTGCTGTCTTTGCCTCGTCTTCGTAAAACATTTTCCATATCCCTTCCAACCCATTTTCAGAAATAGGTTCATTCACATAGTCTGATTTTGCCTTGAAATATCTCGTAGATAAAGCAGTCCTATTGAGCAAAACATTAAGTGATTCTCCACTTGGGAAACCAGCAAAGTACATGATAGACTCAATCCAGCTCATTTCAATGCAATTTTCTCTTGACAAACCCAACTCAGGGAAGCTTTCTTGGATCAATGGGAGGAGTCTATCAACTCCACCGAGAAACAAGGAGTTGAACGAAGCTTGTATAGTTTTCATACCATCTTTATTTGAATCCACACTTCTTATGAGAATTCTAATGAAAAGATCTTCATGAAACTTGTGAGCAATAGATTGCCACTGATGGATAAGCTTTGTTCCATTATGTTCCAACATCCTGGGGACTGTGAATACAGTGACTATAGTTGGAACATCGACCAACGTTATCTTCCAAGAAAGAATGACTCCAAAGCTAGCACCTCCACCTCCTCTGATGGCCCAAAAATGATCTTCCCCCATGGATTTTCTATCAAGAATTTTTCCATTAACATCGATCAAACGTGCATCAATGACATTATCAGCAGCAAGACCATATTTACGCAGTAATGCTCCATACCCTCCCCCACTAAAGTGTCCACCAACACCCAAAGTAGGGCACACTCCAGCAGGAAATCCAAGGGTTCTACTTTTCTCAGCAATACTATAGTACAATTCACCGATAGTTGCACCTGCTTGAACCCATGCTGTGCCATTTTCAACATTAACTGTGATTGACCGGAGGTTGATCAAATCAAGAATAACAAATGGGACTTCAGAAACATAAGAAAGGCCTTCATAGTCATGGCCCCCACTTCGTGTTCTAATTTGCATGCCATGTTTTTTGGAACAATATATGACCGCCTGAATCTGGTGTTCATATAATGGCGTGACAATAACTAAAGGTTTAGGAGTGTTGAGCGATGTGAATCGTAGGTTGTGTATTGAAAATTGCAAGATAGATGAATACAAAGAGTTTTGTGAGGTGTAAATGACTTTGGATATAGAAGTGGAGTTCTGAGGACGAAGGGAAAGGCATTGAAAGAACTCTTCATGTGTATGAGCTGAAGCCACCCACGAAATTGCAAAAAGAAAAAATAAAAGAAGTGAAAGCAATAAATTATATGGAGTCTTCATTTCTTCTTCTTGTTTTGTGCAAAAGAGAGGGTTAAGGGCCTACTATTTATAGGAAGTTTGAGGTAACTTCTTTGGTGAACTAGAGAATGTGAACGTTGTTACATAGTTTTATGCGATTTGCAGCTGACGGAGAAATATGAAGAGCCCTACTCGCTTGATATTTTCCTTACAGTAATGATACATTGACCAAATTAAGAGCCCAAATTTATTTTGTTTTATATTATGCATATATATTTGTACCTTTACACAGTTCGGGTTTTAGGTAAATTAAGTCAAAGTTAAGATAAGTAAATGTGAATATGTGGTCATTTGAATATGTGGCATCAAACCCTTAATTTACTTATCAAATGACTTAAGATAAGTAAATTAAGTCAAAATTTTAGGTTCTACTGACATTAATTGAACTTTTATTTTTGAGTAGTTATCCACACAAACCATGTGGACCACCCAAAGACTTTCATAGAAGTTGCAAGGTAGAGACTAGAGAGATATCAAATGACCACATATTCAAAATGGAGACTAGAGAGACATCAAATGACCACACATTCAAAAACGTCCCGGTCCAATGATCTTTTGTGCATATCTCTTAAGAAAATAAGGACGTTAGCTGAATGATTCAAAACATTTTACTAAGAATAGTCACCTGAACATTTTGAAATTGACACGGATTAAAACTTATTCAAGTTTGTTTGTTTGTTAAACAAACAAAATATGAACTTGATTTTAATTTTTTTTTTTAGTATACAAATCAAACCCGAGCAATCACTTGTTTGAAACATTTAGTCACGTGAAAATATATGTAATTATTATATACACACAAGAGTTAAAACTCGAATATAAGTTCGAGGTGGAAACGAGTCAAGGTTGAGTTCAAAAAATTAATGAGACAAATTTGAATAACATTTTGAAATTCATCACAATCCCATATCGATAATGAACTCTCTTTGTGAATGAACAAATAGAGCTCAAATAATTTGGTGTTGGATTTAATTTAGTTCATTTACACCACTAAAAATAGACTCAAATCAATTGTATGTAGTAAGTAAATTGTCCAAAAGTTAGAATAAGTTTTTTGGCTACCCAAGACTTTCATCGAAGTTGCATGGTTGAAACATCAAATCATTACTTTCGTAATTGGAACTCTTACCGTGTATTGTAACTGAAATATGAATTTTTAGAATTTATGGGAAGAGACTTTTTTTTTATTTACAGAGACCGTTATGGAAAATTGATGGTCAAAGAATTGTAGCATGACAAATAATCTACTATCTCAATTCCAGGTCTCATTGACTATTTTCAGGCCAGGGGTTAATAATAATTTATTTGGAGTGAAGTACGACTCAAAATAGTTTGTTATCTCTCAATGAGATCAAATTACAACTCAAAAAAAGTTAGGATTAATCGTAAACATGCTCATTTTATCATAAATAAGCTAAGATTAGGACTTAATCTCACTCTTATGTTATAATAATTTTGGTATAGTATCGAAAAATAACTCTTCAAATTACGATAATCTTACACTTCAAAGCAAAGTGACCCTCTTTCAACTGCCACCAACATTTTTGATATAGTAATCCTCTAGTTTTCACTTAGTTTTATTGATATTGACTCTTCCTCTTTTTTATAATAAAGCATCTACAATAGGGAAGAAAGCACGCATAGAAGTATAAAGAGAAACCCGAACAAGAGACACAAATAGATCACTAAATATAACAACGGGATATAAGAAAATATACTTGTGTTTGTAAGGAATTGACCCCTTTACCTTTAATTTGAGAAAATTTTATGAAAATCAAGGATGGTCGGTAAATTGAGCAAGGCTAAGTTGGTTACCGCCTCCCCTTCTTTGAAATTACCTAAGGATAAACAAAATTACTTAAACATGAAAGAAAAAATTACCTAAGGATAAAAATAAATGACATAAATTATAATTTTGATCAAAAGGTTTACCTTTGTGAAGTCTAAAAGTCTAACTAAAAGAAAATTACCAAAAATAAGAAATTTTGAGCTAACCTAATAATCTAATCAAAATTAGCTTTGCTGAGGAAATTTTTCAGAACAAGTATTGTTATCAATGTGCAATGAAAAAGTAGTGGTTAGTGCTTTATGTTGTAATTATTTTATTTCTATTGGTGTATTTCAAAAGCCAAAAAACTCATTGTCTTCTACTGATTTGAATTAGAATACATTTAGTGACTTGTCTCTTTTACGTTGTCATCGTCTGATAATCTTTTGCGCATATCTCTTAGAAAAATAAGGACGTTAGCTGAATAATTCAAAATATTTTACTAAGAATAGTCTTTTGAACATTTTGAAATTGACATCAATTATAAACGAACAAAATTTGAAGTTGATTTTAAATTTTTTTCAGTATACAAATCAAACCCATTAAAGCCGTGTGGACCACCCGAGAATTCGACCGTAATCCCGATTCCAAGTCGTTTTGTGATAGTGGATATAAGGTGTTACATTTATAAGTCAAGCTACGAACTTTTTGGTCTTTGATTTGCAAACTTTCCAAGAAAGAATGGTTTATTTGGGGGAAATAAAGAAGAAGGAAGAAGTTGCGTAGATGTCCCATTAGTTTGTATAATGAGTGAGTTGAAATGATACTTTCTATTGATCCATGTTGTGTTTATATCAATTTTTAAAAAAAAAAATATATATATATATATATATATCAATTTTTAAATTATAAAAAACATGTTCAAATTTAAAATATTCAATGTACTACCAGATTAAAAAAATGAGAATAAACCGACTTTTTTATTATACGTGTTAATAAAGGTGATCCAAAAACCAAAAAAAATAATAATACACATATTAACATAAATTAACCATTATCCGAACAATCTATTTTTTGAGAACTTACCAATAAGTCATATGAGGCTAATCTATGAATACAATCATTCACAAAAATTCATCAAAGTATACTTTTTTTTATTTCTCCTTCCACAATTTTAATTAATTAGAAAAGAATTATAATTTTAAGGAGTACAAAAAAAAAAAAAGAATTTGAGTATTTGAAACAACAATATTATACTAAGAGATCAAATGAAAAAATATTAATGTAAATTTTTATTTTTATACTACGTAGGATTCACTCGCATATGAACTCTTATGTGTCAATAGGGTGGATGTTTTGATAATTAAATGTAAGACTTACTTGGGTTTTAATTTAAGATACAAAAATTGTATTCCAATAAATAAAAATGAATATAAAATTATAAAAAAATATATACTTTGGGCGTTCATAATAAGAATAAAATTGAAACAAAAATAAACCATTAATGGAGTTTGGTATTTCTTCGGAACAAATAATAAAAATATGACTTAATTGTATAAAAATAAATATGATGGGATTTAATAATTTTTTATGAAAAAAAGTAAGACTAATTAATAATTTTTCCTTTTAAATTACAGATCCAACTTCAACAAACTATTCAACTTGACTCGACTCATTTACACTCCTATATACAATCCCAAGTTCACCCGCGAATCAAACTAGAAGCTTATTTTGTCAGAAAATGTAAGGCCAAAGGCCAGAAAATCCGCCCAACTCCTAAAAGGATTGGGCCGGACCGTAACGGCCCAAAACTAAATCAGGTTTTCCATGTGTTTCGGGTTCATTTGCGTATACTCTCCGGCTTAATGGACCTACCACCAAATGGAGCCCCATTGGCCATTAGTCTATTGAACAGAACCTTTCCCAATTCACACTAGGTTTGGTTTACAAAGTTTCTTTTGTGATTAGGGGTGTCAAAATATGATATGATTCGTTAACGCAACACGATGAGAGCCAAAAGGGGTGTTTTTGGTTTTGGGGACTTGGGAGTGGGGGCACTGGGGGTGATGCGAGGGAAGTGAAGTGTGAAAAAATAAATGTAAAAGAAAAATTATTTTGATATTAAAAAGGAAAAATAGCAGTAATTAACAATACAGCTGGGTTGAGAAGGGTATTAATCGACACGAGTTACTCAGGTTTAGTTTGGGTTTGGTTTAGATAGGAATCTAGGATTCTACTCGAGTTCGACTAGTATTCTAAATGAGCTAAACTCGAATAATTTTATAGACTCGTTTAGAAAAACGAGCATAAAAAAACTCGACTCGTTTATATGTAAAATAATCGAACTATTCGAACGGCTTTAGTTCAACTCATTTTCTAAACAAGAAGAATTTGAACAATTTTTTAAGCTCATTAAGAAAAATAACCTGCTCGGTTCAAACTTGCAAAACTCAGCTCAATTAACATCTCTAGAACTGAGCAAAAAATAAAAATTGCTAAGCAAAAAAGATTCGAGGGGAGTAATCGGAGTGAAACTCCTACGCAAGCGTCGTCATAACAATTCGAACTTGATGAGAAAAGTTCACCATAGGAGCCTAGTCGGCAAAAATCACAGACGCTCCCAAATGACAACTTTAGGCATAACTTAACTTCCACACCATAAAGTTGTCCGTGAAAAAACGATCTATAATTAATAGTAAATATAGCTAATAATATTTTGACATGTGCATTTATCATCAAAGAATTGATAATTATTATTTATTGAAGTGTAATGAAACAAAATTAATATTTTAAGGTATAATATGAAAAATTTTATAGTCATGTAAAATAAAATAAAATAAAAATAATAGTTCAAAAGAGTAAAATATAATTTACCCTTTTAAATACTTTGGTGGACGAAATTTTAACAAGGAATTAAATGTATATTTAGTTTCGGAAAAATAACCGGCACATACGTATAAATAGCTTTGCCCCATTGTCTTTTATTTTATATTAGTTATAATTCGTGTCTGGAGGCACGATAAAATATAAAATTCGAGCGTCGAAAAAATTGATCACACTATATTAAATTTTTTTAACATGTGTATATTATCGTATGAATAATGTTTAAAATAAAAATTATATTAAACTATAAATTAATCAAATATTAAATAATTGAACAAGTGATAAAAATGGGTGATGTGATATTTTTATAGGAGAAAATATGTAGGGAATAAAAATTAAAGCTGCTATGTGTTTTATTATATAAATTTTTTGGAGAATTACACTCAAATTCCTTGAGATTTGTCACTTAATCATTTAGATCTCTTTACATTTGAAATATTATACACAAATTCCTTGAGGATTGTACGCGCGTAACACTTAGACTACTACTGTCAATGTCCGCAGTGGCGGATTTAGTATGGAGGCAGTGGGGGCAGCTGCCCCTACTGAAATTTTAAAAAATTTTGGGACTTAAGTGTAATTTTAAAAATTTCAAGAATTTCTTAAACTTGCTCCCACTGAAATTTTCTTAAAATATAGGGCATATTAATATAATTTTCAGCTGCCCCCACTGAAAATTTAAAAAGTTTTGGGACCTAAATGTAATTTTAAAAATTTCAAGACTTTCTTAAACTGGCCCCCCACTGAAACTTTCTTAAAATATAGGGTATATTAATATAATTTCAACCTAACTTTTGGCAGCTAACTTTTGGGCAGCTCTCCTTTTCACGCCTACTTTTTTTAATTTTTCCCATAAGCGTTCGCTTCGTCTTCTTCGAGAGAGAATACCAGTCCAGTCCAGCGTCCAGCCCTCTTCTCTCTTTTATTTAGTTTCTTTGTTAGTTCCCTACTTCCTTTTGGTGTATTCATCAACAAATCAGCCTATTGAATTCAATCATTGTGTAAATCAAATTTGAAGAAACCCTAAAAGATTATGTTGAAGTTAAGGAGAGATAATCTATTAACCAAAATTTTTAATAGTAGTATTAGTACTAATCTAAAATCAGATTTTTTATATTAGAAAATTAGTTTAGTTCTTGTAGAATTTATGGTTGGTTGGTGTATTATTTATGGACTTATGTAGGTTTTCTTTGTTTCGTCTTAGGTCACCACTCAACTATTTTGAATTTTTGTTGAAGCTCCTGTTTAGATTGGTTATATGAGATTCTTGGTTAGTGCTATTTTTCTTCCCTATGATTAAATTGTTTTAATTGATTTCTTGAAATTCTAGTTTGGATTATATTTTGAATTTATGGATTATATTTTAATTATGAGTAGTCCATTACCTCATTTGTTACGAACTTAATGAGAAACTCTTAAACTTGAATCTAATTAGACAAATTTTTTTTTTTTTAATCAACTATGGATAAGTTTCTTATAAAAAAATTAACATTAGAACAACCGTCTCCTAGTCAAGAATGTTACAATTATACTTTGAAATTTAAGAATTTAGGTTGCCCCAACTGAGACAAAATTCTGGCTCCGCCCCTGAATGTCCGTTAGTATATTCATTAATAAATTATACCCAGACTCCCTGAAATTTATAGGCATGTAATATTTAGACTCTTCAAGTTTAAAATGTAATATTTAGACAAAAAATACTTCAATCAAAGATAGAATATCAAACATTTTAATTTTTACAATCAAAATTTATGTTCTATTATGACATTTATTGAAATAAAATTAAAAATAAAAATCTATTTTTTTCTTAAAAATTTATAATTAGTATACAATTATACTATCTATTGAAATTTAATTTGGTCGTTTAAATGACCAAATTAAACTACCAAATTACTTCAATTAAAGTTAGAAGATATTGTGTCCATTACAGTTTGACATTACTCCAATTGAAGTTAGAAGATATTGTATTCATTATAGTTTGACATTACTCCAATTAAAGTTAGAAGATATTGTGTTCATTACAGTTTGATCCCTTATTTGATTTTTTAGTTTTTTTCCAATAAACAGTATAATTGTATACTAATTATGATTTTTTAAGAAAAAATAGATTTTTATTTTTGATTTTATTTTAATAAATAACATAATATAACATGAATTTTAGTTGTAAGATTCATGTTCTATTATGAATGACTTAGACTCCTCATTTGATTTTTTAATTTTATTCTAATAAATAGTATAATTGTATACTAATTATGATTTTTTAAGAAAAAAATTAGATTTTTTATTTTTTATTTTATTTCAATAAATGATATAATAGAACATGAATTTTTGTTGTAATATTTAAAATATTTAATATTCTATTTTTTATTGTAGTATTTTTAGTCTAAATATAACATTTTAAACTTAAGAGATCTAAGTATTATACGCCTACAAACTTTAGAATGTTTGAGTATAATTTATTAATGAATATACTAACAGATATTGACGGTAAGAATCTAAATATTACGCACGTTCAAATTTTAAGGGATTTATAAGTAATATTTTAAATGTTTAGAAGGTCTAAATTTTTTGATAGCTAGTGATGAGGCTGGAAACCCATATAATCCATCCCACCATGGGATTTGAGTATAGTGCCGGCCACTTAGTAGTCTCACCTATACTACTAGGCCAAAGCACCCACTATTGCATTCCATCCTTAGTGGTCCAACCTTTTATCAATAGGCCTAGGCACCAATTACTTACTTTGTCCCATTGTCTGGAATCTCGATTCTGTGAGCTGCCATGTGTGGCCACTCATGTGCACGCCCATAGACCACTCAAGGTAACGTGATGCCATCTATACATTGCCATGACCAGGTTTTACATTTCACTTCATACATCTTCAACTGTCTAACCAGCAAAGTCAGTGAAACGTGGCCTTTGGCAGTATTGTCTATATTGAGGAGAATATGACTGAAACTGAAACCTTACTAAAAATTTATACAATAGAATGCAATGGAGAAGGGGAAAAGATAGTGTCCAATAGGATGGTTTGTTTTTAGCTTTGCTAAAAGAAAAAAAAATGCATAATTATTTCTTTGATTTTTTCATGTAAGTTGGATCTGCCCTTTCTTCTCAATGGGTGCATCCCCTTAACGGCATATAGATCATATTAGGATTTGTTGAATAGACTATTATAGTTAGGTGTTGCGTGAGAAGTTTTTGTGGTCGAATGAAATCAAGTAATTTGAGTTTCTTTACTACCGATATGGTTGCCTCACACTTTCATTGGTGTTTTTGGCAAATCAAGGGCTCTTACTAGAGTAGTTCACTAGGCCGCAGTAAATGTTTTGTCCAATTCTATTCCATTGAGTTGGGTCAGTTATCCCCCCGCCTAAATTTAAGGTTTTACTATCATTTGATTGTATTCAACATTTTCTTATTTGAATGAATATATGAATATATTAGCTCTAAAAAAAAAGGCTTATCCTTACATCAAAAGGTCGGATTTGTCAAAGTGGTAAAACTACTCAGTTGTAATGTGGACATCATGAGTTCATAGAAATTCTCTTCAAGTTCCAAGTAAAATTACATTTACTTTTCTAGACTGGCAATTTAAACTTATCTCTAGCTTATGCATGGGTTTGAAAGCCCTCGTCAAATTACAATATCAGTGAAAATTTTACAATAATAGTGGACAAAATTACAATATCAATGAAAAATTTACTACAATAATGAGCAAAATTATTACAATAGTGGGCAAACTTAAACCACCATTTGAAGTTCCAGAACTATATTCAATGAGTTTGTGATCGATCACTAATATTGACTAATCGATCAAGTAATTGCACATTAAGAGCAAAATTACAACATCAGTGAGAAATTTACTACAGTAATGTACAAAATTACAACATTGGTGAAAAATTTACAACAGTAAAGAGCAAACTTATCATAATAATGGCAAAATTACAATATCAGTGAAAAAATTACAACAATAGTGGACAAGATTACAACATCAATGAAAAATTTACTACAGTAATTGATAAAATTACTACAATAGTGGACAAAATGTAACCAATATGCTAGTAAAACTTTAACCAATATTGGTAAACAGTCGTAATACTAATCAGAACAGTCGTAAATTAACATCAAAACTTATAAATTTATCCATAATTATTGTAAATTGACCCCTCAAAAGTGGTAAATATGCCCTTAATTGTGGTAAATTGCCCACAATTCATATACATTTGTGATCTACCACATACATTTGTGATCAATCACAAGCTTACTGTTTTTCAAAAAGTTTTGGAGGAGACTACTTCAACCTTACGATAGATCACAAGATCTTAGGATAGATCGCACATATTTTGGAGATAAAAAAAATAATAATTTCAATTTATTCCGAATAATAATTTTGATATATTCTAAAAAATAATAATAATTGCGATATATTCCAAATAATAATAATTGGGATAGATCACAAAATTCACTTTCACCAAATTAATAAAAAAATCATTAATTTTATTTCTAAACTTTGATTTCATAAAATTAGCACCAAATTGACCGCCTATTTTATTAAATAAACATTAAAATTCACGAATTTAATAACTGTCAATTTTATCAAATTAACATTGAAATTCAAAATTTTAAAATTTAATTTCATCCAAATAAACACCAAAGTAACATTCGATGAAATTAAATTTTAAATTTGATTTCTACCTTTAAGTTTCCAAATTTGAATGAGGAAAACCATTTTTGGGGGAGAATACTGCAATTTTGCGATAGATCCCAAGCTTTTGTGATAGAACACAAACATTTTGAATAGAAAAAATAATAATAATTTTGATATATTCCAAATAATGCTAGCAACACCAAAAAAAAGCAGCAACATTCAAATTAATATAATTAATATTTTATTTTATCAAATTAAAACCGAATAACCGTTCAATTTCGTTAATTCAAAATTCACTTTCAACATATTTAATAAAAAATTAACCTTTAATTTTATTTATTAAGCTTTGATTTCATAAAATTAACACCAAATTGACCACCTATTTTATTAAATAAACACTAAAATTCATGAATTTAATATTTATTTTCTTCCAATTCATGAAATTAACCTCAAATTAACATTCAATTTCATCAATTTAAAATTCATATTCATCAAATTAATACTAAATTTAAAATTCATATTCATCATATTAACACTAAATTCACCTTCAATTTTATTTATTAAAATTCAATTTCATCCAAATAAAACCAAATTGACTGTCAATTTTATCAAATTAACATTGAAATTCTAAAATTTAAAATTTAATTTCATCTAAATAAACACCAAATTAACATTTAATTCATTCAATCTGATGAATTGAATGTTAGTTGGATGAAACTAAATGTTAATTTGATAGATTTATTGTTAATTGTATGAAATTGAATATCAATTTGATGAATTGAATATTAATTTAAAGAAATTTAAGGTCATTTTGAATGTATATCAGTTGAATAAAATGTTAATGGAATTAAATTGAATGCAAATTTAGTAGAATTGAAGGTTAAATTACGAAATTTGGTGACAATTTGATGAATTGAATAATAGTTAGATTAAATCTAATGTATAATCTATGAATTAAAATTTTATGCAATTGAATGTCAAATTGATTATTTAATTGTTAATGGGATGGAATTGAACATGAATCTAATGTTAGTTTTGTGAATTGAATATTAATTGAATAAAATTGGAAGTTAATGTGATGTCAATTTGATGAATTTAATGTTAGGTAGTTGAATTTGGAAGTTAATTTTATATCAATTTTGATGAATTAAATGTTAATTGAATGTTAATTTGGCGCTGGTTTAATGAACTTAGTGTTTATTGAATGATTTTTAATGTTAATTTGATGAATTGAATGTTAATTTGATGATAAATTAGGTGTTAATTTGATGATTTGAACTTTAATTGGATAAAATTGAATGTTAATTTGGTGGAATTAAATTGTAAATTGTTGAAATTAAATATTATTCTGATAAAATTAATGGTCAATTTGATACTAATCATAATCTATTGAGATAGATTACAAAAAATATAGTATTATGATCGATCGCAAAAACATAGGATCGATCGCAATTTTTCTTCTTAGAACAAAAAATTGTCATGAAGTACAATGATCTATTGTTTCACTCTATGATCAATCACAATCTTTCTGGTCAACAAAAAATTCTAATACTTTTATCCATTAGTGTTGTAAATATTTTTTTTTTTTAAGTTATACCCACGTAGGGCAAAATTTATTAATAACAAAATTATAAAGAAAATAGGGAGAACATAAACCTCACCCCTTACATAATAAAAAAAAGTTTACGTTAAATGCAATTACATAAAAATTTCATGCAATTCCTTTTAGCTTCCCTATATGACCTTCCCAACTTTGGACTGACTCCATGTGAACAAATGCAAAATTTGTTCCTTATATCATCTGCATGTGATCATGCATTAAAAAGGCAAGATATGGCGGGCAGCAGATCACGATGCAGATCCCATTCGGCTGAAAAATCCCTGAAAATCCTTCCTTAAAATCCTCCTTTAAACTGGTAAAGACTGACTAAAAGATGTCCATAGAATCCCCGAAAATCAGATCCCTTGATGCCGGAAAGATCTTCATGAAATTCCCGAAAATCAGCTCCCTTAATGCCTGAATCCATATCTATTGTTCTGCTTTGGAATTTTGAACCCTATCATGTATTTGGATTTGGACCTAATGATTCTTGACGAATCTTTCCTAGCTGGAACATTATTCAATGTCAATGTTAAGGCAGTTAGTTCCTCCTCTTTCTGTTTTGTTTCCTTCTCAGCATTTGTGAGCATTCTGACCTTAATTATAGTACCAAAATCTGCAACTACTTGATTGATCATCAATATTAGTGATCGATCACAAACCCACAAAATATAGTTCTGGTACTTCAAATGAAGAATGAATTTACTATAATTGTAGTAACATTACAATGGTATAGTATACTACAGTAGAGGTGAATTTTACAATAAATGAAATAAGATTACTACATATTATAGTAACGTTACCACCACTGTAGGTAAAATTACCACATTTAAAGGTCACATTACAAGGATTATGGGTTAATTTATGACATAAAACTGAGTTAACCATTGTGGACAAATTTACAACAACTTTGGTAAAACTATAGTAAGTAAATTTACAACAATAGTGAGTAAAATTACAACATCAATAAAAAAATTACTATAATAATAGGCAAAATTATTACAATAGTGGGCAAATTTTAACCACCATTTGAAGTATCAAAAGTATATTTAGTAGGTTTGTGATCGATCACTAATATTAATTGATCGATCAGTGGAAAAATTATATCAGTAGAAAAATTTACAACAGTAGTGGGCAAATTTACAACATCAATGAAAAATTTACAACAATAGTAAATAAAATTATAACAGCAGTGGATAAATTTACAACAGTAGTGGACAAACTTTAACCAATATGATGGTAAAAGTACGATTGGTACATTTAATCACATTTGACGAGTTAATACAACAGTGGAGGTATATTTACAACAAATTAAGTAAAGTTACTATCTATTAGGGTAATGTTACCACCATTATAGGTAAAATTATCACATTTAAATGTCACATTACGAAAATTGTGGATAAATTTATAACATAAATGAGTTAATTTACAACAGAAATGAATAACATTACCCGAATAGTGGTAAATTCACCTTACATCATGGTAAATTCACCAAAATAATTGTAATATTATTATAAACGATGGTATTTTCAATCCAAATATCATTCAATTCATCAAATCAATGTTTAAATTTTTCAAATTAACATTTAATTAATCAAATTAATACTAAATTAATATTGAATTCGTCTAATTAACATTAAAATGCATCCAATTAATATCCAATTTTATCAAATTAACATTTAATTCTTCCAAGCAATATTCAATGTCTCAAATTAACATCTCAAATCATCCGATAGACATTCAATTCATTAAATCAACACCAAAGGACACTACAATTTCATCCGATTAACACTCAATTACATTCAATTAATATTTAATTTATCAAATTCACACAAAATTATCATTCAATTCATCAAATTAATATACAAATTCAACTAGTTAACATTAAATTTATCAAATTAAAACCAAATTAACATTCAATTCATTCAATTTATATTCAAATTCATCACATTAACACTCAATTCATAAAAATCATCCAATAAACATTCAAGTCACCAAACCAACGCCAAAGTAATGCAATTTCATCAAATTTATATCAAATTAACATCAAAATTTCCCAATTCAAGTTCACCTAAATAATATTCAATCCACCAAATTAATAACAAATTAACATTCAATTCATGAAATTAACATAAAATTTTCATTCAATTCATCAAATTAATATTCAAATTCAATTGTTTAACATCAAATTTATCAAATTTGTATTCATTTTCATCTAATTAATACCAAATTAATATTCAATTCATCCAATTTATATTCAAATTCCTCTAATTAACAATCAATTCATCAAATTAACATCCAAAATCATCTAATAAATATTTAATTCATCAAATTAAAACTAAAGTAACATGAAATTTCATCCAATTGACATCCAAATTCATCCAATTAATATTTAGTTCATCCAAATACATTAATATTCAATTTCATCTAAATACATTCTATTTATCAAATTAGCAATAAAAGAATATTCTAATTCTTCAAATTAACATTAAAATTCAATTAATTGACATTAAATTCATCAAATTAAATATTAATATTTAATTTTATCAATTTAAACATTTATTTACACTAAATTGACATTCAATTTCATCCAATTAAGATTCAATATCATCAATTAAAAATTTAATTTCATCAAATTTAAATTAAATTGACCATCTATTTAGTTTATTAACATTTGATTTGATCAATTTAACATTCTACTGCATTTACATATTTAATTTCATCAAATTGTTATGAAATTTACCTTCAATTTTACCAAACTAACATTTAAATTAATCAATTTAAAATTTTAATTTCATCAAATTAATAAAAAATTGGTCTTCAATTTTAATTTAATAAATTTAATGTTAACCTGTTGAATTTGAATGTTATTTTGATGAATAATTTTTTTATATATTAAAATTTCAGTAGATTAAAATTTGTATACATTAAAATTTGAGACAATTAAAATTTGATTCGAGTTGATTAAATTTTATTTTTTTATGTATTAAAATTCGAGTTGATTTGAGCTCAACCTGAGTTACTAGGGCCGA
Source organism: Ilex aquifolium (assembly GCA_951799425.1). Lineage (NCBI taxonomy): Eukaryota > Viridiplantae > Streptophyta > Magnoliopsida > Aquifoliales > Aquifoliaceae > Ilex > Ilex aquifolium. Next base: position 60,903,386 of record OX637391.1, on the reverse strand, counting down.
TTAAAATTTGATTTGAGTCGATTGAATTTGTATTTTTTTATTTATTAAAATTCGATTCAAGTTGATTAAAATTTATTTTTTACGTATTAAAATTTGAGTCAACTAAAATTTATATATTTGTTATGTATCAAAATTTAGGCGGATTAAAATTTAATGCGAATTGATTAAAATTTGATGAGAGCCGATTAAAAATAAATTTTGATCGGCTCGAATTAAATTTTAATTGACTCAATTTTAATAAGTAGAAAAATCTAATTTTTAATCGAATCGAATTTTAATACGGAAAAAATAAATTTTAATTAGTTTGAATTAAATTTTAATATGTAAAAAAAGATAAATTCAATCGACTTGAATCAAATTTTAATCGGCGCGAGGCGCTAGCAGCTCATATTGAGATCAAATCGGCGCCAATTTTCGTACGTAAAAAAAAATTAAAGGTGATTTTTTTTATTAATTTGGTAAAAGTGAATTTTGTGATTTATCCCAATTTTTTTTGAATATATCAAAATTATTATTATTTTTTTAGAATATATTGAAATTATTATCTGAAATATATCAAAATTATTATTATTTTTTTATCTCCAAAATGTTTGCGATCTTTACCAAGAGCTTGGGATCTATCGCAAGGATGCAATAGACTCCCCCAAAACTTATTGAAAAACATAAATTTGAGATCGATCACAAATATCTATCATCGATCACAAGTCACTAGAACTTTGTGAAATTAAATTTTATGAATGTTTGCGATCTATCGCAAGAACTTGCGATCTATCACAAAGTTACTATTGTCTCCACCAAATCTGGTTTTCTCACCAAATTTTGATAATGTAAAACTAATCTTATTTAAAAAAAGTACATTACCAAATTTTTACGATCGATCTTAGTACTATATTTTTTGTTATCTATTACAATAGATTAGGATCTATCTCAAGGTTTAGAATATATCTTAAAATGTTAAAAGAATATTTGAGATCGATCCCAACTATTTGGGATCGATCATAGTTATCCTGACTTGATTTATTTTTTTGAAAAAATGTAAGTTTGAGATCAATCAAAAATGTCTATAATCTATCACAAGATTACTGGACTGTTATGGTAATTTTGTCTAAATCGATCAGTGTCTATAATTTGTCCACTATTATGGTAATTTTGTCCACTAGGACCACTACTATTGTAAAGTTGTCACTGATATTGTAATTTTGACTACTATTGTAGTAATTTTGGCCACAATTGTTGTAAACTTAGAATGATTGTGGATAAAGTTACTAGTATATAGACCAATTTTACTATCGTGAGGTTACTATTGTTGTAATTTTACCCACTGCTGTTGTAATTTTATCCACTATTGTTGTAAATTTTCTATTAATGTTGTAAATTTGTCCATTACTGTTATAAATTTTTCTATTGATATTGTAATTTTTTCATTGATCGATCAATCAATATTAATGATCGATCACAAACCTACTGAATATACTTATGGTATTTCAAATGGTGGTTAAAATTTGCCCACTATTGTAGTAATTTTGTTCATTATTGTTGTAAATTTTTCATTAATATTTTGCCAACTATTGTTATAAATTTTTCATTATTGTTGTAAATTTACCCATTGTTATGGTAATTTTGTCTACTATTATTATAAAATTTTCATTGATGTTGTAATTTTTTCTATTATTGTGGTAATTTTGTTCACTATTGTTGTAATTTTTTCACTAATATTGTAATTTTATATATTATAGTCATAAATGATGATGCACAAATTGGTTTGCACACCACATGTTAAGTAAACAACAATTAAAACAGTAGTAAGTAGAGAAAGGTAGAAACACAGAGATTTATAGTGGTTCAGTCAATGTGACCTACGTCTACTTTGAATGGTTAGGGTCGCCGGATATTTTATTACTTTAAGTATGCAGAGAGTTACAAACTTAGAGAGATAGGAGAGAGTTATGCTCGACTGAGTCTGATCTGCCCTCTAAATGTTGGCAGGACTTACAATTTATAGTCGCCCTCTAACAGATTGAGACGACTTAATAGTAACTAAATAGCTATTCTGATGGAGCTGGCGACCTCTTCTCAACGGGCGAGACAATTGCGGTGCTCTTCATGAGATTTAGTCAAAGGATGAGGTGAGGGTTGACTCTTTCCAAGGCGGCGAGGATGATGCTCTTTGATGACCTTGCACACTCCTTGGTGATGTAGCCCCTCGAATCTGATGAGCTTGACTGGACGTGAATTACATTGGACTTGTTGAGTCTTTACAAGCTTGGACACTTAATTAAGATTGGGCTTTCAATATGAATTTGGGTCATTTTGACCCGGCCAATCAATAAACTTTCCACTAATATTATAATTTTACCCTTAATTAACATAATACCAACTTTTGAATATGCTACCGAAATATTCTCTTTCGATACCGTTATCTGCTCCTCGACAATAAATAGCAAGGGAGGGTCACAACCTCACATCAAAGATGATAGGAGGTCACCATCTGTCAATGCTATGACCTATGGCTCTTGAGCCGTCTCAAACAACAATTTTTTTGAGAGACGTATCCTTCGACTTTACTACACTGTTCTTGGCATCTTCAAGATTACTCCTTCAAATTAGAAAAATATTATATAATTTAAATAAAAATTAAAAATTAAAATAAAAAATATATATTATCTCTTAAATGAGTATGAGTAGGGATAACAGTGGATCGAAGCGGGACGGGGAATGTAATCTCTATACCCGTACCCGCTTAAAAAAACTTCATCCATCCCCGGTCCACCTCCGTTAACAGATATATTTTTCATCCCCATCTCCGTCCGCAAGTAAATTTATAATCCCCGCCTTCACCTCCGTCCCCACCCAGGCCTTTGTCCACTTTACCTGCCCCAGCCCATGCCCAAACCAACATAATCCAAAATTCTAAATAAATCTAACATTTTAAATAATTCAACATAATTATAGAATATCATAATATAATTAAAAACTTGTCATTTACAACATAATCTAACATAATATAATTAAAACATTGTATCTCATATAAATCTAATACAATATAATGCAATACAACATAACGTAACATAACATAATTCAATATAAAAAAATACAAAAACACAAAGATCTACACTTTTACAAGTCAAAAACATGAAAAAAAAAAGTCAAAAAACAAAATAATTTTCAAAAAAAAAAAATCATTCAATAATATGTAGATTTGTATTCATAACAACATGTATATATATAAAGTAATAATAACGGGTAAAGCGGAGGCGGGGAGAGGCGGGACGGGGGTAAGTGTCAATCCATCCCTGCCTTCATTCCTGCACGGGTTTATACGAGTATCTCTGTATACATCTACCGTCCAATACGTATGGTGCATTCTCGATCCAAACGGGATGGGTTTGGACGAATACCCATTTTTACCCGATTCATTGCCATCCCTAAGTGTGAGATAAATGGATTCTATTAAAAAAATTGACAAAACCCACTCATCTAAGAAATGATATACATTTAAATTATAATTTTTTGAGTTTTATTTAAATTTTATAACATTACTATTCAAATTATTGGTGGGCAATTTCATAGCAGGCCTTTATTTATTATCAGTAGGGTCCAGCCCTTTCTTGATCTTTTCCAACTGTTTATTTTGCTAATGTCTCTGTTGCAACGACTTTGACAGGTGAAGCAAACCCGTCATCACCTACTTTCCTTAAAAGCTTTTTGGTTGTGGTGGTGTTCTTTTTTCTAAATTTGGTAGATTTGCCCTTAATATAAAATCTTCAACCGATGCTGTGGCTAATATTCAACTTGGTAAAATAAAATGGTTTAATAATTAAAAAATGAGATTATTCAGGAACAAGAATGCTGAATACTAAGATTATGCATTGAATTTCTGGTAGCAGATCAATAATTAAAAAAATAAAGAATTACATCCAGATTTCCTGAAGTTTGTCACTTAATCACTCAGACTCCCTGATATTTGAAATATTTCACACAGACCCTCTAAAGTTTGTACGCGCGTAACACTTAGACCTCTACTATAAATATATCAGTTAATAAATTATACCTAGACCTTCTTGAAGTTTGTACGCATATAATACTTAGACTTCTTAAATTTAAAATATTATATTTGATGATGCACAAAAATGGCTTTGCACACCACCTGTTAAGTGTAATTAATAAATGCAGTAAGATAGTATGGAATAGGAAGAGGCATAATTTATAGTGGTTCGGTCAACGTGACCTACGTCCACTCTTGAATGGCTTTGGTTGCCGGGGAGCTTTTATTAACTCAAGGGAGCGGGGAGCAGAGTTTACAAGTTTTGAGAGAGAAGAGGGAGAGTCGTGCTCAAGTAAGTGTCATGCCCCCCAAGTGTTGGTGGGGCTTACAATTTATAGGGGTCCCCTAACAGGTTGTGCTACTCTTCAGCAACTTAGCAAGCATTTCGGTGGAGCTCACGACTTATCCTCAACGGGCGACGTGGTTGAGGAGCTTCCATGAGATGCGGTCAAAGATAAGGTGAGGGTGGACCATTTCCTTCCACTGTGCAGGTGATGCTCCTCTGCTCTCCCCTTGATGACGTGGCTAAGCATGAAGCCTGATTGGGCTTGGTGGATCTTAAATGAAGTTGGGCTCCTCAAATGGGGATTTGGGCTTTTTATATAGATTGGGTCATTTGGGCTTGACCCATCATTTGCCCCCCAATGCTCCTTGTCCAAGGAAACTTTGGAGAATGGTGCATTAGTTTACATCTTGAGTTTCAGGTGGTGGAGACTTCCCCTGCTAGATGCATTTTTGCTTTGGTGCATACTCCAAGTTTTTTCCACTTTTGCTAGGATTTTTAAAAGGACAATGTCGATTGAGGAAAGGGATGTGCAAAACTCCATTGAAATGATAGAGGTTGCAGGGAAAAGATGGAGGTAGCCGCGGTCATTGGTGCGTGCCAGCAGCCCGCGGTGGAGGTGGTGGGCGTCCCCTTAGGTGCTGTCCTGGGTAGTTTAGGTGTAGCATCCAAGGGGACCATGCCGAATGAGGAAGATGGTGGGCAAAGCTCCATTGGGATGGTGGAGAAAAGAGATGGAATGGAGAGGAGAACAAAGGACTCGGGTGCCATTGTCGTCGTTCTTGCGCAGGGGGAACTTCCTATCATTGTTGGTGCACCGCAAGATCAAGTGGATGCAGGTGGAGCTTTTGGAATTGCAAGCATTGAAGGAGGAGGAGGATCTCCACTGGCCGCCGCTGGCATTGGCGCGCAAAAGGGGGGCGGGCAGACCCCAGGCACTGCTGCCCAGGCAGCGGGCGAGCAGCTCCTGCGGGCTGCTCCGTGTGAGGAAGCCACGGGTGCAAGGGGGAGCATGGTGGGCGCCATTTTGGGCGCTGAAATGGCTGTCCAAGACAGCTTGGGCGTGCAACCCCTTGGGCGTGCAGCAGAGGTAGGCGAGCTGGACAGCCTGGTTCGCTGGACAGCTTGGGCGCGCAGCCTGGTTCGCTGGACAGCTTGGGCGCGCAGCAGATGCGCTGATCAGCGCTGGTCTTGGCAGTTCTGGCGCGCTGCCTGGGCGCTGGTTCTGCTGTCCTGGACAGCCCAGGCGCGCTGGCAGCAGCCTAGGTGCTGGTTCTGCTGTCCTGAACAGCCCAGGCGCGCTGGGCAGCAGCCTAGGTGCTGGTACTGCTGTCTTGGACAGCTCAGGAGCGCTGGGCAGCAGCTTGGATGCTGTTTCTGCTGTCCTGGACAGCTCTGACGCGCTGGGCAGCGCAGATTCTGCTGTCCTGGGCAGCTTACGAGCGCTGGGCAGCAGTATTTTTTCAACAAAAAGTGTAGGAAATCAACCCAGGGAGCAGCGTGGAGAGCTGTGCAGCATCCTGGGTGCAGGGGCAGGTTTGGGCGCCACTCCAGGCGTGGTGACTGCTGGAGTATCAGAACAACCGGCAAATCTTCGAACGACCATAACTTTGCGCACGAGAGTCCGTTTAAGGCGAATTTTTTTTTGAATCTGGGTATTTTTTCGAGATCTACGACATACAAACGCCATAGGCGGTTTGGTCAACAATTTTTTCCAAAAAATGCTTCTATCTTTCTGAATTTGAGTTTTAACCACGATTCAGTGAAACCGACGGTGGTGGAGAGTTCTTGACCTTGTCTCTAATTTCTGGAGCTCCTGTTGATAGGGAGATGGTGGAGACTCTTTTTGCTTTAGGTGTGGTGTCTTCTCTCTTCTCAAGATGATGAGGTTTGATGCCCCCAGTGCTTCTCGGTCAAGGTACGATTGCCAAGCTGGTTCTCGGGAGATGGGTCCCGATGGTGCCCCCATTCTTTTCCAGATTGGGACTTCTGTGCTAGCTTTGTATGCTATAGGAGTTGAGACTCCTGTGCGGTCTTCTACGGGGACTGTAGTTCCACATAGCTGTCATGCTTTGACTTGATTTGGTGGGCTCCCGAGGCGCTGTTTTGCGCAACTTTGAAGGGCCAGGCACCTCTCCAGGTGCTGGGCTGCCTCGTTTGAAAGAGCATAGGGGATCTGCACCTCTCCAAGTGGTTTGACTCATTTGGGCGAGCAAAGGAGGTATGCACCTCTACAGGTGGTTTGGCTCATTTGAGCGAGCAAAGGAGGTCTGCACCTCTCCAGGTGGTTTGGCTCATTTGGGCGAGCAGAAGGGGTCTGGGCGCCCACTTTCGCTCCTGAGGGGGTCTGGGCGCCATTTTGGGGCTGCCTTGGGAGCTTTGGCAAGCATGAGGCCTTTTGGGGAGCTTGGGCGAGCCTGGGACCTGGAGAGCTCCCTTGGGCAAGCTCCACTGAAGTAGGTGGCATTTTGGCGAGGAAGCCTTCGTAGAAGGGCGTGCAAAGGCTGATCTGGGCGACTAGGGCGGCCTGACAGCTGAGTACGCTAATCTAATATAGTCCCTCGAGTTGTAGACGACCTAAGTTTCAAGATCCTGCCTAGAGATGACAAAAATAATGTTATTTCAAACATTAAAATATTTAACATGATTACCTGGAGAGAGAGAGAGAGGTTGTTTGCGTGAGAGCAAATGCAGAGTTTGAGGACTGCTCGTGAGAGAGCTACACCTTTTGAGACCGAGCTTTTGGCGACCCATGAGAGAGCCGCGAAGCTGGAGATGGGTTGCCTGCTTAAGAGCAGTGCAGAGGTAGGTGGGCTGCCTGCTTGAGAGCAGAGCAGAGATATGTCTGACTTTTTTGGCGACCCACGAGAGAGCCGCGAAACTGGAGTTAGGCTGCCTGTTTGAGAACAGTGCAGAGGCCAAGCTTTTTGGTGACCCGCGAGAGAGCCACTAAGCTGGCGTTAGGCTGCCTGTTTGAGAACAGTGCAGAGGTAAGTCAATCTTTTGACGATCCGCGAGATAATTCACCTCGCCTAGACTTGTTGATTTCATTAGCATTCATATATTTTTGAGCTTTTGCCAATAGTTCTGGCATGCTATTTGGTGGTCGCTTCATAACGGAGAAAAGGAAGCTCGATGATCGGAGGCCTCCCAGGAAGGCGGTCATGCTGACTTTTTCATCGGGTTCTTCGACCTGAAGGACCCCCTCGTTAAAACGAGTGAGGTAGCTTCTCAGGCTCTCATCTTGGTCCTGCTTTATGCTGAGCAGATGGGTGATAGGCTTCTGCTGGCGGCATCCACCAATGAATTGTGTCACAAAGGATCTGCTCAGTTCGGTGAAGGAGCCTATGGAGGCCGGGGTAAGATTGGTGAACCATTGCCGAGCGGACCCCTTCAATGTGGTTGGGAACGCCCTGCACATGATTTCGTCTGGAACGTTGTGGAGCTGCATCAGGGTTTTGTAGGTGTCAAGGTGGTCCAGTGGATCTTTCGTTCCGTCAAAAGTATCCAGAGATGGCATTTTGAACTTCTGAGGGAGGGGATAGTTCGCCACGTCAGGCTTGAATGGGGTGTCTGTACGCCTTACCAGGTAATCTACGGTCTCTGGTCCCTGTGCCTTCATGGCGTTGAAGACATCACCCAATTGATTTTGTACCTCCTTGATTTTCTCGTCCCAGTGGTTGGGTGCTCCTCTGGAATGGTCATGGAGATGGCTCCCATGCTCCATGCTTTGGTTCTCGCCCTCATCCTCTTGGAGATGTGGGTCCTCGCCATGGGAAGCAGGAGGAGGGTGAGGGACTCCCTCATGTTGGGCTCCCCTGTGTGGGGCGTCCAAAGGGGCTCCAAATGGGGCGCCTAGCCCTGCATGGGCGCCTAGGTGTGGAGCACCAGGGTGTGGAGCTCCCTGATGCCCAGGGCGTGGAGCTCCTTGGGGTCCTCCATGCTGCGCACCACCAAGATGTGCTCCACCTTGTCCAGTGAGCATAAGTTGCAGTATCTGCTGGTTTTGGGCTACCAGCTGCTGCATGGTCTCCAGCATTTGCTGTGGATTGGGAGCTGGAGCATTTGGGACAGGGTTGATGGGTGGAGGAACAATCTCCTCTTCTCGTGGAGGGTTGCCTTCAGGTTGATTCATGGATCTGGTAGTGATCGTCATTGGCTTAGGAGATGAAAATTTTGAAGTAAGAAGTTTTGTCGTTCCCACAGACGGCGCCAAACTGATGATGCACAAAAATGGCTTTGCACACCACCTGTTAAGTGTAATTAATAAATGCAGTAAGATAGTATGGAATAGGAAGAGGCATAATTTATAGTGGTTCGGTCAACGTGACCTACGTCCACTCTTGAATGGCTTTGGTTGCCGGGGAGCTTTTATTAACTCAAGGGAGCGGGGAGCAGAGTTTACAAGTTTTGAGAGAGAAGAGGGAGAGTCGTGCTCAAGTAAGTGTCATGCCCCCCAAGTGTTGGTGGGGCTTACAATTTATAGGGGTCCCCTAACAGGTTGTGCTACTCTTCAGCAACTTAGCAAGCATTTCGGTGGAGCTCACGACTTATCCTCAACGGGCGACGTGGTTGAGGAGCTTCCATGAGATGCGGTCAAAGATAAGGTGAGGGTGGACCATTTCCTTCCACTGTGCAGGTGATGCTCCTCTGCTCTCCCCTTGATGACGTGGCTAAGCATGAAGCCTGATTGGGCTTGGTGGATCTTAAATGAAGTTGGGCTCCTCAAATGGGGATTTGGGCTTTTTATATAGATTGGGTCATTTGGGCTTGACCCATCAATATTTATACTAAAAATATTTCAATCAAAGATAGAATATCAAATATTTTAAATTTTACAACCAAAATTCATATTCTATTGTATCATTTATTGAAATAAAATCAAAAATAAAAATTCAACTTTTTCTTAAAAAATTTTAATTAGTATACAATTATATTATCTATTGGAATAAAACTAAAAAATCAAACAAGGGGTCTAAGTCATTCTTAATAGAACATGAATTTTACAACCAAAATTCATGTTATATTATGTCATTTATTTAAATAAAATCAAAAATAAAAATCTAATTTAAAAAAAAAAAACATAGTTAGTATACAATTATAATATCTATTAGAATAAAACTAAAAAATTAAACAAGGGGTCAAATTATAATGAACACAATATCATTTAGCTTCAATTGTGATAGTTTGGTATTTTAATTTGGTTATTTAAACGACCAAATTAAATTCCAATAGACAATATAATTGTATACTAATTAAGATGTTTGAAGAAAAATTTGAATTTTTATTTTATTTTAATAAATGATACAACAGAGCATAAATTTTAATTTTAAAATTTAAAATATTTGATATTCTTTGATTGAAGTATTTTTAGTCTAAGTATAACATTTTAAACTTAAAAGGGTCTAAGTAATATATGTTTACAAACTTTAGGGGATTTGAATGTAACTTATTAATAGATATATTTACAACAGGGGTCTAAGTGTTACGCTCGTATAAATTTTAGAGAGTCTGAATATAATATTTCAAATGTCAAGGAGTCTGAGTGATTAAGTGATAAACCTCAGAGAATGTGAGTGTAATTTTACCTAAAAAAAGTATTTGTGATTGTTTCAAAAGAAATAAAACAAAGGATGTGAGTGTAATTTTCCCTAAAAAAAGTATTTGTGATTGTTTCAAAAGAAATAAAACAAAAGATATGGTACAACTAGAACAATTATTGTATGAGATCCATCAGAAGCGCATAATAGATCGATACAACTAGAATAATTATTGTATGAAGTCTATCCAATGCTAGATGCAGAGACATGAGTATCGTGAAATTCATATTCAACAAAAATTCAAGAGGGTAACACAACTTCAATATTTGTAGGTCCAGGCTTTCTTTACCATTTCAAATACAAGAAGGAAACAATAGAAGAAAGAAGGGAATGAAACTTCAAACTATTATATCTATTTACCCACAAACTTTGAGAAATACAACAAGGCACACATCTCTTACTCCTAACTCAAATCTTCTGCATCATTGTCAACGTGTATACATTGACGATTTACATGGTAATTACAACAAGACAACCGTGGAAAATACTCAAATTAAGCAAAACACCGACACCGAAACTACATTAAAATACAAGGCTAGGTGTACCATCTGGATTTTCCACGATGAAGCCGGAGATCCCGGAGTTCGCCGGCCGTCCGGCTGTCATTGAGAATTGGGGAGAGAAATTGAAGCAGCCTGAAGAAGTTTCTGGGCAGCGGAAAGTTGCCCCATTAACGACAATACACGAGTACGATATGTTCTGGCCTGGTCGACGGCCTCCGCCTCGAGCTCCCCAAGTTGGGAGCAAAGCCGCTCCTCCGCCTCCTCCGCCACCCTGAGTCTCTCCCATGTCCTCTGCAGCTCTAGTTTCATCCTCTCCTCTCTCTCCAGACTCTTCTTCAAATCTTTCTCCAATTCCTCGTTTCTCTTCCTCAACACCTCCTCCACCTCCTCCGGCGATGCCGGAGAGTTGCGGTGGTGGTGGGGCGGCTTCTTTTGTGTGGAGGACACGGCTATGATTAGAGCCATTTCAGTCTCAGATTCTGCACAAAATTGATGCTTCACAAATCGGAAATTGTAAAAACAGTAAAGAGGTTTTGAGGATTGCGTTGAATGTATGGTTTGAAGTTGAATTGCATATAACAGATAGTTGATGTGGTGGTTCTTTATAGGCCCAGAGTCTCCATGTCCAGGTTCAATGTATCTGCTTAAGATCTTTTAGGTCAATGGCTCGATGCTCTTTGCTTGTTATTTTGGTTAAACTTCGTTTTATTACGACTCGTTAATTTTTGGAAGCAGTCGTCTCGCCTTCTAGTACGTCACTGCATATCCAAGCCTCCGCCGACACGTTTGGACTGGGGCCCACTTTTGTTGCGAAAAAATATTATTTAATCCAAATTTACTATCTAAATTTATATATCAAATAAAAGAGGACCATTGGATGAGTGGATTTCATCAATATTTTTCAATGAGACCCATTGATCCAATAATTCCTTTCATTTGAAATATAAATTTAAATTACAGATTTAAGTTACATAACATTGTTCTTCGTTGCATAACTTCGTTGGGATCTGGATGCGTATAATACCCGTTTCACCCTCAGCTTCTGGACAATACAGAAAAATGTCATAAATAGAAGGTCGTTTCATATGCAGGGCTATAGTTGAAAATTTGGACGTAGGTGGTTCATTAAGAGCATAAAATATTCAATGTAAGGGGGTGAGGACAAATAATATAATTGACTAGTAGTGGAAATCAAATCAGGTAGATTGATAATTTAGAGGGGTCAGTTTAACAAATAGGAGAACCTAATCCAGAGACTTATTGCTGGACTGAAGATGGGGTTTTAAATAAATTCACAATTGATTCAATGATTAAATTGAATTAAGTTCTTAATTATATAGTTAAATTAAGTTCTTAATTATATAGTTAAATTAAGTTCTTATAACATTCTTCCATTTTAATAGGATTATTATATCACTGTTTGGATATAAAATATCAACTCTCATAAATATTCAATGTATATACATTTGGCATCATAGGTGTATTAAGAAAGTGCCACGTGATAAAATTTGAAGAAATATGGGAGATGGTCAGCCACAGTCATATTTGAAAAGAAAGAAGAATAATTAACTATAAATTATCAGTCAATAATTATTGATAGGAGCAAAATCGTCGAAAATAATGACTATAAAAAAAGTATTTGGTGGAGAATACAAAATATACTCAAACCCCTCATAAGGCCCATGATCTGAGCATTATCAGGAGTAATTTTTAGTTTTAGAATGCAGTTATTATTACAATTAAGGCTTTTTATTCGATCTTTCGGTAATCGAAATCCTTTCGAATGAATTAATAAATGAATAATCTTTTATTAATTCCTTGCACACTGTGTTTGTTTATTATTTCTCATCCAAATAAATCTTGAAACCATACATTTGAACATCATTACATCAATCGCCTGAAAATTATCTATCTATTGAAATATTTCTGTCTATCCGAATAAATTTTGAAGCGACAATCACGTATTAATAATGATACGGTATTACATGATACCACAATGTCCTAATTAATATTTTCCCCTTCCTATTTTGTTGTTTCATCCCACATCATCTGGTCAATAGCTAATGCCCCAACCTACCACCCCTTAATCGCGGAACCAAATCTTGAGATTATGTTTAAAATAAAAGAGATGCCCCCATTATTAAAAGGTTGCCCCTGGCCCTAAAGTTTAGCAATTTCAATTTCTGACAGTAAAAGTAGGTACCACCATACCACTAACTCTAAGCGGGGTCAGAAATACACCGTGAAGCGCGATAAAAGGTCCATCTGCCATTAACGCCTGTCTTCATCAAATGTCGACTTTCTTTCTCCCTCATTATTTGGGGGAGGTCCTCTGTCCCTTTATAATGATGAGAGCTTCTAATTATTATCTCGAGGATAAATATTGCATAATCTAAATATAATATAAAAAATTACAAGTTAAATAGATATCATCTATTAAATGAGTGAATTTCATTGAAAAAATTGATAAGACTCCATTTACTTAAGGGATGATATAGATTTAAGTTACAAATTTTTATATTACATTTGAATTGTTTAGCATTTTCATATCCCGAGATTTTGTTTTTTTGTTCCCAAAGGACCAAATTTTATCCAAAGTAAAAAAGTGTGTATGAATTTTGATCCGAATATCAATCGTCTCTTTGAACTATTTATTCTTCATGATCTGATTTCAAAAGTTATTAAGATTCAAATTTAGAATGTCTGTGCTTACAATTCGTCTTTATTATCACTTGAGGTCTGATTCGTCTCTATTGTATTGAAATTTACTCTACACTATTCAATCTCTCAGTTTGATCATATTTCTAATCAAACCTAATATTAGTCAATTGATTAACATATATCATGATTTAGGAATGATTAAAATAAACAAAGAGATATTCCGATAGAACTTTATAGAAACAATATGGTCATCTGTCATTTCTCTTTCTCTTTCTCTTTCTCTTTGTCTCTTGGATTTGGATTGGATAATCGACTCCCATCATGAAGTTGTAAACTTGTAACCTCTCGTCTGGGCCTAAAATAACGGAAAAGCCATAAACTTTACAGTACTTTGAGTATACCTTACGTGTCTAAAACGGTGTTGGCCCAACTTCCCAGAAATCCAGCCCAATTCTAACTCTATGCGATCCCATTATATTTTACAGAAAATTGGGTGTTAATCATATTTAGGAGACTTTTAACGTTTAAAATACATGCTTTAAACATTTTTTGCATGAAGTCTCACACCTGACATTTTGTTAAGCAGTTAAGTTCTTTTATTATTTTTTATTACTAAATTATCCTAATTGCATTATTTTAATACTAAAAGAACAGCAATTACCATAGCTGATGCGTATTTGAATGGAGTTTTACACCTTCAATTCAATTGAAATCAAACTTGAAATTGTTCTTATGGCAAATAATTCTTTATCTAGACTATACTAATTCAGCGACCGAAAAGAGTTTCATTTTTCTTTTATAATTTCGTTTACTTTGTGGTCTCTTCGAAACCAAACAGATGGCAAGGGGAAATTGAGGAAGAACATAGCACCTTGGTATGAACTCATTGATAGAATTGTTGCTGAAAATTGACTTGTAAAGGAGGGGTGTCCAGGTGTTTATATGCATACATCTAATATTATTTTTAACCGATATGAGATCGTAACATTCCATCACGCTTCCGTAGCCGACATCCACAATGGACCACACTATCGATACTGACCTGTCAGTAGTCTTTCTCTTTGACGGCTTCACTCACCTATCAGTATCTAATGAGATAATATTATATTCATACATAATACCAAGTCATCTTAATTCAACATATAGGCCGCCCCTCCCGTGACTCAATCATAGAGAGCTGTAGCTCACATTGCGTTCGATCATATATTCGACGTGGTGGATAGCTCTAATACAAATTGATATGAATTCATTGATAGAAGTCACCCTTGAAATTGACTTGCAAGAGAAAGACGTTCAAGAATTTATATACATACTTTTTGATGATACCTAAAATAAACCCTAAGCACGAGCTCAGAAAATGAGCCCAGCTCGGGAGGTCAGGTAAGATATGCAGAGCTCGTCCAGCCACAGTCAGAGCTCGTCCAGCCATAGTTGGAGCTCCCCCCAAGCCAAATGATATGGGAAGCGGTGAGGGGACAACAAGATGACAGCGAACACCTCCGAAGTAATAGCCAAGCTGAAATTAAGGCATAAAACCCTTAACCAACCAAGATCCTCGCTAAAGATTAAAGAGGATCCCACGATAGAAGGCAAAGATCTAGGGATAAAGTCCGTTAAACCAGCCGTGTGGAGTTTAGGTAACTCCTCGATGGGGGAGAGTAAGGAGGAAAAAATCCCTTCATTATAGGAAGTAAAATCGGATTAGAGGTGAGCAAGAGGCTATAAGAGCAGGGTAAGCCTCCATTGAGAAGGGGATATAGGCAATAGAGCCAAGAGGAACCCTAATTTCCTCCACATTACATTGTAACACACCCAACGCAATCAATAAGAAAATAGGAGCAAGAGTCTCCATTGAAGAGTGGACTAGCCGAGCTCACAGGACGGTGAACCACTGTAATGTCATTGTGTTCATTTCCCTTTCCTCAATTTTCCTAAGCATCTACCAGCATTTTTGCATGAGCCTTGTAGCTCAGACACCACACTTGATTTCATGCATACCCATACCCTTAGCTCATCTTCGGTAGATTAACACCATCAGTTTGGCGCCGTCTGTGGGAACGACAGTTCTTATTACAAATATACTGATTTTTCAGTGATTGATGGTCTCTACACGAAACATGAGTAAAAGTCAGATGAATCCCCCAAGGATGCAGAATCCCCAGGAGGTCACCAGTGGAAGGCAACAGGAAAACCTTCATGATTTCGTCCCCACCGCTGAAGACGACCCACCTACGGTGGATCCCCCCGCTAACAATGAACTAGATGCCCTTCGCCTGGTCAATCAACGCTTACTTTAACAAAATGAGGAGCTCTTGAAGCTCTTACAAGATCCTCAGCAGACGCAACCAACCCGGCGAGGCCCGAATGATCTTCCTCTTAGGGAACGACAATGCCTTGATCCCCTCAGGGAAGCGAACGAAGGAGGGGAAAGCAGTCAAGCACCCCATCAGCCGCCTAGGAGGGGGATTAATGAAGAAGCATAAAGCCAGAATGAAGGGCTGGAGAGGAATGATTTCCTTCCTTTCCAGCAGGAGAGAATGGAGCAATATTGGGAGCACCGCTTCAAGGACATACAGCAAGAGCTCAGCCACATAAGAGAGGCAGTAAATGTCAAAACTCCAGTAACAATGGATGCCCTGGTGCAACAAACTGAATCCCCATTCACTCCCGGGGTACTGTATTTCCCCCTTCCTCCGAAGTTTAGAGTACCTCAGATAGAGGTTTTTGATGGGACAAAAGACCCCGTGGATCACCTCAACACCTACAAAAACCAAATGGAGCTGCACGGATACCAGGATCCTGTGTGGTGTAGGGCCTTCGCCATCACCCTGAAGGGATCAGCCTTAGCATGGTTCAATAGGCTCCCCCCAACTTCGATCTCTTCTTTCAAAGAATTCTCCATTTCCTTTGTGTCTCACTTTATCGGAGCTCGGATCTATAGGAAGCCGAGCTATTATTTATTAAATATAAAGCAAAGACCTGATGAGAACCTGCGATCTTATGTACAGAGGTTCAATTCAGAATCTCTGAAGGTAGATATCCCTGACGAAAAGTTTGTCATTACTGTTTTTATTGCAGGATTAGGAGTGCAGTCAAAGGATTTGATGTTCTCTATATCAAAGAACTCTCAAGCAAGCATGACTGAGGTGTTAGCCAAGGCAGAAAAGTACATAAACGGTGAAGAAGCACTCATTTCCAAGGTGGGGAGTACATCCACACGGAAGGAGAAGGAAAAAGAAGAGAAGAAAAGGGACCGAAGTCCCAGGAAAGAAAAAGGGCGAGAAAGATCTCCAAGGAGGGATAGAGATCACTCCCCAAAGAGAAGAGGAAATGTTAGAGACCGCTTGGGCCCCGTGCAGCCTGAGCTCCAGCCTAGATACGGACCTCAGCAATTCACCCCGCTCACCGCCGCTGTGTCCCAAGTTCTGTATGAGGTCTAAAACGAAAAATTCTTAAGGTAGCCACCTCGGATGAAGGCGGATCCAGCAAAGAGAGACCCCACAAAGTATTGTGACTACCACAGGGATTATGGTCACCATACCGACGACTGCATTCAATTAAAGAATGAGATCGAGTTCTTAATTCAACGAGGACAGTTGCGTCGCTTTGTGGCCCATGACAACCAGAATCGAGCTCTTCCACCGCCGCCACCTCAACAACAAGCGCTTGCACCACATCAGCAGCCTCTAGGTGAGATCAGAGTAATATCTGGAGGATTTGCAGGAGGCGGAGAATCCAGCTCAGCCAGGAAAGCGCACCTCCGACGAATCAGAGCCGAAGAAGCTCTCGAAGTGCATACTGTATCCAAAGCACCACGCTTAGACACAGCTATCACTTTTTTAGATTCTGATCTGGAGGGATGTCAATACCCCCATGATGATCCATTGGTGGTAAGAGCCGTGGTAGCTAACAGAACCGTTCATCGGGTTCTGATTGATAACGTGAGCTCGGCAGACATCATTTTTGCGCCTGCATTCAAAAAAATGAACATAGGAAGGGAAAAACTCAAACCTATAAGTACTCACTTGCTAGGCTTCTTAGGAGAAAGGGTGCTCCCCTTGAGCTCAATCCAACTTGTGCTCACCCTAGGTGATCCGCCTTGCCAAGCCACCACGACCATAAAATTCCTAGTGGTTGATGCACCTTCTGCATACAATATCCTGCTTGGAAGACCTTCCCTTAATTCTATGAGGGCAATCCCATCTGCCTATCACTTGGTCGTCAAATTTCCAACAGAAAATGGAATCGGAGTGGTCCGGGGAGACCAGCGTGTAGCAAGAGAATGCTACATGGCGTCTGTGAAAATGAAAGAGGTTGAGAACATCCAATTGGATGAACTTGACATGAGAGATGAGCTGGAAACCAGACCAATCCCATCGGAAGAGCTAGAACCTGTACAGCTAGATGGAGAGCCCGAGCACCTTGTTTATGTGGGATCCAAGCTGAGCAGAGAGATTAAGGAACTTCTCATCCAGTTTTTAAGGCAAAACATGGAGGTGTTTGCCTGGAAACAAGAAGACATGGAAGGTATCGAATCTTCGGTTATCATGCATAAGCTCAGCGTGAACCCTAGCTGCAAGCTCATCAAACAAAAAAGGAGGAGCTTCGCCCCAGAGCGTCAAAAAGCCATTAACGAAGAGGTCAGCAAACTTCTACATGCCAGAGCCATCAGGGAGGTGGATTACCCAGTATGGCTAGCTAATGTTGTCCTCGTTAAGAAGACCAATGGCAAATGGCGTCTCTGCATTGACTTCTCTGACCTCAACAGGGCCAGCCCCAAGGACAGTTTCCTCTTACCTCGAATAGACTTGATTGTGGATGCCACCGCTGGTCACGAGCTCCTCAGCTTCATGGACGCTTTCTCCGGATATAATCAAATTAGAATGGACCCCAATGACCAGGAGAAGACCTCCTTCATAACCGAGCAGGGAACGTACTGCTACCAGGTTATGCCCTTCGGTTTGAAGAATGTTGGAGCCACTTATCAACGCTTGATGAATAAAATGTTCCAAAAGCAGATCGGAACGACCATGGAAGTATACATTGATGACATGTTGGTCAAATCGTTGAAAGCAGAGCTCCATATCAAACATTTGGCGGAATCTTTCCAGGTCTTAAAAGAATACAAAATGAAGCTCAATCCCGCCAAGTGTGCCTTTGGAGTCTCTGCTGGAAAGTTTCTGGGCTTCATAGTTAATAGCAGAGGAATAGAGGCGAACCCAGAGAAAGTGAAGGTGGTACTGGATATGCAACCTCCGTCCAATACAAGGGATGTGCAGCGTCTAACAAGAAGAATAGCTGCCTTAAGCCGCTTTGTGTCCAGATCAAGCGACAAGTGTCAACCTTTCTTTCAAATATTAAAGAAGGCCTTCCAGTGGGATGCGCAGTATGATGAAGCGTTCAGAGCACTGAAGGATTATCTGAGCTCCCCGCCTACTCTAGTGAGCCCAGTGGAAGGTGAGGTCCTTACTCTCTATCTAGCTGTGTCAGATTTCTCAACAAGCGCAGCGCTAGTGAGGGATCGCGACAGAGCTCAGCAACCAGTATATTACTGTAGCAGAGCTCTGAGGGGGGCAGATGAGAGATACCCAAAGATGGAGAAGCTCGTTTTAGCCTTAGTCACGACCGCCAGGAGGCTCAGGCCATATTTCCAAGCCCACACAATCGAGATCCCAACAGATCAACCAATGAAGCAAGTATTAAGTAAACCATAGACTTCGGGTAGGCTGGTTAAGTGGGCCATTGAGCTCAGCGAGTTCGATATCAGGTATAAACCGAGAACAGCCATCAAAAGACAAGTGCTGGCTGACTTCATTGCAGAATTCACAGCGGGAACACCCACGGAGGCCACACAATTGGTACCTGACCCCCCCCCCCCACGTGGAAATTCTCTGTAGATGGAGCTGCCAACGCCCAGGGTAGCGGAGCTGGCTTAATTTTGACCTCCCTTGATGAAATAGATGTTGAATATGCATTAAGGTTTGGGTTTAAGGCCTCGAACAACGAGGCAGAATATGAGGCTGTCATAGCAGGTTTGAACCTTGCTCACTCGATGGAAGCAGAACAGCTGGAGATCTGTAGTGACTCTCTGCTCGTGGTGAAGCAGATAGAGGGATCCTACGAGGCCAAGGGCGAGAAAATGATCATTTACCTCAGAAAGGTACATGAGTTGATCAGGAAATTTGTGCAAGTCAAGGTTATACATGTCCCCAGATCAGAGAATGCTCGAGCATATGCGCTGGCAAGGCTAGCAACTGC
The DNA here is from genome assembly GCA_951799425.1 of Ilex aquifolium. Taxonomy (NCBI): domain Eukaryota; kingdom Viridiplantae; phylum Streptophyta; class Magnoliopsida; order Aquifoliales; family Aquifoliaceae; genus Ilex; species Ilex aquifolium. The sequence goes on along the minus strand of OX637391.1, from coordinate 60,884,036 downwards.
TTCACAGGAGAATTTAGATTGGTTGATACCAGTGGAGTAGTTGGCAGAGCCATCAGTAGGGGTTGATAAGGAGGAAGTTTTCCCAGTCCTTTCCCCACCTGTTTGGATGGACTCAATTAGGGAATATCTTCATAATGGAACTTTGTCAGCAGACCCCAAGGAGGCTGCAAAGATAAGGGTAAGGTCAGCCAGGTTTTCTATTGTACAAGGAAACTTATACAAGCGAGGATTCTCGATGCCTCTCCTTAGGTGTGTGGGAGATGAGGATGCCGATTACATTCTTAGAGAGGTCCATGAAGAAATTTGCGGTAACCATATTGGAGCTCGAACACTGGCGGGAAAAGCCTTGAGGCAGGGATATTACTGGCCCACCATGCTGAAGGATGCCACCGACCTGGTTAAGAAGTGTAAGGCGTGTCAGATATATGCCAACATCTCTCACTGCCCACCAGAATTCCTAACCTCGGTGGTAAGCCCTTGGCCCTTTCAGCAATGGGGATTGGACATTCTTGGCCCTCTCCCCACCAGCATAGGACAGTGTAAATTCGCCATAATTGGAGTGGATTATTTCACTAAATGGGCGGAGATGGAGCCTCTGGCCACAATCATGGAGCAAAAGGTTCAGAATTTCACTTGGAAGTCTATAGTCTGCAGATTTGGGGTACCTAGAGCAATCGTCTCTGATAATGGGAAACAATTTGACAACCCGAAGTTCAAGAAGTTTTGTGCAGAGCTAGGGATAAAGAATTATTTCTCGGCCCCAGCCCATCTACAATCAAATGGACAAGCAGAGGTGACAATCAGGACAATTAAAGCAGCTTTGAAGACCAAGCTCGAGTCTTTGAAGGGAAAATGGGTTGAGTATATCCCAGAAGTGTTGAGGGCATACAAAATGCTACAACTTTAGAATTGATCACCCAAGTGCAGGTTGTGCGAAGTAATATAATACTCGGAAGTCCGAGGTCGAACCACAGGGAATTGTGAAAAGAAAATAATCACACGACTACTAATAAATTACAAGGAAAATGTTTGTTTGAAGAGTTGTTGATTGAAAACAATTGGCTTTAATAATTAAAACAGTAATAAAAAAAATACTAGAGCATCAGGTACTCCCTCTCAATTTCATACGGTAATAACAAAAGACTTGAGGCTTAATTTGAAACAGGAATTAAATGTCGGTTAACCCAAATAACAAATCAAGTGATGAAACCAAAAGTTATGATCAAAGGATTATTCAGGAACCTGAATAATAAATTAATCATATCATTTTATGAAACAATGCTAATACTTCAAACGTGGAATAACCAGTTATTTATTCGCAGGGAAACTCAAGCAATCGATGTACATGGCACAACAACTCAGGAGTTTTTACAGAATAAAAACTTTACTAAAAGATCAGAAATTAAGTTAACACAATATCATAAATCATTAAGTGCAAAGTCAATGATAATACCGTACTTCACTGAGAGGTTTTCCCTTAGCCCTAGCTTAGCCTTCTAGCCAGACATGACGAACTAAAAATAAAAAGATAGAAAAAAGAATAAATAATCTAAATCCTCAATCCCCCCCTCTCAATAGATGAGAGCCCTTATTTATAGTAAAATAAATTCTAAGTACAGGTTGGAATGAATTCCTTTCCCAAAAAGATGTCTTGTAAGGTTAAATCCCATGCATAAATCTTGGGGCCGGCGGGTACAAAATCTGTCCAGACTTCGAACTTAAATTTCGTATATTTAGAGGCTGAATCACGAAATTTTCGTGAAATACACTTCTGTATCCCTTGAAGTCTTCTTTCCAATCCCACAAAAATTAGGTAAATCCGATGTCAGAATCAAAAGTTATGTCCAAAATACTGAAGACGTGTCAAATCTTTATCTTTTAAGAAACTTTCCTAATCCAACTTTAAATAAGTTGTCTTCAAACTTGGACTCTTATAAGGATTAAATTGCTGATTTATCTTCAAGTCTTCCTATCTCCCTCATGATTCTTCAATCCTTATCAATTGTGATTCTTCCTCTAGTGATTGCTTCACTTGCATTATCCATTATTACTTTAAATCAACCAATTTACCTGCAAAATAAACCAAACAACTAGAAAAAGTATCAAATTAGAAAATCAAGGAATTTAACACATTTAATCACAAATAATATGCAATTAACCAATTATTAAATATAATAAAATAGCACTTTTGATGGTTAATCACAGAACAATCCCTAGGACAGCAACTCAGGAAACACCGTTTGCTTTGGCTTTTGGAACTGAAGCAATGTCGCCTGTGGAGATAGGGATACCATCCCCTAGAACTGAGCTCATGGATCCAAAGCGTAATGATGAATCCCTCCTACTGAACCTCGACCTCTTAGACGAAAGTAGAGAGAGAGCTCTGCAGCGCATTCAGAGTTATCAGAGAAAAATCGCAAGATATTACGACAGGAAGGTAAGACACAGAAATTTCAAGGTTGGAGATTTAGTGCTTAGGAGGCTTTTGCTTGTAAGAAAGGATCCCACACATGGGAAGCTGGGGCCAAAGTGGGAAGGCCCCTACGTCGTTTCGAAAATAGTTAGGCCTGGGAACTGTGAGTTACAAACAGAAGAAGGAAAGATCCTACCTCACTCTTGGAATGTCGAGCATCTTAAGAAGTTCTTTCAGTAAGTTTTCCTTGTAATAGTGTCATTCTCAATAAAAATAAGCACGCTCTTTGATCCATCCTCATATGGTTTCCAAAAAAATATATATATATAATAAATAAATATGTATGAAACGAGCTCTACAACTCAAGGAAAGCTGTGCTCGGCTTATAAAGAACGGAACGAGCTCTACAGCTCCAGATGAGCTCCTCAGCTCATAAAGAAACGATAAGCTTCTAAGCTTATAAAGTTCAAAATGAGTTCCTCAGCTCATAAAGAAACGATAAACTTCTAAGCTTATAAAATTCAAGATGAGCTCCTCAGCTCATAAAGAAACAATAAACTTCTAAGCTTATAAAGTTCAAGATGAGCTCCTCAGCTCATAAACACACGATAAGCTGCTAAGCTTATAAAATTCAAGATGAGCTCCTCAGCTCATAAAGAAAAGATAAGCTTCTAAGCTTATAAAGTTCAAGATGAGCGCCTCAGCTCATAAAGAAACGATAAGCTTCTAAGCTTATAAAATTCAAGATGAGCCCCTCAGCTCATAAAGAAACGATAAGCTTCTAAAGCTTATAGAATCCAGAATGAGCTCCTTAGCTCATCTGTTAAGAGATGAGCTCTTCAACTCATAGAGAGGAAAAACGAGTTCCTCAGCTCATATATGCACATACACGTTCAAAAAGAAATATTTGATATTCAAGGATTCACGGATACAAGCGTTCAAAAAGATGTAAAAGTGAAACGAAGTTGGGAATTTTCAATAATCAGAGGGGGAAGGGAATACAAGGAGGTAGAACTCCTAATTCTTCTTAAGATGTGACTTCAGCTCGACAACTTCCTCCTTCAGGCGCGCATTCTCCTCCTTCAGCTCATCCCTTTCTTGTTCAGCCTTGTAGAGTGAGTCGAGAAGCTTCTGACCTGCTGGGGTAAGAAAAACAGTGGCAAGAGAGTCCGGTGAGAAGGAGTCATCCCTCTTACGCCTCTTTGAAGTCGCGCCAGTATCCTCCTCATCAGAGTCTTCTTCCTCACCTATGTCTTTCTCGTTAGACTCAGAGGGAGAGGTCCAAGGAGAATCTGGAATGGAGGAAAACTCATATTCAGTATTGTCAGCCCCAAGCAGATAAATGTTCTCATTCGTCATCAACTCCGAAAAAGTCTTAGGCTCTACGAGCAACAGCTCATCAATATTCATCATCTTTGTCAAATCCAGATCAGGAGGACCTGCACAACAAGAATATAATAAGAATAACTCTTCGTGGAAAAAAGTTCAAGAGATCTCAGCTTGAGCATACCAATGCGAGAAAAGCTCTTCCAGGACCGTGGAATCCTAGTATCAGGACAGCGCAGCTCAGGAGACCGCCAAGACTTCCCAGAAGCAAAAAAGAAGCGCTAAGACCACCCTTCAGGATTGGAAGGAAGGTCTAAAACCAAAAGAGGTGAATCAAAATGCCTCCAACGAAAAAAACTGAAGCAGGAAACATCGTCTTCCCCGATCTCGAAGAAGTAAAGGAACTCGACAACAGAAGGGAATCTACCATTGTCATACAGGCGCCAAAAGAGGAAAAAGTTGACCATAGCAGCCCATCCTCGAGGGGAAAGGCGAGAGGGGCATATACCATAATGGGCAAGAACTCGCCCAACAGAAGGATGAATGGGAAGGCGAAATCCCATGTCCATTGCACCCTAAAAAAAACAAACTTCCCCTCGAGAAAGATAGTTGCAAGGCTCGTCAGGGGTAGGAACTCGCAGAGGCAAGTCAAGATCAGGGAAGAATCGTTTTTTGATGGCTACCAATTCAGAAGGCTCTAGTGTTGAAGGATACAAGTAGCGACAATGCCACTTCCAGTCGATTCCGAAAGAAGTGTGTTCCTTGAATAGAGAAAAAACGGAGGCAGCCATCAAGGATTACGGTGAAAACAGAAAGTAACCACGAAGATTCAAGAAGAGACTCTCAAATATTTTGGCAAAAAAGAAAGAAACAAAAGAGATATCAGGAGCCTTGAGGAAAATCGTAAGCTTTTAGGAAACCAAGAACCACACGGAAGGCAGAGTCGGCGGTCCTTTTGGTTTCCTAATTAATAAAGGTAGTTACGGTTTTGGAAAATAGTTGGGTAAATGTGGGAAGGTGAGTCAGCACAAGGTAACCCTTCCCAATACATTCAATACAACTGGAAATAAGTCTGACCCCACTTAAACAGAATTTTCCTCATACTTATTTGAGTTGAGCTCAGCTCGGTTGGCAGCTTGGCATCTCCATAGCAAGTTTTTGAGACCTCCAGTTCCAAGAACCATGCTCACATCAGGATGACGAGTTCCTGATAAGTTCCTTAGAACCCGGCAGCTCATAAAGTCCTTAATTTTGCTTTAAGAAGGACTGAAGTACTTCTCAAAGCAATGGGGCCAAGAAGAACATAAAACAAAGGAAAACAACTATGTTTCAAAGCAAAGCCAGAAAGAAATCACATCGCAACACATCACAATTCAAAACAAAAATTCAGAAATTTTCTTTCAAAGTTTGTGTTTGTATTTCAGTGAACAAGTTCAAGGTACAGGAAAGGTGAAATAAGAGTCACATAAGGAAAGCCCTAAGGATTTAGGGAAGGCGTAAGAAAAGGATTCTGCAGCTCAGCAGATGAGCCTTCAACAGTAGGTAGAAGGGAAGAGCTTCCAGGGGTACCAGCCACACGGGTCTCTACCCCCATTGATTCCAAATTTTGAGCAAGGGCTTCAGACACAAGGTCAGTTGAGAACGGTGTAGTGGCAGAGACAGTAGAAGTTGTAGCTGGGAGCTCGGGAATTGCAGCAACAGAGCATGTCCCAGTAGAAAGAGCTCTAGAAGTCTCAGCAGGAGGGATGGACATCTCAACACCCTCTGGGGTAACATCTGGAGGAGCCAAGCTGTCCCCCTCGCCATCTGGATAAGTCTTTGTAGCTCGGCGTTTGAAGGTAAGTCATTCAGTGGCCCACTGGGTGGTGACATCATCCCTCAACTCAGCAATCACACCGTCCTTCTCCTGGACAAGGGCCTTCTGTGCCTCGAGCTCGGTGCAGAGTGTCGCATTTGCCACAGTCACAGCAAGATAATCTTCCTTTATACTCTGCAAAGAGCTCTGAGCTTCAAAAGCTTCTTGACTGGCTTTAGCCCAAGCCTCAAATTTAAGCTTCAGCTCTTCCCTGACTTTTCTCAGCTCATCCCTGGATTTCTTTTCTCTTTCGTCAGCGGCATCTTTGGCCTTTTGTGAGTCCTGAAGGGAAGAAGATTGTTTTTCCAACTCCTCCTTGAAGCTTGCCACCTGAGCTCGGAGGTCGTCATTGTCGAAGGTGAGTTCAGCAACCTTAAACTCGTACGCTTTTAAAGCTTTGACAGAGCTCTCGGAGGATTGGATCCTATTCACCAAACCTTTGACATGGAAAGCCAGCTGAGGACAGGAGAGAAAGCAAGAAAAGATAAGTTTAAGGTTACGACACAAAAGAAAAATGGATGTATAAGGATGCTAGAGCTTACAACAGTTGTTCCCTGAAGAGCTGAGCAGATGGTCTCCTCAAGAGGCATGGAAGAAGCCTTTTGAACGTCAAAATCAGTAAGGACAGAAGAAATGGCCCCAGCAACAAGATCACTGTTCTCGAAAAAGGAGTCCTCACTCTCCTCCACCTTGGGGCGCTTTGCTTCAACAGACCTAGATTTCTCCGGTAAAGATTCAATGATCTTCCCTGAAGGGCTATAGGAGAAATTACCAGGTTAAAGGCCAGGGACCAACCTCAAAGCTTCCCTGACCGCGGTTGAGGAGGGAGAAGCCTCGCCTGGCTCATTAGTTCGGCTTGAGGTGGGCTGGGCCCTTGATGGCAGGCAGGCCTCTACAACTGGTGGGGGTTTCAACGTTTGGACTTGCTTCGATGAGGTCGAGGTTGGAGAAGAAGATGACACCCCTAATTTTTGAACCTTAGCCCGAGTAACAGGGCTACTTCCAGAGCCGACCACAGCTTTCCGTTTGCCACTTTTCCCACTTCTCGATAAGTGGTCGATCTTGGCCTGGAGTTCCTCAGAGGTGGGCTTCATTGCGAAAGAGCCTGGAAGGTCTAAGCCAAAATTACGTATATATGAGGAAATAGGAAGAGAGGCAGCACAACTTATTAGAAAAATGAATTACATGCTACTTCTTCAGGTCTGACAACAGAAATAGGAGGTGGGGTTTCTACCTCTATCCCAAGAGGACTAAATCATCTATCAACCAGAACATAGGGCTGGATAAGCTCAGAATACCTTCGCGGGTCGCACTTGACCAACTTAAACTTTACTTCCTCGTCCTCAGCACTGAGCTCAGGTCGGGTACCTAGACACAACGCAAGCAGAGCAGAGTCAGAAACTTATGATTCTTAAAGCAAAACTTAGCCAACTCGAGCAAGGACTCACGCAAGTTCTCTGGAACAATCCAGTCTTTAGGGATACCAAGAGTATCCGTTCTATCAGCAGGATTGTATTCCCAATTGGTACCCCTAACGAAGAAGAAACGTTCTTTTCAGTGCTTATGGAATGATGGAATATGAGAGATGATCTGCCTAGCGTTTGTTCGCTTGGAGATATACAAGAAGCCCTCAGAAGAGGTCAGCTTGACGTTAAAAAAATCCAAAAGCAGGAAAATGCTGGGAACCCCGAGCTTGTGGTCCTTAAAGAAGACCAGAAGACCCACCAGAACCCCCCAGAAAGTTAGGGGAAATCTGAGAGGGACAAACATTGAAATATTGCAGAACGTTCTTGATGAATGGGTGCAGAGGAAAGCGAAGGCCATTCTCAAATGCGACCTCAAAGAAGCAGACCCTCTTATGAACTTTGACAACGTAAAGGGTGGAGCTGTCTGGACACCAGCAGGAAACCCATAGCAGGCAGTGAAAATCTTCATAAAGGAAGGGTGGACCTTGCTAGGGCCCACAAGCTCGGCATGATCTAAGGCAGCTCCTAGGTATGATGTACTACCAGAAACCCCAACCCCACAGACTTTGCTCTTGCCTTTGTCAGGCTTGGGGGGCATAGGAGAAGACGATGAGGGAAGCTCCTCGGTATTAACTCCGGACTCAACAGCATCAACACCAGGAAAATTATCGATTTCATCACCCACTTTCCCTAATTCGGTCTCTTCCTCGGCAGACCTACCTTCTAGGGGAGAAACAGAGGAGCGAGTAGCTCCAGAAAAGGCATGCATGTTTGGGCAGGAAAAAGGAAGATCAAAGGAACGATAGAGAGGAGGAACACCAGTCAAACACTCTCTAATAACCCTAGGGTCAACACAATAGCTTCCAACAACGAGTATGTGCACAATGGAACTCCAATCCACAAAATGGGGAAAATGAGACAAGCAACAATCACAGGACCAGAAGTAAAAGAACCTATGAGCCCAGAAACGCAACAACCATCTCGAACTCAAAGGATCCAGAACGAGAAAAGATGAAAAGCGAACAGGAAAAACGTACCTAGCTAGGAAAGAGAAACGAGCAACAATCCAGAGCGAAATTGAAGGAAGAAAGCAGCGCAGATCCTCAAGTTGAACACAAAGACTCAATTTTGGGCGAGAATCAGAAAACTTCAAGCTGGAAAATCAAAAATCGAAAATCGAAAGGAAAGAAGTTGAACAGTGGGAAGAGGCGGTTCAGATAGCCGTTTGGGTATTTAAAGCTTGAGAGACGTGGGTTGAAACGTGCGCGGGAATCGAGGAAAGCCATGATTGCTGCGAACCGTCAAAGGGCTTCAGTCACGTGCAAGTCAGGGTCAGCCACGCGCAGATTTAGCTCGGTTTAAAAACAGCTCAGCCCGTGCCCAAGCTCGCTTGAGGCAGGGGCTGGAGGGCAACTGATGATACTTAAAATAAACCCTAAGCACGAGCTCAGAAAATGAGCCCAGCTCGGGAGGTCAGGTAAGATATGCAGAGCTCGTCCAGCCACAGTCAGAGCTCGTCCAGCCATAGTTGGAGCTCCCCCCAAGCCAAATGATATGGGAAGCGGTGAGGGGACAGCAAGATGACAACGAACACCTCCGAAGTAATAGCCAAGCTGAAATTAAGGCATAAAACCCTTAACCAACCAGGATCCTCGCTAAAGATTAAGGAGGATCTCACGATAGAAGACAAAGATCTCGGGATAAAGTCCGTTAAACCAGTCGTGTGGAGTTTAGGTAACTCCTCGATGGGGGAGAGTAAGGAGGAAAAAATCCCTTCATTATAGGAAATAAAATCGGATTAGAGGTGAGCAAGAGGCTATAAGAGCAGGGTAAGCCTCCATTGAGAAGGGGATATAGGCAATAGAGCCAAGAGGAACCCTAATTTCCTCCATACTACATTGTAACACACCCAACGCAATCAATAAGAAAATAGGAGCAAGAGTCTTCATTGAAGAGTGGACTAGCAGAGCTCCCAGGCCGGTGAACCACTGTAATGTCATTGTGTTCATTTCCCTTTCCTCAATTTTCCTAAGCATCTACCAGCATTTTTGCATGAGCCTTGTAGCTCAGACACCACACTTGATTTCATGCATACCCATACCCTTAGCTCATCTTCGGTAGATTAACACCATAACTTTTAATCTTATTTTTAACTGATATGAGATTATAACACACTTATGTTCTATGAGGAAGTGATAGTCTTCGATATTGGGGTCATCCTTGAGATCTTCAAGTTCTTCTTCAATTTGTTTCTTCTTTATTCATAACTCAATTAATTGACTTCGAAGTGGCTGTTCTTCTGAGTTCGATTATCCAGATTAATGTTATTTGTGGAGTTGGATTTTCAAATTTATTTTATTCAATTGTTTTTCGACTCGAGTAATATGACAAAAAATGTGACTAAAAACATAGACTAAATAGTGTCATATATATATTTATACTATTTATAAATGTCTGTGAAATTTTTTTGATTTTCTATTTTATCCTTAATTATTATTATAAAATTAATAACACCCACATATTACTTTCTTCTCATTTTTATTTCTTATACCTATTTGACTTTTAAGTTATTTTGGACTCTTTTATTACAGTATTTGAATTTAAAATTCTTTATTACTTTCATACACTTTTTATTTTATATACCTATTTGACTTCTAAGTTATTTTGGACTTTTCTATTAATAGTATTTGAATTATAAATTTTTTTGCACTCATTTATTACTAGTACACTTTCATACATTTTTTATATCTATGTAAATAAAAAATTGTCTAATGGGTCGAGGAGATATCTAAACAAATGATAGATTAGATAATCAAATAGGGATAAAATAGATCAATAATTAAATTTAACAATAGTTAAAATAAGAATTAATTATTCTACACATAATTTATGATTCAATTTAATTACATATATAATTTGAATTTCTTATAAAAAAATTGTTATTTTAATATATTCACATGCAACGCACGTCGTGCATTGCTAGTTATCATAATGGGGGTGTTAATTCTATTTTTATATATTTAAAATTTAATTTTTTTCCCTTATAATAAAAATTCATATTTTTTATCCCATTTTTACCCTTCCAGCTCTTCATCTTATAGTTTTCCTCCCGTTGGTCTTCATTATTGTTTTGGTTTCTGAAACAGTGCATGTCACTGTCTTACCTAATACAATCACCTTCTATTTATGACATTGATGTATTTAGATTCTCGAAAACCTACCGAAATTATACCTGTACTTTTGAAGTCTTTTTAAGTTTCTATTGTGCTAAATCTTTTGTATATGATACTTTTTCTAGGATATCTAATAAAACTAGAATTGGGTTAATAAAATAGTAACAACATTTATAACTCTTACTCAAATGTAAATTTGAGTAAAAATATATTAAAAATAAGCTTCAGTCATTTACTTAAACTAAAGAAAGAGAGACTAAATTTTTTCCTCAAATTAAGGAAGACTCAAACTTTTATTCACATCACTAATGATCAGATTCAATTGTCATATTTCACTCTCATTTAAATTTGATTTTGTTAATTGAAATCGTTTGTTTTTTCGATTCAACGATCAGGGGTCTTCGAGTGAGCTTACGTGTACCTCAACTAAACTCTTCCCTGATTCGGTCTAAGGTAAACCATCTATGTTAGGACTAAAGTATTCATGAGAGATAAATTTATTATGACCTGACCCCAACGGGTTGTCAAAATTTAAACTCAAAACGTCTGAATTTACAATTTATCTTTATTACTATTTATATCAAATTAATTTTTTACTCAAATGTTAACCCAAAATTTAAATTCAATCATATAAGTTATAAACTAGTGAATCCATGCCCAAAGGATCTTTATTTTTGAATGTATTTGACACCTGACAAGGCGTGATAATTTTAAATACATAAGTAGCAAGATTGAGTTTAAAACAATTTCAGGTAATAAATTAGTGAATTCATTACATTCACATCGATACCGTACTAAGGATCCTTTGGCATGGATCCACTAGTTTAAAAAATCACATCTACACAACTTTAATATGAGTTTAATTATATATTTATAAATAAAATTGAGTATAAATTAGAAAAATTTTAAGGTGATACAATTAGAGGATTAGGAGTTAGACCTATTATCAACTTAAGGTGATTTTTTTTTTTTTTTTTGGGTTTAACGGTTAGAAGTATTCAGGCTAATTTACAAACATCTCAATTAAATCTCTCCTCGATTTGGTCAAAAACAAATCATTTATATCAGAATTAGGATATTCATCACCTTAAGAAATTGTCAAGATTTAAATTCAAGACATTTTTTATAATATAAAGTAGGGTAGGTTTTAATAAACTTATTCGACAGTATTAAATAGACTCATCTAATAGCCAATAACATTTCTCTCAAAATTATTCATATTGTATAATATTTTCATATATAAATTACACATATTATTAATTTATAACTCATTTTTATTACCGGTGGAAGTACCCCTTTAGCTCACGCAACGTGATCTGGGACCATAGCAATGTCGTCTCAATTTGTGTTGGATGGTGGGGTGGAGGACTGAAAGCCTGAAGGAGGAATTATTGGATTTTTTTGCAATTTTAATTTCTCCTTAACACGCCTGCCATGAATGAAATTGAAAACGAGGCCATATATTCTCAATTTATTCATTAATAGATTGATTAATTCAAATCATAATTAAGAAAGTAATCTCTCACTACCTCCTCTCTCCTTCTACGCAATCTCTCTCCTCTGTTCTTCGTCTTGATCTCACGCCTCCGAAGTCCTTCTGTCAGCTCGGCACAAAAACTCTAATTTCTTTCAGGTAAGTTTTCCTTCTTTAGCTTCATCATCAGTTGGTCCAGTTTTTTTTGAAATCGTTCTCTTTGATCAGTTTCCTAATTCCAGTTATTTCTATTTAGTATTAATCGTAGTCATCGTCCTCATCATGTTCTTTTCATTTGATTTCCATCAGCTTGATCTGTTCTTGATTTGACCTTCTAGAGTTCCCATATAATCCCCTGCATCATCGATGACGATTTTCTTACGAGATTCTTAGTTTATCTGTTGAATTTATTTTCAGGTGTATATACGTACGTTTTAGAGGGCTTTGTTTGATAGATGATCCATTTTGTGTATGTCAGTCGTGAATGGACCTGAATTTCACTACGTTTTTAGTGCAAGGTTTATCGAATTTTCATGATTAGCTGCTAAGAGTGGTACATGGAAGTGCATTGTAAAGTGGTGGATAGAATATTCGTGTAAAGATTTGTTGGTATAGAAATATGGATCTGCACAGTAATTCTCAGGGTGAATACGGACGGTTTGAACAAATACTTACACAGTTTCTTCTGAAAAGCTTGCATATCATACTGGATTCAAGGGTTCCTTCTATTCGTCCATATAATCGCAGTGGGGAAGTGAAAAAGAGTGACAAATGGTTCAGCTTAGTATTAGGAGATCGTCCAGCTGCTTTAGATAATTTGAATTTCTGGCAAAGGAATTTAATGGAACCGATGATAATTGACATAATTCTTGTTCAAGAAACCCCAAATTCTATGCCTGAACTAAAGTCACGTTCTGCTTTGGGATTGGGGACTTTTGTTGAGACGGTAATAGAGAGATGGGTTGTTCAATACGAGTATATAAGGGCAACGTCTCCTCAAGTTGGTGATGCCTCTTACAAGAAAACATACAAGAAATCGATTATACTTCTACGTTCACTCTATTCAATGCTGAGGCTTCTTCCAGCAAATAAGGCCTTTCAGAAGCTATGTTCATCAAGTCAGACTTGTGATTTTGAGATCAATTACAAGGTCTCTTCATTTAGTGCTCCATTTTCAAGGGCAGAGGAGGAAGTGATGAAGCAGTATAGTTTTGTTCCTGTCGATGCCCAACAAGGACGCCTTTCTATATCTGTGACATATCGGGAAAGTCTGTCTGATTTCAATCTAGAGACATCTACATCGTTTCCACCAGAGATAATTACAGATTACGTTGGTAGCCCTGCCACTGACCCTCTGAGGGCTTTCCCCTCTGATGACAAGGGTTTTTGTGCTACATCCTTTCCATTCAGAGGGATGCAACCACCTTCTATGTCCCCATTTCAACGCCCACACAGCTGGACAAGTGGCCTTCACAAGGGAGTAGCTCCTTTAGCGCAGAACCGACCTTTCAGTGGATCTCCTCCTATGTATCGCTCACCTATGCTGTATGAGTATTCTTCTTCACCTACTGATGTACATGGGCCTAGGGGTCAACATTATAGATTGCCAACTCACCACAAAACCACAAGCTTTGATGAGTACCAGCTTTCACCTCCATTTTCATCATCTGCTTCCCCGTCTCCCCCAACATATCTTTCCAGTGGGACTCATGTGCAAACTCATCTGCGTTCAGAGACTGCCCCTGTAAGCATTCCTCATCCGATGATGGGCAGAAGTTCCAGATACCTTTCGCCCAATTTGTCAGATCCAAGTAGACATTCTCTTCCACCTCTATCCCCCAGAAGTACGAGGCATGATCCTTCATCCCAAGAGTCCCCATCTGGAATCAGGTCACTTAAGAAATCGGATTCATTGAGGGCCACAGAGTTGAATTCTGGGATACCAAATCAATATGCTATTCAGAAGGTGGGCTCATTTTCTGATCCTGTGGCCCGCCTAATTGTTTATCCTGCACAGTTGATTGTAATTCACATCTTTACATTGTGTCTGGCGCTGAGGTTCTCATTTGTTATGTTCCACAGGTCTCAAGAGATAGCAAAGATGATTCAGGGAGGTTCTCAGGCTTGCTGTCTTCAAGTGGCTCACCACGAATTGGATTCTCGAGGAGCTCTAGTAGATTCTCTTTGCAGGATGATTTGGATGATTGTGACTTCTCTTGTCCTTTCATTGTCGATGATGTTGATCCTGATTCCCAAGCCAGGTACTTAAGTTTACTTCATTGCTTTAGTATACTGTGTGTGTCTGAATTCCACTGTTGACGGCCCTAAGAAAGCAAGGAACAGAAGCCATCTGCATTTCACATGCCAGCCATTCTGTCAATTAATCTTGCTTATCTGTTTACCATGATAAGCAAGATTACTGCTTATAATATGATATCTGTTTAACATTGATTTTTTCACAGTAGATTTGATAACAGAAAAAGTTTAATGATAACTTGAGCAGATAATCGCGAAAATGGTATAAGCCGAAGAATGCTAATGCTGGAAAAAAAAAATGTAACGATAAACATTTGATGAATACAAGCTGAATAGCAATTTGCATTCTTAGATGGTTGAAAAAATTGAAAGAGAAAATTAAACATGTCAAAGCCTTGTCGAGTTCATATCTTATTTTGCGTAGAAAGACGCTTGTAATGCCTTATTAAGGTCAATGGCTAGATCCAATTGTCCATCTAGTGTAAAACCATAAAAAGTCATTGAAATAACTAAAGATATCTTTTCTCTACAAAATAAGGTTTTTTCTGTGAGGTTTAGACCTTAATGAATTCTCAAACATCTGAGTTTTCTAGAGGACTGTTGAAATTGTCCTTGTCGAGGAAATCTTTAATAATTTCTTAAACAGGAAAGGGGGTAAATTTATGGCTCTTGGACGTACTTTCTATTGCTAACATACTTTCTATTTTGGTGTGTGCACACCAAAGTTTGCTTATTCACTGATATCAGGGAAGAGTACTTAAATTGGTTATTGGGTAGTTAAAGCTAAATTGAACAATTTATCACATTAAGATCTCTCAAATAGAGCCCACTGTTATTGCATGGCTTTCAACTTTCCCATGCTTGGTAACAAATTGCTAATAATATTCCAAGTTGCTTCTGTGTATGAACCCTGCTCTGGGACAGGGTGACAGCTTGACAAATTAGGTTGTTTAACCCTAGTAGCAAATAATAGATTGAAAGAGGCTCTCAACCTCCTTGGAAGTGGTTTTTTGCAAACATGTATCAGATGCCCATATTTATTGTAGTTTTATTCTCCTGTTTTCAGCCTTAGTTCATGCAATTCTTTGTTCACTATGGATAACTGGATTCTTTGATGTAACATTAGATAATTTGCGAACTTTTAGCAAATATTTTCTGTTTATAGATCATTCTAGTATGATTAAACATGTAGACATCAGCTTCCTTCATTTTAAAATGCTTTAAATCTCTAAGTATTGTGCTCATGAAAAAAGGCAACGCCATGAGTTGATCCATAGGTATTAGAGTGTTGAATTGACCTTATTTTGAGAGTGAAGGGTCAATCTGACCACCCTTTCATTTCCACACGTCACAAATTTAAAGAAACCGTAGAAGTGAAATGGAAAAAGATATTAGTTTTCTTGCCGTAGTCGAAGAATTAGTACTCAATATGCCTCTCGAAAGATCACTATTGATCCCAGTTAGTATACGTACATGTAAAGAGCTCAAAAGCGACAATGGTATGATAATGAGTAATGATGACAATGCAGCAGTTGTCATTGATCAAGAAGGAAGTCCAAAAGGATGTCTACCGCAGTTTATTTCATGGTTTAGTAATTCACAATTAAATCGAGCCACATGTATCTATAGTTAACTTTTCATCCCCCCACTAAAGCTATTATTGCTCCCACCCAAAATCTGTGTCCTGGTCTTTTCTTTCCTGTGCTCTCGACATATCCACAGTGGTATGAATTCAAAATTTTGCAACATTAAAATCTGAGTTCCACTAACTTGGAGTCAATCTATGGAATTGAAGGTGAGCATCATAGATGAAGAGTATTTAGAATTAGACTCTGATTTTCATTTCTTTCTTGTAGGCATCCCTTCATTCTTTTACCCAATATCTGCATAGTACCTTCCTGGGGTCATTTTTTTATCAAGAAGGATCACTGCAATAATTGCTATGTGCCTGCTTGTTTTATTTTTTAGGTCACATCTGCATTGGTAAACAAGTACCTTTTAGGTCTGTTAACTATGTGGCCTTGTACTCTTATTGCCTTGTAAATTTGGTTTACTTTGGTACTTTCCTCTGTGTGAATTGCCAAAGGCAGAGTCCCACGATTACAACAACTGCTGTCTAGACTCTAGACAGTATCTGACTTCTGAAGGCATGGCTGCATCTGAACCTGTATACAAAAGGAAATAGATTAAAAAAATTTGCCAGATTACAAATATCTATATCCTCAACCATGTGTCAGTTTCCTATGTAGGAGTTGTCCTTTTCTTCTCTGACGATTCGGGTGTTTATATACAATGGCAGTGTGTTCCCCCTCCTGAATCTAACTACTGCTACCCCTGCAATCTGTCATGTTTTCTGGATGCCAATTGTCAATTTACTTGGCAGTGGTTGGCATCAAATGCTTTGCAAGGAGCAATCTTGCAACTGACACTGCTAGGATTGTTTGTTTCGATATCAAATAGAACCCAAGTTTTCCGACCTCTGTATTGGTTTGATTGTTTGAATTATCATTGGACATTAATTTCTAAATATTTTGTAGTTTTGGCTTTTCTTCTGAAAGGATAATCAATTATAGCTACTCTGTAGTGTTCTAGTCTCATTTGTACTACAAGATATACAAATCATATTGGTTTGTTACACACACTGTCTCTCGATATGTATAAATGGATGGATATGTTTTACATGTATTTATGTCTGTCTTTCTAATTATCACCATCTGTTTCCTATAAGGCAACCTGTCTTGTATTTTCACTTTTGAAAAATAACTATTGTTAATTACTAATCACTTCCAGCATCAGCTTGTGGCATATGTGTGTTACTTCTGTTTCATTCTGTAACCAACCATGCTCTTTCTTCGTTTGGTCTTGGAATTTTCCGTGACTCGTAGCATTTCTTTTCCTTCCCGTTATACAGTCAGTATCTGGATGGGAAAAAAGCATCGGAGACATTTTCGATGGCTAGAAAATCTCAAGATGCTGCTGTTGGTGCCCTTGTTCACATGCTAAGAACAGCACCTCCTCTGAGGCAAGATTCTAGTTGTTACTCCTCTCGTTCCTTGAAGACTGAACTTGAGGGAGAAATTGGTGCTTCTTCTGGATCGTTTTTAGCTCGGAAGGCTTCAGATGCACTGGAGGAGCTTAGGGCTTACAAAGAAATGAAAGACCTACTACTTTCCAAGAGCACAACTCAGGTTATCGGCAAAGAAGAATCTTAAGCTTGCTGATTTTGTTGGGTAATCTTTTACTTCGAAAAGTGATCTTCCAGGGGTTGAAGGGATTACCACTGATGTTTATCCATAGAACACTAACAGTTTGTGTACATACGATGACTGAAGATTAGTTGTCATCACTAAACCAGTTGTCTTCCCCACGCCCCCTCTTCCCTTATAAACACAAAATTATTGAGAATTATTCCAACAGTTGATGATAACAGGGGCTTCTAAGAATGGCAATACATTGAGCTTCAATTTACTGATGTTTTTATGTACATTGTTTACTGCCTGCCTGTTGAAATGACCATTGTATATTGTATATCAAGGTTTTTTTTCATCAAGAATACAATTGAGTGAAACTCTGACTGAACTAGAGTGTTACAACAAGAGTTGTTTGTACGTGTATTTGTGTCTATCAAAATTCTTGGCAGCGTCGTCGAGACATTGTAATGCTTTTTTCCTTACTGAAAGAGAAAAAAAAAAGGGCTTGGGAGTTGGCAGGGTTGACAATTATTGATACAACACGAAAACACGACTTGAAATCGATACGAAATTAACGGGTTAGGATTGACTGTTTTTCGATATGAACCCGTATATAAAACGATTCGTTAACACGAATAATAAATGAGTTGGGTTAGTGTAAAAAACGAACAACATGAAATTGACACGATTTATACGTTTAAATAGTATTATAAAAATAAAATATTATTTTTTATTATATTTTATCAAGTAGTAATCTAATTCTTATACAAAAAAATATATTTTTATTATTAAGTTAATTTTTAGTTTATAGAAAAAGTATGAGCATAAATTCGATTAAGTGATACTGAAATTTTTGACATAAAAATGAGTGTGGGTCAACACTACACGATTAGTTAAATAGGTTATGATTGACTAATGGTCGACACAAACCCCAAAAGAGAAAAGATTGTTTAGAGGTAGCCAATCAAAATTGAAGAGCTACACAAATTCATTGGGAATCTTCAACATTGATTTATGTGTTTGTGTAGCTTCTTAATTTTAATTGGTTGCTTATAAATAATTTAATCCAAATTCGAAATGACACGAAATGAACACGACACGACACGACCCGACCCGACACATTTGCCACCTTTACGAGTTAGCATTGAGAAACAAAAAATTCAGAAAACATGTTTATTTCGGAAGGCACAGACTATTCCTTTAAGCCAACTTACATGAAATATCCGTTCAAAAGAAAAAAAAAAAAAAAAACTTATATGATATAATGATATATAAAGCACACAGTGTGTGTGTGTGTGTGTGTAATGTATAGGTATTAATGTTCCTTCACGCTCTGGAGCCGACATAATCTTGAGTAAACTCCCTCAGATGCTGTTATCAGGGTTGAGTGGCTACCCATTGCCACAACATTACCTTGGTCCATAACAACTATTGTATCAGAGTTTATTACTGTGGAGAGTCTATGTGCAACTGTAATTTGTGTCGTCTTTGTTGACAACAAGCCACCATTCAAGCCACCATTGCTGTTCAGTTGTATCGATTCCAAAGCACTCACTACAGCTCTTTCAGACTCTGCGTCAAGGGCACTTGTTGCTTCATCCAGCAACATAATTGCAGGTCTCTTTAGTAGAGTTCTAGCTATGGCTATTCTTTGCTTTTGTCCACCAGAAAGTTGCGATCCCTCCCCAATCACTGTGTCATATCCATTTGGCAAACTGCTTATAAAATCATGTATATTTGCTTCTCTCGACACTTGTATGATTTCTGTTTCAGAAGCTTCTTCATTACCATAGCAGATGTTGCTTCTGATTGAGCTACTAAACAGAAGGGGTTCTTGCTGCACCAACCCTATCTGTCTCCTTAACTTTCTCAAGTTGTACTCTCTTATATTTGTCCCATCTATCAGTACCCTTCCTTCTCTGGGATCATAAAATCTCAGCAAAAGAGCCAACACAGAAGATTTTCCAGCTCCACTCGGCCCAACAAGAGCCACTCTTGATCCAGCCTCAATTTGCAGATTGAAGTTGTTGAGTACTGTCACTTCAGGTCTTTGTGGGTAATTAAATTGGACCTTTTGAAATTCAATGTCTCCTTTGATCCTCTCAAGAGGTGAATCCTCAGGTGTTTCAGGGTCAATTTCGGTTTGTCGGTCAAGGGTTTGAAATGCAGGAGCTAATACACTGATTGCAGATACAACAGTGGGGATTAGTGTCCACAGCTCTGTGATTGAGGGCACTGTGAGGGAGAAAATTTGGTAAGCTCTTATTCCATCCACAAAGTGGGCTTGGTGTCTTTCAACCAGAACTGTTGTGTACCATAAAGCCACAGCATGGGCAATGTTCCATAAGCAAAGCGATATGCCTTGAATTATCCCATACTTGACACTTTTTGTCTTGCTCTTCCTCATTGGTTTCTCTAGGCATAATTTGGCTTTTTGGAGTATGTACTCTTCATGGCAAAAAGAAGCAATGGTTTTTATGTTTGTTGCGGATTCAGAAGCGAGGGAAACAAGTTCTGAATGCGCAGCAGAACTGTCACCTGAAAATCCTTTGGCTGACTTGGCTTGAATCAGGCCGCCAATGAAGTGGCAAGGCATCACAGCCCAAGCTACCAGACCCATTCTCCAGCTGACTCTCAAGCTAACAGTTGTTGCAATCAGTATGGAGGAGATACACTGGACAATAACGGACATACGATCTGAGATTATGGTCTTGACTGTGGAGGTGTCGTTGATGATCCTTGAGGTCAGTGAGCCAACCTTGTTCTCAGGCTTCTCAAACCATGCCAATTCATTTCGTAGCACAGCTGCCAGACATAATTGCTATGAGAGTAGGATTGAATGTTCATAGTTCCAACGAATGCTCTTGCATATGCCAGAAAATTTAATGATTAGGGTGATTAAGATGGAATGTGTTTGAGTGAAGTACCTGAATATAGAGCACGTCTAAGGTTCATCATCGCCTTTTCTCCAACCACTCCAAAGTAGTAATGCTGCAAAGTGTGGCTGAAGAATGAAAGCAATCCTATTGAAGCAAAGAACATTGAATACCATCCAACTTTCCGAATTGAATCATTATGGAAATATGCAACTCCTATTGTTATGATGAAGAACCCGAAAACAGGTTTTGATATGCCCGATATAGCTGCTGAAAAAGATCCAATAGCTGTCTTCACAAGATCCTGCTTCCTTAAGCCAAACCAGATCCTGAAGAATATAATTCCTTTTCTTTCTTCTTTCTGTTCTTCTTCCTTCGTAGGATCTGTGAGATTTTTGTCGAGCTCTGTAGGTTCTTGAGGTTCCTTTTGGTATTGTAATGAAACTCGTTGCTCAGTGATTGTGGTTTCTTCAGTAGGGCCTGCCATTCTGTAACACACCAGTGAAATTAATAATACAATTTTGTTTTTGTTGATCTTGATTACTACAAGTGATTAAAAAGAATTCTTCAGCTTGTGCCAACCTTGATTCATCTTCTATGCTGATATTCTGCATCAAAAATAAGTTTCTGTAGAATTCACTGGTATCTAACAAGTCGCGGTGTGTTCCCGTCTCTGCTACTTGCCCATTCTCTACAACTATGATCATATCTGCATTAACAATGGTTGACATCCTGTGTGCGATCAAGATGACTGTCCTCCCTTGCATTGCCGTCTCAAGGGCATCTTGAACCAGCTTCTCTGATTCTGAGTCAAGTGCGCTGGTCGCTTCATCAAGCAAAAGAATTGGAGGGTTCTTTAGAATCGCTCTTGCTATCGCAATTCGCTGTTTCTGTCCACCCGACAATTGGACACCTCTCTGTCCCACCTGTAATATATTAGAACAACAAAAGTAACTTGGAATATGGTCACTTTAAATGAAATCATGCTGTGGGGGTACATATTATCAAATTATGCTGCAACACTTATGCTAAGATGGAGTCGGCGATTGCAGCATCAAACAGGAAATAATATCTTAAAGAGATACATTCTGTTGGAGAGTCATGAGGTGATGACTAAGTGGACAAGTATCTAACCTCTGTTAGGTACTGATTTGGAAGCTGGGATATGAATGAGTGCGCATTTGCCATAACTGATGCTTTCTGGATCTGTTGATCATCTGCATCTAGGTTTCCTACCTTCATGTTATCCATGATGGTTCCAGAAAAGAGTGATGGCTCCTGGGAAACTGCCCCTATGTTCTTTCTCAGGAACTCTAAATCAAGATCCTTGATGTTGTGGTTATCAATGAGAATCTCGCCTGTAGAAATGCACACATTGTTAAGCTTCTGCAGAGTTCCTCTATAATTGATACTATTATATCTCTTAAAAACATAATTTGCAGCTCTTATCTCATGCATTCATGCATTTTCCTAAGTGTACAGATGAAATATTTATGTAGATGTTGTCTGTAGATGTGCTTCTTTTGTCATCCATATGCAGCACATGTGAATCTAGCGATTTTTTCCCACAAGATGGTAAAGTCCTTAGATAGCTGGGAATGAACTGCAAACCTTTAGTGGGATCATAGAATCTTGTCACGAGGGAGAGGATGGTACTCTTCCCACAGCCACTAGTGCCTACTAAAGCCACCACCTTTCCTGCTGGGATTGACAATGAAAACCCTTGAAGGATAATTTTTTCTGATCGGGATGGGTAAGCAAAGTGTACATCACGAATGTCGATGCTGCCATCAACCACCTCAAGCACCTTCCCTTCCGATTCATAACTTATTTTTGGTTTTCTTGTGATCACCTGAAAAACTTCCATCCCTGCAGCTTTTGCCTGATTGAAGATTTGCATGTCTGGTGCAGCATAAGTGAGCGATCTGAAATTATAGGAGGAAAAAGGCTCATTGTGATGTCTGTCAAATGAATTATGCCTTGTTTATGGTTGAGAAATGCTAATTTTCAATTCTATTATATGTTTTCATTCTTACATAGCTCCAAAAAGAATGCTCATAACTGCAGCTATGACATCTCCTCCAGTTGATCTCTTGGCTACAACAATCACAGCTCCAACCCATACGATCAGAGACCAAGAACAGAAGGTCACAGTTTGGAACATACCAGTTCCAATTCCCTTTATCAATGCTTCTCCATCACTTATCATTAATTGTCTCTCCATGCATTTTGAGAAAGACCTGATTGCTGAACTCTCACCGACAAATGCAAACACCGTTTTGATTTGAGAAATTGTCTGCCACAGAAATTTGAGATCAGCCTTAAATATACTCGATATGTATTTTGTACACTGGATCTTCCCTACTTGCTTAAGGTGTAAGATGAGTTATCGGTAACATTACTGACTTGTTACCTGTTCTACCATTGATGTAGCTTGTGACAGGTAAAGCATCTTTGTAGCTGAAATGCTGTTCATTTTCTTTGTATAAGTGGCTCCAATTATAAGAATCAGAGGAACTACCAACAAGGAGAGCAGTGACACTTCCCAGCAAGAAATGAAAGCAATCAAGACTCCACAAAAGAAAGTTGCAAAGCATGATAGAAAATGTCCCAACTGTGGTAAAAACTTTTGTTAGATGAAATTGCACAATATTCTTACACAATCATGACTCTAGAAACTTTTTTGCTTATTTTTTTGTCAGGCTTGAACTGTGGGGGAAGGAAATATATCCTTTTGAAGTTTTTTAGCATTTCAATTTTATGCAATGATCTTTCCTTCCGAAAACTTTATGCAATGATCTTCATGTGAGCTATATGTATATGTACTAATTGGCTGCAATGCTATTAGAATTTTAAGTTTGTGAATTGAGTACCATGTATAGTAATTAGGATGCTTGTTAATCATAAATAAAATTTTCGATTGAGGGCCAACCATCCATTTTTGGGTTTGTATTTTTCCACAGGTGACAACATATCTTTTGTGTGTGTGTGTAAGATAGATGCAGGTACACAAGGAAAAAAATGTTTCAAATTTTGTGGCTCCACCTAATATATATAGGCTTTTGTGGGTTTATGTTGCCTAATTGTGAAGTATAGAATTTGTTTCGGGTCATACTGCTTGGTTCTGCAATCTTAAACATTGCACTTAATTAGGTAGATGGCATCATTCAGTAACAAATAATCTATACCTGGTTATTTTCTGGCAAACCTATACCAATTCATTTGCATGTTCCTTGAATACCAAGTGATATAATGTGATATAGGTAGATGCATGTGTCAACTATCAAAAGGGAGAACAACCTTAATGGTCATGAGTGAAATCACAAATGTATCTATTGATTGATGAAATCTATATTAAGTTGATAGAAAATGAGCACAATCTTTTGTACCTTCTCCCCGATAGCATCTTGTATGACACTCATGTGGTTACTTATGCCGCTGATGATTTTTCCACTAGTTAAATCTGTGTCGAAAGCCCCAACCTCCTGGTTAAGAACTGATCTCAGGAATGCCAATCTCAATCGTGCCACTTGTCTCTCACTTGAATACATCCAGCACCCAACCTCTGCACATTCCAATGTACGGATGAGGGAACACTCTTGTTTAGGAGCCAGAAATATAATTAGATCAGTTTTCTTATCTCCTTGAACCTGCACTATAATAAGTATGTGTTCTTGAACTGTACTGTTTCTAGGGACAGATACATAGAAAGCCTACCTAGTATTCCAGCAGGGAATGTGGCAATGGCCATATACCACACAAATGGGACAACCTGAACAAGAATACCGATAAAATTAAGAATTTTTATTGGAGTTCCATTTATACGAAAATTAGAATTATGGTTCTATCTTGCAGAGAAGAGAGGTATACCTTGTACAGAGCTTTTACCATGGCATCCGTGTGACCGATGTGGTTACCATATGCATTGAGGGCTTTGCCGAGCAGCAGATAGCCAACGGGCTGAGCAAGGCCATGGACAATGGATCCCAAGGTACCGAGAGCCATCAGGGTCCAATCCAATGCATCGGCATGGCTCAAAAGCTTATGAAAAGGTAACACTTGAGAAGTGATATCCTTCTTTATGTTCTCCGTTTCGTCTTGCTCCTCTTCCTCAGGTTGCATTGTTTCAGAAAGTTGAGGAGCCATTTTTACAGTTGGCACCATGCATGCAGACGTGAACTAAGTGCTTTGTCACTGGGACTTATATAAATTTGAAGATTGCTAAGCACAATGAGGAATATTTGTAGGATATGCCTTGGCCTTTGGTACTTAAGAAAAAAATAATAATTAGATTTACATTTTACCCCTCGATTCCATCGTTGCTTGTTTGTCAACATGAAGCGGGACATATTTGTGGCCCCAGCCACTGCAAGGTATATTCGGATCGAATCCAGGAGTAATGATATGGGGCCGGGCGGGGCGATGCCCCCACCTCCCCTGAACAAAAAAAAAATTTAAAATTGATATCTCATTTATTCTATATCATGATGAGGGATAACTATTCCCAAACTATATGTCGTCCACTCGCCCCCTCAACTTTTTTACGAGTTGAAAATGTCACCCATCCTATATGCACATACTTTAGTCACCTAAACTCTAAGGGGTAACTCAAGTGATAACATGGACAAGTTGAAACGGGTCAAAACGTGTCGCAACTTTTCTATTTCCTAGGTAATCGAAACAATGCATCA
Organism: Ilex aquifolium; assembly: GCA_951799425.1. NCBI lineage: Eukaryota > Viridiplantae > Streptophyta > Magnoliopsida > Aquifoliales > Aquifoliaceae > Ilex > Ilex aquifolium. The sequence continues at coordinate 60,859,315 of OX637391.1, read as the reverse complement.
AAACAAAATTTTGATCTTTGGCCATAGATGTAGTGAGGAAGAAGAGATGTGTGGAAAGAATGAGAGAAGACACATCCGATCTGAGCAATGAGAGACCGATGATTGGGAAAGGAAAGGAGATATCGGATTTTTTTTCTAGCGAACGGATTTGGAGTAATCTAGATGGGAATGGAATGGAAAATACCATGATTTATTTGGTAATGTCTAATCCGTTCTTGAAATGAATTTTAATTCCTCTCAACCAAACATGGGAATGACTATTACCAAGGAAAACATATTCCAATTTCTAAACTTAATCCCAAAGATTAAAGTGGAATTAATCCCTCCCTTCCCTAGAAAAGTGGAACCCGACACATGAACATTCAAGCTTCGTATTCTCCAAGTGTTTAGCAGGTGCATTTTCGTGTTTTATATTTAACGGTCCTCATCATTAATGGGTCTGATAGTGTTCAATATCTTAATTGCCAAGGCTATCAATGGGCTGAGCTGTGTCAATGTTTTCAACTCGTGTTATGTCAAAATTTATTCAATTCGTATCAAATTCATTTGTAATAATGCTACCATCAAAAAACCATGTTTAATGGAGTTTGTGTTGACCCATAAAGTGCCATAAGAGAAATGTGAATATCTAAACTTCTATTCTTATACTTTGGACTTGAGCAGTTCTGCATAACAACCTCACCCATCATTCTTCTAGCAGTTCTGTATACAAGCTCGCTCACCATTATTTCTGTTAGAAGCTTAACAATAAAACAGGAGAAAAGTGAGGTAACAGATTTCGGGTGTAATTTGAGGAAAGCTTTGCAAATGAAATCAATAACATTTTAAACACCTCAAAAGCAGTCTTGTAAAGAAAACAAAATGATGTGTAAAAATATTTGCACTCAGAACCGGACTTTCTAGTGTAACCAACTAATGCAGAGCTCCGATATATGCAATCCTAGGTCAATCACAACAAAAGCCTACTTATGTAGAAGTGACTGTGTGTCACAAGTAAGGGTAGATTGAGAAATAAATAATCAAATCCTCATCTCATAATCACAGCCCTGCCTTAAGTACTATGATGATCCAACACATCATAAATTCTTAGCAACGGATCCCTGAGGTAGTTCTTGTTTGCTTTTACTTCTCTTCACTTTCGCTTTGACTCGAGACTTTGTTACAAGTGTCTGCACCGTGTTTGCAAAGTTTCCAAGTGCCATAATTATCAGAAGGATTCCACAAGTAACTACCTGCCAGAAGCATATTATACGTTACATTAATTGAAATATCCACTACTGCAGGAAGGTAAGTTCCTTGGCAAGTGCAGAAATGGAGGAAAGAATTCAATCTAGGACTCATTAACATGCTTGTGCTTCAAATTAGAGGGCAGCCACTCATCGTATCAAATGCCAAAGGTTTAGGCCAACATAAGTCCACTCTCCCAGCATCCTCTCTTAAAGGGGGGATCAAACTAGGTATTGGCCTTGTAAATAATACCATTAGTACAACGAGTCAAATTACCGAGTTTCCCTCACCTGCCACTCCGAAACAACACCAGCTAGTGCAGTTTTAAGCAACAACACTCCAACATATGCTTCAAAACCCTGAAACCAAGAACACAAACACAAGGATAACTTCAGTCTAGCTCATGCCTTTGAAGCAACATGACTGTGTCTCTCGTGATAGTGTCTGCAACAGATGGAAAAGAGCAATTGACAGATGTGGAATATCGAGGCCCTGAGAGGCTATGAACTCCATCAATCTTTTAAGCATGTTCTTACTAATCCTGTGATGATGTAGCTCCATTTTCCAATTTTATTTTTTCAAATCGTCCTCTGAATGAACTCAACTACACCAGAAATGTGTGAAATATGAAAAAAAACTTGTGTACCTACAAACCAAAAACATATTCCTCCACCAATATGTCTTTTTTTGGGGGGGTTGCTATATTGCATCAAGATGTCATTGCAGTCTAATCCGATTTCATGTTTTTGTTGCTATTTGCCGGAAGTGAGAAATCAACACTTATCAATATACTTACTTCCATGCGGCAAGTGACGAATATATATATTGCAACTCACCCAGAATGCTTAATTTTTGGTGAGAACACTTTCTTTCTAATATCTGTACATGCTCCATAAGGATAAAATGTTGCAGAAAATAACTAATTAAAGAAGAATAAGAAAATAATTGCAACTTCTAAGACAAGCAGTACAAATCATAAGCACTTACTGCTCATAATTCCTAAACATGCTGACCATGACACATCGTACATTATACCAAATATTTTGTGAATAGAGTTCACTAGAAACCTTAAGCAACTATATGCATATGGTCTAAGACACAGATGGCACAGCTTGAATCACCTGCAAGATGAACAGTATGGGGCACAATAACCATAGTTGACCTTCTACACCAGCAGTTTCTCCCCACACAACATCCATTCTCCTAGCCTACAAACACAAACAACAGTTGATGAAATGTTTGCATTCGAAATAAAAGCATTGCCAGATCTTACAAAGAGAACACTTGGTGACACAAGCATTTCTAACTAAGGGCATCAATAGAGAAACAAGAAAATGCATAAATAGAGAGACATTGTACAAAACATTTAAGTCATTAACATGGATCAAATAGCAAAGTTATTTACAAGGAAACTTCGTAAAGTTCCCAAAAATGTGCATGACATAGACGTTTCTAAAGAAGAAGAAGAGAAATCAGAAAATCAAGAGACTAATTATAGCATGCTTAAATTTGATGGTGATGCGAGCAATTCCATAACTGCACCTTGCCCAGTGCAATACGTGTATAGAGTCTCTGCCGTTGATATCTATTTTGTAGAAGCATAGCAACTCCTTGCATGGTCGCCCATTGCAGAAACAGTTGTACTCCTCTCTTCAAAGAACACAATTAGTTTCAATTGTTTGATAAATACATGCCTAATATATAAATTTTATACATACAATTACCTGCTTCTGGGCACAATCAGGTTCCCTTTCAATCTCCCAAGTGAGACTGATGACTGCCATACCCATAGCACAATAGTGATGGTATATCCACCTGCAAAGCATAATTATTAATGTTCTTGGTTGGGTGTACTTATAACAGGGGTATAAAGATGACGATCCAAAAAAGGTGTTCAACTGACTTTTTTACATTTTTAAGTAAGGCTTGTACATTTTTGAAGTTCAAAAGAATCTGCCAGCCACTTACCAAAGATCTAGTTTAATTAAGGAAATCTGGTTATGGCTAACAACTAAATCCTTTTTCACCATTTTCTTTTCATAGATAATGCCTCTTTTTCACCATTTAGCTCCATCCAGGGCCATATAAACCATTTTTCAATCCTCGGCATGCATAATTTTACCCACAGGTATGACAACTATTGTTCCAATTTGCAGAAAAGAGTATTTCCATAGTATAATAATAAACAGTTCATACATAGAACACATGCATCTCCAGCTAAAATGACAATAATTTTCTGATTTCACATATTAGTAACAATAACAAAAAAAGAAGAAGCTGTTTCCAGAGCACTGCAGTTGAATAAACTAATTACCATGGCCGAATGTCACTTCCATTCACTCTCAAAATGTTCTCTCGCAGAGCCAAACTTGTGTAGAGAATTAGCAACCAAGCCTGAAAACAGGTATACTCAGTAACCTTCCAGACAAGAATATAACAATTTAGAGTAAAATAAATAGATAAATAAAAGATCTAGTATGGGATACAACATATATCATACAAGAGCTAGTAATAAAATCATAATACCTGGTAAAGCTGAACTGGCAATGCTGGTAAACATCCATCCCAAATCCATGACCTTAACACAAGCAACAGTGATGGGAAAAAAAGAAAGAGAAATGCCGTTCTATCCTGTCAGTGAAAGTAGTTAATTACTAACAGGTAATGTGGCAATATCCAGCACTACCTTCCCGACAAGTAAATGAAAGATGCACTTAAGAATCACAAAGAACACATGCAGTGCACCTAGAAGTAAATTCTGCACAACATGAAGATTAAAGGATTAGATCCCTAGCTGGAATTGAAACCAAACTAAATATAGAGACCTCCTTTAGCCTCATGTTAAGCAAACAAGGAAGTGCTAGAAAACTACCTAGGCAAGGAAGATAATAAGTTTAAATGTTAGCACAGGGGTTTGACTGGCCCATCATAAAATCTTTACATTATCCTTCAAAGTGGAATAAAGATTATTCCTGGCTGAACCATCCAAAATGCAGTAGTCCTGGTGGCCGTGCTCCTGTCCTGCCTTTGACCCAGCACATCAGCTCTCTCCACAATCTACTGCCGAGGGCTGGTCAGAGACAATACCCTCCACCTCATCAACTTTACTACTAAATATTTTACAGATCCAAGGAGGACTTGTCACACGGTTCTAATTCCACCTTTACTCTGTTACACTCTTTAAATGAACACGCTAAGCGATCCAAGGAGGACTTGTCACACGGTTCTAAATGAACACTACTTAAATTCACAACCAGGGTGGTTTACTCAGCCCTATAGCAGTATGTATGAACATGCCATGAGCCACTGAGACTCATACACTTCAGACGCCCACTTCACTTTCAACTGGAGCTCTTACATACACTTCAGACGCCCACTTCACTTTCAACTGAACATCTACTGGTATCTTTGGTAATAAAATTTATGAAAAAAATCAATGATAGGCGTAAAAGAAAAACAGGGGGTGAGGTGAAATTGTAAAAAAGATAGCATGGGCGGTGAGCGAAGCAAAAGAACATACTCTAAAGCTATTGTATTCCTCTTTCACTTTCAGCTGAACATCCTTCCTAGTGGCACGAACGTTAATTGGACCAAGAAACGTCCTCAAGAACCGCCCTGTGATAAATGAACATCAATAAACCTCTTCATTCACAATTAAATCACACAAACATAAACCACAACGCAATCAAAGCACCATGAGATTTGCTTGGAAGAAATGCAGCCGCTTCTCCTTCATTCAATAAATACCCAGCTCTGTATAACTCCTCTTCCAACTAGACAAAAACAAACAATTCTGAGTAAACATAAGATCATTACAAACATATCTATCAAAATATGTTTGATTAGGTTATTACCTTTTCGACCTGATTGGGATCGAAATTGGCTTTCTTGATCGACGAGCGAAGTCTTTGGATATTGGAATCAAGAGATTGGGCTCGCTGGCGGAGAGAGTCTTCTTCATTCGAGTTCCGTGAAATTATGGAGGCAGCAGAGTCCTGCAAATCCTTGGCTAGCTCCACCGCTCTAGATACTTCTTCCGCCATGGCTCGTTCCGAGTTCTCCTCATCAACCCTAGAGTCACCCATCTCAAATCGAAGGATTAACAAAACTGAAACGTAATTCCCCCTTATAACTACGAATACAATGATAAAAACAGGTAAAAGAATTTTGGTGATGCAGGTATTTCGACGCAACTGGTGGATTGGAATAGGGGCAAGGAGAGAGAGGAATCCAAATCTCGCGACGATGGAAAACTAATTGAGAAATTTCTTGGAGAATGGTTTTTCGTTGGGGAATGGACTTTACAGTTCTCTTTCATCCATGGCACTGTACGGTCCCACTTCGAGCGTGTCTTTCAGGCTGGTGACTTACTTTGCCGAATAGGTGGTTGGGAACAAAATTTAATGTTGTTATAAAAAGGTGTAACAGTAGTTTTAATTCTTAAACTATGATTTTTGTCAGTTTGAAATTAATTGTATTATTTTAATTTCTAATCAGATAATTTATTATATATATATATTTTTTTTGACATAAATGACCCTATGTCATTTTTTTCAAACAGTATTACATATTCAACACGTAATCATTCTATCAAAAATTAAACGGTCAATTTATGTAGAAATTATTTAAACATGATCTAAATTGATAAAATTAATACTTTAGAAACTAAATTAATAAAATATATATACTTTAGGGACCAAAAATATTATTAACTTTGTAAAAATGATAAAAAAAAATCGAATCGTTACTATAATATTTGCTTTAACTATCCCACCATTGTTTAATATTTAATAAATATCATAATTGCTCTCTAAATTTTGTTTTGGATTCAATTTAATCTCTAAACTTGTAATTGTCTCAATTTAATTTATCAACCATCAATTTTGTTTCAATTAAAATTTTCTATCTATTTTCTACCATTAGATCAACTAGTCCAATCTAATTCATTCAAGTGTCAAATCATATATTTCATTTTCATTTAATGGTAGAAATGGATTGAAGAATTTAATTGAGATAAAATTAATAGTTGATGAACTAAATTATGACAATTAAAAGTTTAAGAAAATGATAGAAAATATATTTTTCTTACATGTATTTGGTTAGAATGAAAAACTTACCAGAAAGTTTTAAAAATATTTCATTATATTGTTTGAAAGAAAGAAAAGTTATAAGAAATTTTTTATAATTGTCTAAATTACCCTTAATTATATTAAATAGGTCTAAAAAAGAAAAAAATATAATTATAATTGAAAGTTGTTTTTTTTTTTTAAAATGGCTCAAAACTTTATTTTAAGAAAATCACCAATACAAAGGTCTTTGGGCCAAATTATATGATTAATCAAATTCATACAAAAAAATATTAAAATTAATAACCAATAAAATATTTTGAGAAAAAAATGATAAAATAGTAAGTTAGTTATAGATCACAACTTTCTTGTATTTCCTTGTGTTTTTTACAAGAAAAAAAAGTTTGTTATTTATGAGAAAATTCAAGCACGAAGGAAAATTATTTTTTCCATCATTTTCCTTTTCCTTTTCATACTAACCAAACACATGAAAATTTTTAAAAAATTCTCTTTCTTGCATTTTTTATCGTTCTCTCGCTAAACAAACGAACCCTTAAGAAAAAGGTCTAGTCATAGATTGGGAATAAATTAGAAATCAATATATCGTGTGGAATAAAGTTATAAAAGAATTTTTAAAAAAAAAAGGTTGTATTGGGCTTTTTTTTAAATTAATATAACATATTCAAAAAAAATAATGGATTAAAACAATACATTATATTAGAATCTATATAAATTATTTTAATATTTGCACAGGGGGTGAATGTCAACATAAATTTTTGATCAAAAATAACGTCATATTTTGTTGAGTAATGTTATAGATGCATAAAAAAAATAAATTAAAATTAGGAATTAAATGATGTGACATTATAATAATATTTTTATTTTAATTATTATTTATTTAATATTTAAAATTTATTTATCATGTCAGTTATAACATTTTGTCCTATTTTTTTAGTTAGTGTAGTGGTATGATATATTTGTAAAATAGATCGAATGTCATTTATTTTTTTTATTACAGGGTGTTTAGAGGCTTATAGAGACTATTTTCTCGAGCTTATTATATCTTTGTTTGTTTACCGGAAATGGGAAGAGTCAACCGGTTGCATGAATTCTACCATCTAGTCTTATTCAATTGGGGAAAGTAGAAAACTAATTTTGAGAAATTAGGTCAAACACAAAACGTTATAGGGGCGTCATAACAAAATGAAAAGAACTTATGAGGTACTAAGAAATTTCGGAATAGATATGTGGGTGAAGATAGAATTTGTGTAAACTTTTGTGGAAGAGAATGCCCCTATACCTTCTTCAACCTTCCGCTCAATGGACAAAATAATAATATATCTGTGTGTGCCTGACTCTCTCTTTGTGGTCATGGCTACCAACCTGCCTGCCATGGCACCCTATAGTATCCATAAAACCCCCAACGTATTTACTTCACCACGTGGCCACCGTACAAGCCTTCCGGCGTAGCGAATCGACCGGAGATACGCCCTTTCCCGGCTAGTATCTGCGGTGGGCCAATCTGCAGGAGGTATAATGCTACTTTTACCCTCGATTTCAGCAGGAATTGGCCAAGGGTTTGTTCTTTCTGCACGTAAATGCGTAAGTGGGCCTCTACTTTTTTCTATTTCATGGTGTAGCACTCAGTTTACTGGAAAATTTTGACATGCTGTGAAGAAAAATTTATGTGATAATTGTCAGCCAAGCAAGAAAACAACGGTAATCACTGGCTATCGTATTTTTTAATTTGTTCCTTAGTGTAGGTCATATTGCTTTGTTGAACATTGATCCTACAAGATAAGTTTATGGTTTCATATTATTTCGAAATCCGTTTTGTTAGATATGTTTTGGGTTTGTCTTGTTGTCCTCGCAGTACAGGAGGCAGCTCAATGACTTTTTGTATACTCCTTTGGGAAGAAGTATTGGTTTAAGTATCACTTGCTAAATTGCTGGTTGTCTTCTTGTACTTCATAAATGAGTGACATGAAGCAATACATTGGTTTATATGTTTAGACAATGTTTTTCTTATATATTTGCTCTATCTGGTTGGCTGTTTCGCTTTATGATATTTGCAGCACGGATAGCACTATGATACCGAGAAAAAAAAAAATTGATATCACATTGAAAGTTGTTACTTTTAAATGTCAAGTTATATCTATTGAATCTGAGGTTATAACTAATTGAATTAATTCATTATCGATCATGAAATATTGTGATTGATCATGAATTACTTCAATCACTTGTAACTTTTTCTTTGCAAGTTTTTACTTGATTTTTCAGAGTAGTAACTTGACTTTTAAAAGTTATACCTTTCAAGATTGATCACAATGTTTGATCATGTCTAGGAGTTGTAACTTAATCTTAAAAAATGATATCTTCTATTTGCTGGTCCTCTTCTTATCAGAGTTGTTGCCGGTAATTTGCTGCTTTTATTTTATTTTTTCTTCTTTGACAGAATATTGTTGCTATTTTTTTTTTCATGTAATTGCCTGATAACTTGTTGGATTATCCACATGCCAAAAGTCACTGGGACTAATTACTCTTTACCATTTTATTAGGTTTTCAATTACCTCTTATCATTCGAATGGTCATCGTTCTTACTAGTTCTTCTTCTACTTCTCTTCCCCCTAATTATATATTAGGCTACACAATTGCCTTCAATCAGGTAAAAACATATACCTCCAAGGAGGGAGTTCAAAAGATGACCTATGTTTATATGTTGTGCAGAGCTAATCACAAGATTGTTCATTACCAATTTCTTCACAGCAAAAGCTAAATCATTGCTGGGCCCAGTTTGTTCATTTTATTTGCATAAATTACGACCTATCAAGGGCCTAGCACTCTGCTCAGCTCCCTCTCTCTAAGGGAGAGCCTTCACTTGCCTTCAGGCTACTAGGTTTAACGAGTTATCTCACTTTTATCCATTGATACCTCAGATGGGGATATAACTACCCAAACAACAGCTAGCCAATCGAGAACTAACTGGAATGAAGGAGGGAAGCTATAAAACAGTTTTGGATAAGATTTAGTGGGAGCAGAGGAAATTAGAACAACAGGGATCATCAGCTAACCAAAGTCTTTTGACGGCAATAATTTTGTTTGCTGGTAAAAGTAAATCAGGATCTCCCTACACAGGTAAGAACCTTGTGGTATTCTCATGATCTTCCATCCCTTCTTCTCTTTCCCCCAATGACCTCGTGTTGGCAACGTTTCAAAATGCTTTGCAGGGTTCCTACTAAAAAATTAAGAGATGACACCTACTACAAAAAACCCTTTTTTTGCAGAATTTGCATTCTATGCAAGAAGACGACTTAGAAAGAATAAAGAGGCTTGGATCCTAAAAAGTATGTTTAGGCAGTTTTGCCCCACCGCCTATTTGAGTAAGGCTGGAAAGAAAGAAAAATCCTTGCTTTATGAAACTTTAGCCTCTTCCTTCGATTGGACAATTTTGCGGTCCAACTTTGTGACAACATTTTGAGTCAAACAGTTGTCTTTGTCTCTTTCTGTGTAGTAAACTTTGAAAGAAATCATAGGAACTGCCGGTATTATAACTAAGTCAGAAATAGAAAGATAGGTATTGTCTTTCAGAAATCAAGATAAGTTGGATTTGTACTCAATTCGAGGAGAGGGCAATTTTCAAAAAGAGTATATAGTTGATGAGGGATTGATGTGTGGGTGAGTGTGTTCTCTCTGTCTGTGTGATGGAGGGAGGGAGAGCAAGAGAAAGAAAAAGGGGGGGGGGGGGGGACTTTTGCATAAAAAGTTCTGTGGAAAAGTGGAGCCCGCCACGTAACATGTATTACATCGAGTCCACCAGGTCACATGCCACATCTACCTAGAGCAGTAGCCTTTCTGGTGCAGTTAGCATCACCCTTATAATTTATATATGTCTTGCCATTCTGCTGTTAAAGATGATTGGTGAACCTGAGGGCCTTGGATATTTAATTGAATGATTTAGTTTGGCTGATTGACTAAGGTGTTGACATTTGCAACTCTGGATCGCACTTAGGCCTCAGCTTTTAGCCTCTCTAGATTCCACGGTGTAGAGGATGCAGCTGATTTGGCCTCATGCCACCACCTTTTATCAACACCAATGACCGAGTTAGTTATAATCACCCCAAATATCTTAAAATATTGTTTCATGTTTGTCTTAATTAACTTTTTGAGCAGGGAACTTGTCCGGCTTGTGGGAGGCAGTTTTCTGGATACAAAAACCAAGTAATTCGCTGTGCAGGTTGTTGAAACATTGTGTGGCAGCCACAAGTGGACTTCTTTTCAAGAGGTAGCATCGTAGCAGAGGATCCCCTCCCTCTTCAAAATCTGAATCAGAGATCATAGATGTTGAGTTTGAGGAGAAATAAATAGATCCTCCCCAGAGTGGCCGTAGCTTCCTGACTCAATTTGCTGACCTATGAAAACAAAAGTGGATGCAAGAAATCTCACTGTACATAACTTGTAATATTTCACTCTTTGTATTTTTTTCTATTGCTTTTCTCTTGTATTTGGTTAGTTCTTGTTGCAGTTTGTTGCTCAATTGTGTTTAAAATCTAGATGATATTTTTACTTTACCAATAAAATAGAGAAACAAAGAGTATTTTGTCCGCATACACAAATTTTGGCTATTTGTAGGCGATCCTTTCAGTGGACGAATAAGAAAGAACGTGTGCATGAATTTGATGAGGATATAAAAGTGAGATATTATGTTTAATTGTTTCATGACAGGCTTTGTTTTCTTTATGAAATAGTTCTGCATCAGCATTGGAGTGATGAAATTCTCTACGCAGATTGTGATTGAAAAAAAGAAACAGACTCGGCTGCAGGGGATTGTGCTTCTGGCCTCAATTTTGTTGCAGGAGCAACTGGGAAGTAATGAGTAAGAGCTAGAGATACGTCTTTTGTGATATGTGTTACATGTCAATATCTCTGGCTGTAGTATCATTATATTCATTTCTCTCCCTTTGGAGTTTTTAAATGGATATAATTTGCTACTTTGATGATAGGTTTCTGATTGGATTTCGACTCCTTTCAATGATTTTTTTTTCTCAATTTTCTTTAGTGGTAGATTATCCATCAATTTCACTTGGGATCTGTTATGGTCTCTGGTCAGTACACTGGGTGATCTACCATTAGAGGAATGGATTTTGTAGTGGCGTTTAGATCTATTTGCATACAGATACTGCACCTAATTTCAAGCATCACATTATTCCTTTACTTACCTTTACTATATGTTCATACAGTAGCAGAAAATGAACATTGAAATTGAACTTCTGTGACTCGTTTTTTCACCGAGGGTTGCAGATCTTTAAGAGATTGGAAATGGTTGTTTTCCATATAGTAGATTGCTTTTCATCTTCAAACAGCAGCCTGATAATACCTTTATCAGTTTTCAAGCTGAGAAGGAAGCTGCCTTGGCCCGCCTTGGTTTCCTCTGTAATGTTGATTACTTTATCTGGAAAAGGGAAAAACATTAGGATCCGAAGTGTGGTGATTTCCTATACTTAAAGAGTATTTTGAGTTTTGAGGGGGACATTATATAAGTAGGGGTGTTAATCAAGACGAGCTACTCGGCTCAATTCGGATAGGACTCGGCTCGAGCTTTGACTTATGTTCTAAATGAGTTGAGTTTGAACAATTTTTAGACTCGTTTAAAAAAACGAGTTTAAAAGGTTCGGCTCGTTTATATGTAAAATAGTCGAGTTATTCGGGCTCGGTTCATTTTCTAAATGAGCCAACAATTTTTTAGGCTTGTTTAAAAAAACGAGTTTGACAGGTTCGGATATAAACTCGCAAAACTCGGTTCGATTAATACCCTACGAATTTTATCCCCAAAAAAAGGGAGGGAGAGAGAGAGAGAGAGAGAAGGGCAAAATAAGCTATTTTTTAAGTTAAAAGTCGTCAGTTTCTAGAAAGTAGATCATACATTGCTTTGAAGTTGTTAGGGCACCTCCCAAATACTTCTTTCTGAAGCTCAATATGAGCTGATCGTACTTGAGATAAATGGTGACCAATTTGTATTCTTTTTGACCTGCATGCATAGTTGTGCTATGGTCATAATCTTTGTATACATATGTACTAGATGCATGAGTCACACATAAAAGTTTTTCCGGTTCAGAAGATTCTGGCCACAACGGGATTTACTGAAGATCAGATATACATAGTCATACCCCAACATAGAAAAAGACTGTTTATGTGACTCGAACCACTAGAAACATGAAAAATATACTCAGGCATATATCCATTAAAGTAAACATAATCTAGATGTCTCACTCACCAGAGGGCATGATTATGCATATTTGAGTACCTACTTTCAGTATGTCTTGGCTCCTTGGAGAGTAGGAGTCTGCCAAGGCTCTTGATTTGAGTGCTGCAGCTCCTCTTAAACCTGGAAAGAAATAGCTCTTCAAGCTATAATATATTCTTAAAAGAACTTAGAAGTCCTCAAATCTGTAAACTAAAATTATAAGAAGACATCAGGGAAGGTATGTGAAGTTAGCGGTGGCCTAATGGCATCACAGCCCGCCGTTGGACCGACAGGTAGCGGGTTCGAACTTCACCAGCTCCTCCCCCGTAAACTTTGCAATAGTGACCAAAAAAAAAAATTAAGGTATGTCAAACATTACATGTTGCCGCGGTAGCTGTCACTGTGATCATATCTGTTGGAGTTTGGATGGCCAGGCCTGAGTTCACAGCACAGGCAACTTGGGATCTCTGTGCTCCCAGAGATTCTGCAGCCTCAGCACATACCGTGGTCATCAATGCTGCAGCCGAGGCAACTACAACACCTTTGTCCTGGTTCCAACCTCCAGTTCCTCCACAATCAAAGTGATTAGTGTCTTGGATATCCATGCTTACATTGGTAGAAAAGCCAGCAATTGCTGCAGCAAGCCGGGTGAGAGAAAGGGCGGCGTGTATCTTGGCTGTATGGAATCGAATTTCCTCTTTTTTCTTTTCTCTATGTGATCTTAAGAAGCTAGTTAATGATTTGCCTTTTAGCCATTCCATCATATGATTCAAGTCCATCTAGGCAAGCAAATAGAAATAACTAAAAAGTTGCAGCAAAATCTCAAAAATAAATGAAACGTGAACCGAAAGAGGGAGGAGATTACTCTATAGTTTTTTCCCTTTCTGGCTATGATTCTGTTCCTTTGTGCAGTGTTCTTCAGTGTTTCCTCTGTTCTTTCTTTCTCATACTCCTCCTTCAGTTTTTCCCCTACCCCTTCTTCTTCATGCTCCTCTGTCCCATCTTTGACACTTTCCGGCAACAAGAAGTTCTATGAAAAAAGAAATGCTCATCAGAGAAAGCAAAACTAGTGCATCAAGACTTGAGCCACTTCACACATCCCAATATTCAATCATTTCAAGATAATTTGATAATCCCAAATTCCTAAAAAGGCAAAATTAGACAAAGTTTCATGGGGTTGGTTTATATTATGCTGCCAGCATAATTAGGAGAAAAAAAAAAAGAAACAACAGCACATGTAAAAACATAAGATATTCATAATCCAGTGATGCATGCCACTTAACCAAGGCACCATCTGATATAGTAAGGACCACCATGTGCAGTCGACCTGATCCTGATTGTCGGTGTTTCTTACTCAAACTCAGGGCAGAGAGTTTTTTAGCCACTGAAATTAAGGAACTCATGTTTTTAACTGTTTATGCAGAACTGCAAACAGCAATTTAGTATAATGTTAGTTTCTCACACTTGATGGAAAGAGGTCTAGGAAGTCAGAGGCAGAAGGGATCCATGATCTACACAAAAACTCCATAGTCTGGTTAGGGCTTTCTGGCATCTTCAATGATTGTTTGTAAGAACTGAAAGGTCTATTGCTTGACCCCAAATTCTTCTGAACTCTGTTCCAACATATATTACTTCTGTTTCCACCCTAACAAATATTTTTTGACAAGAAAATAATTAGTAATTCGCCGATGTATATATGGTGTCTTAACTCAGAAAAATATAACTTTCTTGCTGCGGAATCTGGCTTTTGTTGATAACTCACGTAGTAAGATAACGATGACTTATTCTGAGCTCTAAAAGAAACTCCATCAAATTTCATTTCTTCTTGTAGTTCCTCCATGCAATTTCCCAACACTATTACCTGTCAATACAAGACTAGTTGTGAACCATCAATCTTTGTCATTTAAGACATTAAGTTGGTTATTCTACATATGTGAATCAATACTTGTACATGATGAACAACATTCAAGAGCTAGTTGCATAGTTTAATTTTCTTATGCTGTACCAAGAATTGTTGATAATAGAGAACACTTGAACCTTCTGATAGTATTAAAACCTACAGCTTAAAGGAAAGTATGGACAAGAAGATAAGAGAGATAAAATATTGATAGCCTTATGTAAAGTATAGCCTTTTTTCTACTGGGTCATCTTATTTTTATCCTAACAGTGGGGGAAGGTGAGCACAATATACCAATAGTTAGTGATCCCGGGCCCCTTATTTTCAAACATAGTAAAGTGGAGGAGGAGACACAAAGATTTTCTTAAGAAGGAAAGTGCATGCTAGTGGAAAATGAAAACTTAATAATGAAAGTGGAAAGGAATCAGTGAAGCTTACCCCAAGTAGAAGGTCCTTGTACCTGTACGCCCAAGTGCCTCTCTTTCAGTCTCTTATAACTAAGCAAAAAATTCTGAAAGTGGAAGGCACTTGCGAAAATATATTATTTCCATCATAAACAATCATATTCTATTCCCATAAAAACAGCATTATTAACAAGGTTATGATATTCTTGTGGTCCTTCAATAAGTGGGAACAATATAAATGGAGAGATGTAGAGAGTGAAGTGAAGATTATGGAGATCTTTAGGACCACATTTGACCAGAGGAGATAGAGATATCATGGATAAGTACTTGTCGCTCACCCTTGCCAATTATGCACAAGCCCTGTTGAGATTGCTCACTCCTCTTCAGTTTGTTTTTCCCAATCTTCTTTATCATACATGCCCAACAAGGCCACTTGCAAACTCACTGGGATCTATGCATCCAAAATGGAGTTGTATATTAACAAATTTGACGCCTTGGAGGCTGTTAGCACGTGGCTCGCAAGTCGTATTGAAACTCTTCAAGGCTCTAATTGGGCAACACTAAAGTCCATTATAATGCACAATCTACACACAGATGTGCACTTCACCACTTGATGAAGCACCACCAAATACTAAATCAACAACATGGGAAACCAGTTCTCTTAACTCGAGTACTTCACGTGAACAGAATCAGAAAACCAGAGAGAAAAATTGCAACAACCATTTCAACCTACTTGAAAACCTGAACAATGAATTTGTTCCAGCAACCAAAGGATTCTTGAAACTGCAATGTATATCTAACATGTGGAACATACTTCTCATTTAACATAGCATCTCCCAAATAAAAGAGAAAAAATTCAATTCCATGAATTCATTATCCTTTGCTTATCCTGAAAGCGTCATCCTGATCTTCCACTAATGGCATCAGCAGTATGGCTCTGATGGCATGTCTCCTTTGTTATAAACATTGCTCTCACAGCACTCCCGGAGGCAGCGGCCCCGGATTGCTGTTGGCTCCATGGATTGTTTTGCCCATAATCTTCCCTAGGTCTACTTTAATTGGCAACTTTTTCAGTTTAGTAACTTGTCCCCACTCCCACTTTCTTGAAATGAGCCAACGAATCTATATTCCCTCATGTCAAGACAGATTATCTTATCTGTCCCTTTCATTCCTGATACAAAAATTAATTTAGTTGCAAACACCATTCAATAAATTTTTTAGTTCTGTATGATAAGCTTATGTCATGTACTTGAGAAAAGAGATCTTCTACTGTGAGACTGCAAAGGTTTCTGGTGAATTATGTTGGATGATCATGTCTTGCGAGGCCAATTAGACCCCTAAATCAGTAATGTGGCTGCACCATTGTGCTTTGTAGCATGGTTTTTTCTTTGTTGCAGTTCCATGTTAAGAAGTCATGTAATACAGCTCAAAGCAACTCCTATGTCAATCATTACGGGCTCTAGAACAAACCTAAGTTAACGATCTTTCTTTATGCATTAAGCTTTTTTATAACCCATTGCAGTACCAGATTATCAGTTTTCTCTCTGTTTGACTTAACTGTTATGTAATCCGTAGCTCTTCTTTGTTTTCTGTTAGAGCTGCAGTATGCACATTCCCCATCCATGAAACCAAATTGGTACAACCTGCAAAACCATTGTCCCATATGTAGAATGTCACCTCTCTTTTCTCCCATAAACCCAACCAAACAGAAAAACAAAAAATGCATCTTTCCTATGAAAAATGTCTGTAGGAATGCATTTCAGTTTGAGTGACCAGAAGAATGATACGAGATTTCCTCGTTGGTTATTCTCTTCTGGATTTGTCCCCTCCCTAAGTTCATTGGAGTATAGTGATGCAATCATTAAAGTTCATGCCACAACAAAGAAGCAGATTAAAAGCCACAATTCAATTTTCCTATTGAGTTATCATTCTGCTCAAAAAAAAATTCAAATTGTCTGGAATTTTCTGGCATTTAATGGCACTCACTTTCTCTCCTCTATGCCTCTCTCCCCCCCCTTTCTTTCTAATATACATATGTTGGCATGAGAAGTAGGCCATTGTTGGATGCATTTTTTGTTTCTTTTCTATTTTGTTAGAAGGGAGGGGTGGATCAGTTGTTGGAGAACTTCTCTCAAGTAATTTTTTTTGTTGACTATTATTTCCCAAGGTGATTGAGCCACTAGCCAAATCTAGTTCATTTAAGAAGACAAACAAGAGCCAAAATAGATTGAAATAGCATTTCCTGCATCATCATATACATAAAATATGGAAACAAATTATATCTAGTTACCAAAAAAAAAAACAACGAAAGCAAACTGTATGTACTGAGTTTCAGTTTTCTAGCTGCATAAAACTCAGAGTTTAACTGCTACGGATTAATGCATGCATCCGAGTTTGTGTTGAGTCCATAAGTACGAGTGGACCACATGGTTGGGATGAACACATATTATCGAAAACATAAAACAAGAAATATATGCCTTGGTACTCAGGTGTCTTCACTACCGGACTGTTCTTGCAACCCCTTCCCATTGCTTGTGGTTCCCCATTTATAGCAAAGAGACTCAGCATCTTGTAAGCATATGCCTTGTTGTTTCACATGCCAGTAATAGTGAAACCCCTTCAACATTCCTTCTCTATAAAAATCGCCCGAGGCAGCCCCAAGTTCCCATTGAAGGTAGCAGTAGAATCGAGTAGTTCCCCAAACGTTGGCTCGAAAATCCCATTCAAAGTAGTTCAGATAAGGGAGTATATGAATGCCAAGATCATTGTTCTTTGATTTACAATGAAGGGTCAGGTTCAATCCTTCTCCCAACTCATTGGTAATTTGTACATGCGAACGGCCAGGAGCAGCTTCACAGAGGGTAAGGAGCAACAGGAACACCATCCCTGTATGGCTTATGAATGAGCTCATTTGTCTTGTGATTTTGGTTGAACATTGAGGTTCTTTGGATTTATACACGACTGAATTCACACATCTTAACTTCGAGTTCTATTGCATAAATATTACTCTGAATTAACAGGTACACGTTGTTTGTAGGTAATTACATGCATAAAAAATTTGTAACCAAAAGATAGATGATTAGATGATGTCCGATGTAAAAAAGAAAACATGCAGCAAATTTAATATGCACCTTAGCATGTTATAATCTAAATGTTACTTTATGGTTACCTAATCAATTATTCCCAGTCTAAAAGATTTTCATTTATGAGGCACAGATTCTCTTTGATCCTATAGATCATCATCATATCCCAGCTAATTTAAGGAAAATTAATGTAGGTAAACTTCATTTTTTTTTTAAAAAAAATTGAAATTATTTTGTTGCACGTAAGCTGATTCGGACAACCCTAACCGTCAAACTAAAAAAAAAAAATTAGAAATGGTTTTCCGTTGATAGGTGTGTATGAGAAAAAAAAATACATCTTAACGTTACTTGAACTTAATATGTTGACCTAATCAATCATTTGTTGGATCGCGAGGTAGATTCTAATGTTATTGAGACCCGCTCTCAATTTGATGATTATAATGAATTAGGTCAATAAATTAATTAGGTTAGTGCAAATTATATTTAAATACGATTCATCAATTTATTAAAATAAACGAAAGGCACTTTCATCAAGGGAAATGGCTGTTTCTGATGTCTTGGACAATCGTCTCCTCAACCATATCTCCACCACTATCTAATTCTCCAAATCTCTTTGCCTGGCTTCCCTGCCATGGCGAGCAAAACTGTCTGTCAGGCTCATCGCTTTGTAAACATGGACCCTCAGGTTTCACATACCAGTAACAGTGCACGGGACACAGCTGCACATAATCGTTCTTGTAAACAGTGTAAGTGCCTGATCCATGTTCCCACTGAAGGTCGCACTTGAACTTTGTTGACCCCCAAATGTTGGGTCGAAAGTGCCAATCAAAGTACATATCGTTGACGAGTACATGGATGCCCAGATCATCTTCTGAGGAGCTACAATGGATGGTAAGGTTCGGACCACCCAGTTGATTTTGAACTCGCAAGAATGTTTTCACTGGAATAGCTTCGTTCATGGTAAAGAACACCCCAAACAGTACTGTAAGAATGATGAAAAACTTCATCTTTGTAAGTTCTGGTAATTTGGTTGTGAAGAAGATGAGGTCTTTCTTTGCATGGCCTCTTGGCTCTTGGTATATGGGTTTTATAAAGGAGTTGGGTATTAACTGAATCACCATATTCATTTTCTTGCATCTCTTGGGATCATACTTAAAACCAATTAATTGTTCTCATGCAATGGTAATGATAATACTGAAAATAGAGCATGCCATAGTATTGATTATTACAATTTCAATCCCCAAGGGGTGAGGAGTCGGCTATATTTCTTGAATTATGAAGAAGTTTTAGGTAGAATATGGTACTAATCTTGTTCTTTATATCGGAGTTATGTTGTATTCAATTGTATCAAAACCAAGGAAATAGTTTTTCCGCACTTTTCGAGTGAGTGGATGACCACAGATTCCATAATGACAAAAATCTCGTATATTGTACCATCTTTTTTCCTCTTATAATTCCAGAAAAGGCATGACATTTCTATCTATAAATCAAACCTAACAGGAGTACATCAAAGTAGATTTTGCTTTACACCACCTTTCCATTGAGGATGGTTTCGAAAGAAAGAAAGTTTGAAAATATGCATTTTGGGCATTATATAGAAAGATGAAAAGAAGGGCAATGGTTGATATTAATTACCAAAATTCTGACCTGCAATAAAAATGCAAACCATAATTTCTAGCAAATATCCAGCCAACGCTTATAGTTCAGCAATTCCCAGGGAACACAATCTTGGGAAATCCAAATGCTTATTGGCCAAAAGCTTATTGCCAAAAGAAACGGAGCAAAGTTAGGCCATAGAGAAATCGTAAGGTGCCATTCAAAGATATGTAGCCAGCAAAGGAATGCTCAGAATGAGGATTCAAAAAGAACACAAAACCAACCACATGATTTAACCAAGAAATCTTGAGATTCATATAGCTCAACAACTGTCATTATGAACGCTACTGCTAATGGTTCAAAGGAAATGCAGTAACGAGACTCAAACCAAATTCCACAAAACATGCAGGCATTAACATTAGCTAGAATTCACTATTTCTTCTCTTCCTTCTCAGCTTCTGCAGCCTTCTTCATCCTGGCACCGACATGTCGCTTGTTTGTCCGCTCCACACGTAGCTTGTCATAAGCCTTAAATGACTTCATCTCATCTGTGACCTTGACAAGCTCCACAGTTGGCTTCTCACGTACAATGGGCATGTAAGGGCCTTGGACTTGTGTAGCTGTTGCCAATTCCTCGGGAGCAGAATCACCAGCCTGCAGCAAAAAGAAATGTTAAGCAAGATCACAAAGGACATGAACATATAGCCATTTTCTCACTAAATGGGTAACTGCTATGGATACCTTGAACTTGCGAGCACGCCTTGGGAAGACAACTAATTTAGCCTTGAATGTCTTTAACCTCTGCACATTTGTCTGTAGACCCTCTAGGGAGCGGTTTCTGCGGCGATGATCAACTGCAATACCAATGGTCGGGGCAAGTTTCTTTGGAATCCCTGCTGCCTGGTTGGATCAGAGAAGACAGTGGTTAGCCATCAAAGAAAAAAAATCAGGGATTATAGATTAATAAACCTTCACAGTTCACAGGGACAAGAATGATGAGGAAGTTTCAACCATTACAAATCCAACAAGAAGAGTAGAATGGGGTAATGTCTAACTGTCTATGTTTAGTTGACAAGCAAAGTAAAAAAACTGTGACACGTAGAACATGCTCTCCTTGATTCTAGTATGATTCTTGAACCTTTTACAGAAATAATACATCCATTCAGCTGTGACGTATAGTTCTATTTCTATTTGCAAACATCAATTGGGTCTCAAAAATCCAACGTGCTGGTTTAGTTGCACACAGCCCCCACAAAGAATAGAATGTGGATTTATATTAAAAAAAAAACGGTTGATTAACAATCTACAGGTCAAAAAGCAAATGCCTTGCGGCTTATTATTCTACAAGAAGGAACCATCAGAGATACAAAATTTCAGCAAACAGAGTTCCAAAACATGGGTTTCATTTTGAACACTGGGAAGAGCAGCAGCAATAAATATAGAGAGAAAAAACTCTCAAACTAAATCATCATGTATATTTCAAAGATCTAAACTTTCTTTCCCATTCTCACTGAGATACAAATATGGGCTTCAAATTTAAACAGGGAATGCAACATATACATATTAAAGCTAGCAATGATATAAAGCAACCTACCTTCAGCTCCTCGAGAGAAAACCCCCTACCAGCCCTGACTTTCATATTGTACTTCAATGTCTGCCCGTGGACAATGGGGCGAAGTGGCCCAGAAGTTGGCCGAGGGAAAATCTTCACAGCCTTCTTTTGTCGAGCTGGAAACATTCAAAGAACATATATTCTCAGAGGTTGGTCTTTTTTAAAAGGACATTATAATGCAGCAAAAAAGAAAACATAAGTAGAAGATAACGATTGACCATGTTTGCAGGACTTCTAAGTGGACACAAACACGAGGAAAAATGCTTACCAATTCTTCTCCTTGTTTTACGGGCAGGTTGGTTAAACCAGGTCTTCACATAGTTCTGCCAGTGCTTCCTGAAGTGCCCACTGGGCACAACATTGTTATGCTTAACCATGACTTACCTGTAGAGAATCATGGCATAAGTGCAAATGCAAAGAATAAAGTAAAACTTACTAGTATAAAACTAAGAAACACGGACAAGGATACGACACGACATGGACACGCTAGCACGAAATTTTTCAAAAAAGTAGGACACGGACACGTTAGCGATACGTTAAATAATATGTATTTTATATATATATTTATATAAAATCATGTGATAAAATAAAAATATTATCATAATAATCTTTTAATTCATCATCTTCCTAATTCTAAAAATTCACATCATGATATCATTGCATAAAAAGTACAATATAAGATATACTGATAAACATTCAATATTAACATCCATGATTCAATGATCAATGACTTCTACGACTTTTACTTTCAAAAATATTTCATTTCGTAATACTAATTTTCATCAAATTTCAAGAGCCCCAATTTTATAATCCCATTTTTTCTCACATTACTTTCATATTAAAAGACTATTACATTTGTATATAAGTTTGTGTTCGGATTCGTATTCAAAATTATGTTAAATTCATGTCATATGTTCAATGTAATGATTATAACTTCTTTTATATTATGATTGTGACACATCCCTTTAAAATTATAAAAATAACTCTTAATTATAAAATTATCTGAAAAGTTCTCAAAAAATTAAAAATAAATCTCAAAACGTGTCCCCTAAAGTGTCCCAACGTGTCGGTCGCTTGTCCCCAACGTGTCCTAAAAAAATTTAACAATAAAAAAATCGGACTCTCATTTTAACGTGTCGGACACGTGTCTGTGTCCCAGACATGTCTGACACCGACACTCTACCCAAAATGAACTGTCCGTGCTTCCTAGGTACAAAATAAAACTGACTAGTATAAAGTAAAACCAAACCATTCACATTATTCACTCCATGTAGATCATAAGCATACTGTAGTAGCATATAATGGTGCACTTACACACTTTATATGCATCTGTTGTTAGGTGAATTATGTATATTGCACAAATAATAGAATGTAACATCACATATCGATCATAGACATTTTTATAGCCGACCCAGCAAAGCTAAGCCAAAAAATTTACAAGGCAGCCCCATGGATGCAGAACCAAACACAGAGTCTTCAGAAAGACAAGGGGCCAAAGTATTTATATCCAACAACAGCATAGATACTACCACCTTTCACAAGAGTCAAATCGGCTCCAAATAATTTGTAGCCCATTGTATTGAAGACAAAGCCATTAGTGCATTGGGAAATAGTAGTTGTCAAGGTTACACCAGGAAAAACAATTGGAAAGCGTAACCTATGCCATTATGTTTGAATCATGAATAATTTAGAAGACACCAAATGAAATGCTCTGGAGAAAACATAAATAAAACCTATCATAAAAGCAAATAGAAGTGGAATCATTTGAATTAAGTGTAACAACCAAAAAATCAGTATCAATTTTCAAATGAAATCAGACACATTCCAGGTTTATAGATTCAATTCCAAATGAAATAATCAGCGACATGAAAACCCCAACAAAAAATAGGGCATTTGTGATATATAAAACAATAAACAACATAATTTCCAGCCTGAAGGTCCATTTGTCCCGGTGAAAATGAATATAGAGAAATTAGAGAAAATGAAACATAAAAGGACACCTATATTGTCTAAATCATCAGTCACTGAAATATTATGAAAGGAACAGTAAGATGTTACACCTAAAAAATGCTGACTGAGATTAAAGAAAAAGCAAGGCGGCCAATACATACTGTTTACAGATGTAAAACCTTAAACAAAGACCTCGCAATCTAAGCATACACAATCCAACTAAAGAGCTCAAAATGAACGAAACTAAAGGGTTGTATAAAGTTCAGTAAGGGAGGAGATTATCTGTATATGCCGAATAAACGAAAATCCTTGGATTCAGAATGCTAATTTCTGTCAGTTTCCTACGTTTTTAGAGTGAAAAATATATATATAAGTCCGATGAACAACCCCAATTCTTAGGTGACTTCAAATGAACACAGATCTACAAGTTCACTTACAGCGCCGCAGAATAACCGATGGTCTTCTCTGTCTGTCTCGCTCGCTGCTGCAACTTCAGAGAGAGCGCTGCGCTGCGCCTATATATATATATATCGATAAAAACCCGCCTAGGGTTTTGTACTTCTTTTGGGACGGGCCTACTGGACCTGAATGGGCCGTTTTATAAATTAGTAAGCCTTTGAGTCACAAAAAGCCCGTGTTATGTAGGGTTAATTGTATCAGACGTCTTCAAAATATAAAAATTGTCTCATTTTAATCTTAAATGTATTTTAATTATATCATTTAGTTCTTGAAATATTGAATATATTTTTACGTGATCTTTCGAATAAATAGTGTTCAAATTACTAATGATTTTTTATTATAAATTTGTCACATAATACCTAAATATGGTAAAAAAATAATTTAGATAATTCTTGATCAAATTTCTATCCAAATTTTGGTCAAGAGTGATCCAAATTATACAGTTTTGATCATGAGCTATCTAAATTTTAGTTAAAAGTTACCCAATTTTTTGTCAAGAACTACACAAATTATTTTTTACCGATATTTAGGCATTACATGATAAATTTATGATAAAAAATCGTTAACAATTTAGATATTGTCTATTTGAGAGATCACATAAAAATATATTCAATGCTTTAGAATCTAAAATAACATAATTAAAATATCTATAATATAAAACAGAGCGGCTCAAATCTCAAGGCTTCAACATCCAACGGCCTCAAATCAATTTAGGCTTCAACATCCAACGGTCTAAAATCATCCACAACTTCATCATTTTTCCCCCCAAATTCATATTTTTTTACTCATTATTTTTCAAAACAAATCAGACCACGGTCATTTCATTTGTCAGAGATGCAGCCACCCCTACTTCTTGCCTCTGCTTCCTCCGTCGATCCCCTCTCTCTCTCTCGCTCTGTTACACCCCAGCAACACCACTAGCAGCAGCGCCACTTCGTCTCTTTTCTTCCATCTCACCCTTCACCGGCCAGCCCACCGACCCAAGTAAGCTCTTCCCCCTCTCCCTCTCTCTCTCTCTCTCTCTCTCTCATCTCCCTCTCTACGCACGCACACACAGTCACACACACAGTCGAACAAACACAAACACACCCCCACCCAGCCAGAGCACGCAATCGCAGTCACATACACCCGCTCTTTCTCTTCCATATTCGGTTACCACCATGACCATACCCCTTCCCCACACCACAGCTCCAATCCATGGCACATGAAGTGTTTGTTGAAATGCCATGGAGAAAGAGAAAAGACAGGACTGAGTATCCATGAGATACGTTCAATCTTTATCATAGCATCATCATGCCAATGAGATTTTTTTTTTTTGAGTAATCGAAACTCATTCCATTTTCTTGCTTTTCTCCAACGTTGAGCAAAGTTTATAAGAACATCATATGCAGCCGGACCTTCAATTTTGCAATGTAGATCATGTCGTGTCTGCCTTGGAGCCTTGGTTCCAGCCTAATACAGATGATGAATGAAAAAGACAATATCAATGCACCAAAAAATGTTCTTACCCTTGTGATGCAAATAAGTATGAGAGCTGCAAAGTATGCCAGTGCAATATGTCGGGTAAAAACAAGTTGATTAGGCAATAGTTGACCATAAAGGCATGTCAATAACAAGCTCTCTCTCATTCTGTCGCCCTCTTCATATCCCTTTCTCTGTCTTCATGACACAACAAAGAATAAATCATGAATCACCTCGATAAATCCACCACAGCCTTTGGCAGTGGATATAAATAATGGTTTCTGTTTTGATTTCCTTTGTGGGTTTGGGATGAATAACTTAGCTGGAAATGGATATGTAGTAAATGGAATTTGTTAATTCTCCCTGCAATTAAACACAAGGAAAAATTTCTTAACTTAGCCTTTGTTTTCTTGCAGTTTATGGGCTTTACTGTTTACCCATTTGATTTGGTCTCCTGCTTTTTTATTATTGAGATTAGGTCACCCAAAAAATTATTTGTGTAATTGTATACATAATTTTGTATGTGCATACGTGTGTGCTGGTTTGTGTCGGTTTAGTGTATGTGTATGTGCATACATAGACGTTTCAAGTTTTTACGCCACAAAAATCTGTAAGTTATTATCCTGTTTTAGCAAGCGATTTTTCAGATGTTTGCACCGAACAAATTGTGCATGTGATGTTTCATGTGTAAGCAAATGGAGTTCAAGCTTGCAGTTTTTCCCCTTCGGTTGGTTGCTAGGAAAGATTACAATATTTTTAAGTTTGGTACTCTTCAATTAACTTTCAGCTTTTTGATAATCTATTTTTGCAAATTGATAATCATAGTACTGAGACATTTACTAAGTTAATGATGTCTTATAAATTTTAGATGTGCGATGGCTTTAATTATTTCAACACTTTTTCCAGCACTTTTATGATTTTACAGAATATATGTGATTTAGATATTATAAATCTTTATTTTTATTTGAGGGGTGATTTAATGAGTATGACGTAGTGGTAGGTTCACTTGATCACTTGCTCATTTGCTCATGCACCCATATCACATTTTTTTGTTGTAGAAATATTTGAGAGGGAAGAAGGCTTTGATAAAGAGAGTACTTTTCAAAGTTTGTTACTTCCATTCACAATTAATCATGAACAATGTACATACCAGTATAAATACATACTAGAAATATTTTTTTGCCTATGTCTCATTTGCTCATGCACCCACTTTTTATTGTTCATTGTTTTTTATTTTCCTGGTATGTACATTGTTCATTGTTTTTTCTTCCCATTATATACACTGTTCATGATTAATTGGTCTATTCAATATATTAGTGGAACAATTGCATTCTTTTTGTTTAGGTTGTGGTTTAAATTAGAACAGATGATAAAGAGAAGACTTTTTAATTTCAAGATTTGGCAGGGGCACATATAAAGATTGGGTCGTTTGATGAGTGAGACCTCACATTGATTTTGATACCTTTGTCTGCTTTGATTGGAATTGGGTTTGTTTTGTTTCAGTGGTTTTTGATCTCCAAAGTGAGGGTTTCAAGAGGTTTGGACAATGGTTTCAAGAGGATGGTATTGACACACCCACATACACCATCAGTTTCTCTCTTCCCGCCCCCTCTCTCTCACATACATCATGAGTTTGTTTGCATTATCCAACAATGGCTTTTTTTACTTCCTATGGTTTGATTGTGTTTATTGGTTGGTTTTTCATGCAATTTGCTATCAGTGAATTGGTTAGCTTTTGTATGGGCGAGAAGGTGAGTAATGAATAGTGCCAAATGTTTTGAAATTCATGATGCAGCCCCAGTTCAATTCCAATGACATTT
This sequence comes from Ilex aquifolium, assembly GCA_951799425.1. Classification (NCBI taxonomy): domain Eukaryota; kingdom Viridiplantae; phylum Streptophyta; class Magnoliopsida; order Aquifoliales; family Aquifoliaceae; genus Ilex; species Ilex aquifolium. The sequence continues at coordinate 60,832,499 of OX637391.1, read as the reverse complement.
TGTATGCAACCAAAACCTATGAAAATTGTTATTAATGTTCTATTGCCTTTATGCATGCAAGTTGTTTGCTACATTTTCTATTAATGTTTTGACTTAAACTTCCAATTTCTCATTCATTGATTGGCTTAAATAAGCACAAGCAACTGCCTGAATTGAAAATAATTTTATCACTTGGCTTAAATAATTCATCATTCTATGTGTTTTTTTTCTTCTTTTTTTTTTTGCCGTTTTATGTTGGGTTTTTCATGTTTCATACTGATAATTATTTGTTTGTAATTGGGTGAGTGATTTTAAGAAATAAATATTTTTTTTTTGTAGATAATCTTTGGAGAGACGCAAGAGAGAAGTTGTGTGAAGCTATTGAAGATTTGAAGCTGGATTCATTGGCCATGGGAAGCAGGGGACTTAGCACCATCAAAAGGTACTTCTTTTATTCTGATTTTTTTCATTTCTCTATATCGACCATGATCTGATCTTTCACAAATCACAATATATAGTGGTAGTCTCTCTTTCTCTCTCTCTCTCTCTCTCTCTCTCTCTCTCTCTCTCTCTCTCTCTCTCTCTCTCTCTCTCATAGGTTTAAAGTTTGGTTTCCCATATTCATATACTAGCGATAACCCGTACCTGAAGGCACTATATAATTTGGTTATTTAGGTTCAATTTGAATGTGATTTAATTAGGTTCAATTCAAGTCTTTGTTACATCCACTATGTTTGCGTGAATCTTATCTTTTAGTTTAAGTTGGTTGAATCCTACCATTAAATGCTAATGCCATTGGTTTTTTTTTTTTTTTTATATTGTCGAAATTATTATTCTATTGTATTTAAGTCTCAAATCCGAACCTTCGCTAAGCCGTAAGATTAATTACGTTCCACCTACAATTTGTAAATTTTATTATGCCTACAATTTATTAAGTCTGTTCTTACAGGTTGATATAAGTGATAGTAACAACATACCTGTCAATTACATATGGATAAGGTAACGCTACTGGTATTGTTAAAAAAATTCATTTTGATATTAGTTTGCATTTTTTGACTAATGCCTTATTTTGTACTTCCTAGGAGACTTCAAATGTAAATCACTTGAACAACCAAAGTGTTGCTCCATCTTCGACGAAGAGGAAAGAAAAAATTGGCAGTTCTATTGGAAAAGAAAATTGGTTTATTCAATCGGTATGTTGTACTGATCATTGTTTATGTGTTGATAATTGATAAAAATCAATTACCACAACATATCTATTCTTATTGGTATTTTGGTTAGAGCGATATTTATTATGAATTTGATTTTAAAAAGTTATGCTTTTTGGACATGCTAACATATTGTTAAAATTATGTATTGGTTTCCTTAGCCATTCTTACATATTATAAATTGAGTTAATTTGATTAATTCTTAGTTAATTTTCTTAATTTTTTTGTTTCTTTCATAAATTGCTACATTTTGTTTACTTGCGGTAGATTAATGTAATTTCTATTAGGGATTTGAAATTATATTAGTTCGCTAATTATTTAACTTATTTCACACGTCACTTCCTATCTTAGGCTCCCGCATCAAATTTCGCTTCCTCTAAAATTGAGGCCCAACGCGCCAGACGTGAACGAAATCGCAATGATAGTAGTACGTGCTCACGGCGTCATCTGGCGCAACGCGCACGTCGGGAAAGAGAGTGTTCTGGGAATTACACTACACCTCTACCCAAATGCTTTCCAATATTGCCCCCAACTCATGTGCCCAAAACAACAACTAATTCATGGAGGCGACACCAGTCCCTCTCTCAATTCTCCAACCATGTTCCACTTGCCAACATGGTTACTGCAGATTACAATAAAATCCCCTTGCATTCCCAACCATCTCTTAGTACAATATTGACTGAACATTCGCCTACTCAGTTGTGCAATGTCGAGGTACATTTACTATTCTCATCGTTTGTATTTGGATAAATATACATAAAACTAACTATCTGCAACACCAGAATGAATGCGTACTTGGGCGGGAAACACGAATTCTTAGCAATCATACTGCACCTTTAACGTCGAAAGTTTGTCGCACGCCTACTAAATGCCTGAAACATGGAAAAGAAAATATGTCTGCCTCTTTGGTAAGTTTTCTGATTAATAGCTTCGGCTTGATAAGTATTTCTATTACTTTTAAGAAAAATAGAGTTGTAATATATTGTCTTTCCCCTGTTGGATAGTTGCATAGGAAAATACCGGTGATTTACACTCCCCCACAATCCTTATGTCATGATTTGCAAGACCTAACTCCATTGCACCGAGCCACTATAGCACACCTTCCACAAAAAAGGGCGCGGACAAATAATTTGGAATGTTATCTAACACCTACAATTGCGTCCGACCCAGTTTTCATTCCAACTGACTTTGATCTATTCTCACATGTTCTTGTGCGACCTTTACCCTCGCCTCGGAATTTAGAAACGGACTTTGCTCATTATGAAGCTACTTCCAATGTAGTAGCACATTCTCATCAAATTGACGACAATGCCCTCATCACGTCGTCTCTTATTCCGGCAGATCCAACAGGGTATGTTTATTCTACGTAGTTTATTAGCTGTCTAATATTTCCTTACCTCTCATATTTGTGTACATACAATTTTTATTTGTAGATCCCCACCAGAATTCTTTAGCGATGTTGACAGTATGGTTACTGATGACGAATTGAATGTTATTGTCCCTGTCAATAATGAGCGTCATTTTCTCGGGCCGATAAATATTCAGTGTCCTTACTGTTCGGCCTTACATTGGCTGGATGAGCGATTATCTCGCACAGGATTGTCCAATCCAAGATTTGGAACATGTTGTCTACAAGGCAAAATTAGGTTACCGGATCTCATTGCACCCCCACCTCCTATTCGTGCATTGTACGATGGCCATGATGGTCAATCAAAATCATTTCGTCGGCATATTAGGGAGTACAATGCAGTCAATGCTTTCACGAGCTTGGGTGCTAAGCTTGACAACAGATTACTCAACTCAAGAGGGCCGACATCATTCACTATCCATGGGGAATTACGTCACCGTACTGGGTCCTTGTTACCCCCTGATGGTCGCGCACCTATCTACTGTCAGTTGTACATATATGACCCAATCACTGCATTGAATATTCGGTGTGCGCGGAATAATAACATGCGTCGAGATGTCCTCCACACTATACAACATTGTTTGTTGTCAGTGAATCATTTTTCTTCAAAGTACAAACGTGCACATGAAATACTAACAGAGTCTGAATCTTCAGATAATGATTTACGTGATCACCTTCATTACACCTCATCAACTGATAGGCATCGGTACAACCTTCCAACCACAGATGAAATAGCTGTGATTTTGCCTGGTGATGGTAGTGAGAGTAGTTGTATGCGGGATATTGTTTTGCACCTAAGAGGAGATAATAGAGCGCTGAGCCAGATCAATGAGTGTCATCCAACATATTTACCATTACACTATGTACTTCTATTCCCTACAGGTGAGCTTGGTTGGGAGCCAGGTCTACGGCAGTGGAACTCCGAACAAAGTGATTTTTCAGTAAGAAGGATTACACAAATGCAATTTTACAGTTATCGTATGTTTCCACGTCCCACTGAGTATTCAACAATTCTTAGAGGAGGAAAGTTATTTCAAGAGTTTATAGTAGATGCTTGGGCATCAACGGAGCAAAATAGATTGTCTTACATCAGACTCAATCAGGATAAGCTACGTCGGGAGCTTTACACGAATTTGTGTGATGGCAGCGTTGATGAGTTGGGCCCCGATCAGATTGGACAACGCTTTGTTCTGCCATCGTCCTTTACTGGGAGTGCACGTAACATGAGCCAGATTTTTCATGACTCAATGGCCATTACAAGGTACCACCAACACCCTGACATCTTTCTCACCATGACGGCTAACCCAAAATGGCCCGAAATAACAGCTGCCTTACTAGAACACCAAACATCTTTAGATCGTCCAGACATTGTGGCCCGTGTATTTGAGTTAAACGGCGTGCCTTGATGCATGAGGTGAAAAATGAACAAATTTTTGGTCGAAAAGTTGCTCATGTATTCACCATTGAGTTCCAAAAACAAGGGTTACCACACATGCATGTTTTATTATTCCTTCATGGTCCGGACAAGATTCAGACAACTGCACAAGTGGATCGGTTAGTTAGTGCTGAATTCCCAGATCCATCCACTGATCCAACTCTCTACGAAACAATCAAGAGTTGTATGGTTCATGGTCCGTGTGGTTCTCGGAACCCACATTCAACTTGCATGGTGAACGGTGCATGTCGGTTCCATTATCCAAAAGCCTTTGCAGAATCGACTACTATGGATGAACATGGGTACCCTGTTTACCATCGTCGCCGTAATGGTCATTCTTACACCACCAGTGGGCATACATTTGATAATCGGGACGTCGTACCTTACAATCCACACCTGTCAAGAAAGTTCAACTGTCATATAAACGTGGAGGTCTGTGCAGGAATGAGGTGTGTCAAATATATCCACAAGTACATTTACAAAGGTCATGACCGCACAACTATGGTTTTAGAGGGACCAGATGGAAACAATGAGATAAAGCAATACCTTGATGCACGGTACATTGGACCGACAGAGGTTGCATGGAGACTCTTCGGTTATCCTCTCCATGAAGAAATTCCTTCGGTTGTACGGCTAGATCTACATTTACCTGGGATGCATCAAGTTGTTTATGATCCTACTAAAACACTTGAAACAATTAGACTTGGGTCTAGGAGTCAAAACACAACTCTGACTGGATTCTTTGACTGTTGTTCTTCAAATGATGTTGCACGTGCTTACACATACCAGGAATTTCCCCAACATTTTGTTTGGAACAAAGGTCGGAAGATTTGGACTCCGAGGCAAACTGGGTTTGCAATTGGCAGATTATACTTTGCTACGCCCAATTCTGGAGAGCGGTTTTACCTTCGGTTGCTATTAACAGTTGTTAGAGGACCGCAGTCTTTTGATGGTCTACGCACGATCAATGGTGTGTTTCATGATAGTTTCAAATCAGCGTGTGTAGCTATGGGCCTCTTGGAAGATGATGCAGAGTGGGTACAATGCCTCCAAGAGGCTTCAACCATGAATACGGGATACCAGTTACGGAGACTGTTCTGCATCATTCTGATAGAATGCTCCCCAATACAGCCATGCACTCTATGGAATCAATCTCTGTCCATATATGTGATGATCTTCGTCATAAGTTACAAACAACTTTTGGCATATGCGATCCAACACAGCCTCAAATCAAAGATTACGGTTTATATTTGATTGATCAGTTGCTACATGAATCTGGCAAAAATTTGGATGACTTCCCACCTATGCCACACCCCGTTGAAAATTGGAGTTATGTTTCAGGTAATAGATTGTTGATCGATCATATGCAACTATGAAACGAAGCAAATCAATTGAATGACCTTTTGAATATTGATGTTTTAAATAATGCTCAACGTATGGCTTACGATGCTATCACTATCTCCGTTGCTGAAAATCAGGGTAAAATATTTTTTCTCAGTGGAGGTGCAGGAACAGGGAAAACTTTTTTGTACAACACCATCACCACTAAAATGCGCAGCGAGGGTCATGTCATCATTACAGTTGCTTCATCAGGAATTGCTTCGTTGTTGTTGTTAGGCGGTCGGACAGCTCATTCTACATTTTGCATTCCATTTGATATCATAGAAAGTTCAGTATGTGGTTTCAGCAAACAGTCTCCGCATGGGGAATTATTTAGGCAGGCTCGCTTGATAATATGGGACGAGGTTCCAATGCAGCATCGACATGGTATTGAGGCAGTTGATCGCACACTCCGCGACGTTCGTGATGATAACCGACCATTCGGCGGTATCACGATCGTGCTTGGCGGGGATTTCCGTCAAATACTACCGGTGATACCTAAGGGTGGGCGGGAACAAATTGTTGGTGCATCCTTAAGACGTTCTGTAATGTGGGCGAGTGTGTGCGTATTAACTTTGAGCATAAACATGCGTTTGAATAGCAATCATCCTGCAAATTCTTCTCACACATCCTTCTTGGAAGAGGTGATTTATATTATAGATTTATTTATATAAAACTGTATAATTATTCATTTACATGTACTGACTGAATTCACATCATACTTAGATTGGGATCAGTACGCAAGATACTGTGGAACTTCCTCCAACAATACACAGGTGTCGAAGTTTGCATGAACTAATTTCCAGAGTTTATCCACAACTAGATGTGCTCAGTGCGGTAACCCCATCCTACTTAACTGAGCGCACAATTCTTTCTGCTCGGAATGATGATGTATGCTTTATCAATGATGCTGCTCTACAAATATACCCAGGCGAGACGTATACCTACTTGGCAGCTGACAAGGTGTCAGATGGGGACGAGCTCTGTCGTTCTACCACTAATCAATATCCAAGTGAGTTCCTGAATTCCCTAAACCCGTCAGGTTTACCACCTTTCAAGTTGGAGCTAAAGGTCGGGTGCCCCATCATTTTGTTGAGGAATATTGCCCCGAAAGATGGCATCTGTAACGGGACCAGACTAATGGTTGTCAAGTGCGCATCACGGGTTATTGAGGCTAGAATTCTAACTGGTGACAAAATTGGGAATCTGTGTTTCATCCCGCGGATATCATTATCACCGTCGTCTAAAGATTTACCATTTCAAATGACTAGACGCCAATTCCCAGTACGCTTAACATATGCTATGACAATCAACAAGTCGCAGGGCCAGTCAGTCAAGTTTGTTGGTATAAATCTGCGCTTGCCTGTATTCAGCCACGGTCACCTATATGTGGCCATGTCTAGATGCACGTCGGCTGATCGCATCAGTGTCCTTCTCCCTCCTAATGGTTTAGCTACCACGACAAATATAGTATATCCGGAGGTGTTATTAGACTCGGTGTAAATATTACTACCTTTCAAATGTATTGCAACTTACATCAGGTCTACGTTCATGACTTTTGTTATAGTTTTAATAGCTTCTTCCACACATGTATTATGATAAATTTTCAATGATTATATGTTTATTTTTTGAATTTATGAGCATTTGTGTTAAATTATTAAATTTTTTTTTCAGTACATTGTTTAGTTGAAGGAATATTTATCTATGATATTTGTTCCCAGTTTTTGGTAGTTCTTTGTCTACAAATAAAATTTATCTTCGCGTTAATGACGTGTTGAGGAATTAGTAATCCTTCATGTTTTTTTTTTTTTTTTTATTCCTCCCTCTTTCACTCCTCTCTCTCTGTTAGGCCATCTCTAATAACTTCACTGATTAAACCTCTCTTAATGAAAATTTCTATATTTCTCTACTTCTCATGCAAAAACACAACACGCGTAATTGCAACTAATCAAACACTCGCGTATCGAACTCACACACCGCTATACTACCACCAATAAAGATTTATGAACCGTTTGTTGAAATGCTACATAGAAATACTATGTGCTCTTTCTCTCCTACATTAAACATGTTTGCTTGGTACAGGTTGAGAGTAGTCAAAGAACGGTAGAATGATGGACCTTAATTTTGAATGAGTATGGATATTGAGCTTAAGATCTTATTTGAGCTTTGATTATTGAAAATTATTTCCTTAGGTGGATTGCTTTATGGAAGGGAGCCTGCAGATTTGTGGAAGGTTGTAAAGTTTACCATTTGTTGATTTAAAGTGGATAAATGTTCTTCAAAAGGTTGCTTATTGATATCCCAGTAAGACGAACAAAATAGATACACTAACTATTTCAGTAGTTCACTAACTTTTTTTTGTTCGTGTTAACTATTTCACTAACTATTTGTTTTGTGTTCCATCTTTTGTACAATTAACTAATTATATATGGTTGTGCTGGTTTTGTTTTGGTGGTTTGGATAAACATGGTTATGATGATTGTGGTGATATGTATAATTGTAAGTTTTATAGACAGGTTTTGATTTTTTTGGGCTTCTATTTATAGAGGAAACTTTGCCCAAATTTCTTGAAATTAGTAGAGACTAGCTTGATGTTTTGGTCGTTGGATATATGTTGATGATTGTGTATGTATTCCATCTTTTGTACAATTAACTAATTATACATGATTGTGGTGGTTTTGTTTTGGTGGTTTGGATAAACATGGTTATGATGATTGTGGTGATATGTATAATTGTAAGTTTTATAGACAAGTTTTGATTTTTTTGGGCTTCTATTTATAGAGGAAACTCTGCCCAAATTTCTTGAAATTAGTAGAGACTAGCTTGATGTTTTGGTCGTTGGATATATGTTGATGACTGTGTATGTATTGATTATTGTGATGGTATGGTGAATTATGATGATTGTAAGTTCTCTATACAGGTTTAAATTTTTATGGGTTCTTATTTTTAGAGAAAATTATGCCGAATTTTTTGGACTACCTTGATTTTAAATTGATAAGTTTTAGGTTGCAAAGAATAGATTTTTTAGTTTAAATTTAATTTTTCGTTACGCCGTGCCTTCCGGCACGGACAATTACTAGTTTGAGACTAAAATAATACAAACCTCGTATTTTGGGAATTCCTAGCGCAATTAATCCAAAAATATATAATGTGATCCATTATGAACAAAAACCGACCCGTCTGACCCATTGTGAACCAACCCACCCGCCTGATCAGAACTCAAGGCCCTCTCTCTCTCTCTCTCTCACATCTCTACTCTCTCAGTGTACCCCCGACTTCCCCCAGCCATTGCCGTTTTCGTCTGTGACCATTGCGGCAAAGAGAGCGCCGATTCCAGTGCCATCTTCGCCAGAGGTGATTAACTCCGCAAGTTCACATTCCATCGTTGTTTCGTTTCCCATTTTTGATTTTCTCTTTTGCTTTATCTTTAATTTTTTATTTTCATTCGATTTTCAATTTGCTTTTCTTCTGGATTCTTATTTTCAGTTTGCTCTTCGAGTGGATTCTGATTTTCAATTTGGTTTCCCATTTTAAATTGATTTTTGAGTTCGAGTGGATGAAATTAGAATTGAGATGGTGGGATGGAAAAATTGAGTGTTGAAGTGGAATTTCTCTGAATTTAGGCGAATTGCTGTGGGGACTCCGCAGAGTTGGGGAACTTTTTTTTTTCTTTTTTTGTTGGTGGTGCACGTTGATGTTGGGTGATTGGGGTTTGGTTTTTTCGGGCCATGGGTTGTGATGGTGCAGTGGGTGAGCTGCCGTGGGTCTTGATGTTGTAGTGAGTACCGGAATTGGGAACGATGGGCATTAGGGTGGTTATCTTTGCGGTTAACAGAGTTAACTCTCTGCGTCTTCTCGTGCAAATCAGGGGAGAATTAAGCGTTATTTTGAAATTACTGGGGTGGTGTACGAAATAGGTAAACCACGGGGTAAATTGAAGTTTCCCCTAGTTTTTAATTGCTATCTGATTCCAAATTTACCTTCTTTATTGCAGCAAATTAAGAGCTACACCAAATCTGTGAAGATGCAAGTCATGGTGTCTGGTAGTGCGCCTTCAGTTTCATTTGTTCATGGTGTCTCACAACGTTTCCCTGTTAGTCTCAAATCCATCAATGGGGATGTAAAACGCCAGAAAGCAAGTTCTTTGTGTTATCCAATTCAGCATAATGGAGTCGAAGGAATTGGTTTGAATATGGTTGACAGCTTTTCAAATAACACTGTCAACTCAATGTCTGAGCAGTCAAAAGATTGTGAAGATGGAAAGGAACTTTCCTGTGAGTTATACAATGATTCTATAAGTGAGTTCTGCAAAGGTGGGGATATTGATAAAGCAATGACATTTCTTTCTCAGATGGAGGCTCTAGGCTTTCGTCCCAATTCCTTATCTTACTCCTGCTTGATAACTACCCTTGGAAGTGCCAGCAGGACTTTGGAAGCTGAGGCAATCTTCGAAGAAATGGTGCTCTCTGGGATTAAGCCAAGGCTAAAAGTGTGCAATGACTTGCTCAAAGGTTTCTTGAGAAAAGGCCTCTTGAAGCATGCAGATAAGGTTCTTGCGGCAATGGATCAATTGTGTATACGGAAGAATCGAGAATCCTATGAGATCCTTCTTGATTACCACGTCCATGCTGGGCGCTTGAAAGATACTTGGTCAGTCATTGCTAAGATGAGGCGGGAGGGTTTTCAACCAAATTCATTTGTTTACAGCAAGATTATTGGAATTTACCGGGACAATGGGATGTGGAAGAAAGCAATAGGCATTGTGGAAGAGATAAGGGAGATGGGGGTTTCACTAGACAAGCAGATTTATAACAGTGTCATCGATACACTTGGGAAATATGGTGAATTAGAAGCAGCCTTAGAAGTGTTTGAGAAAATGCAACAAGAAGGCATACGACCAGATATAATGACATGGAATTCGTTGATCCGGTGCACTTGCAAGTTTGGGGATCTTTCTTATGCTCTTGAGTTGTTTAATAAGATGCAAGAAGAAGGGCTATATCCAGATCCAAAGATATTTCTCACAATTATTAGCCGTTTGGGGGAGCAGGGGAAGTGGAATATGATAAAGGAAGTATTTGAGAATATGAAATGCAGAGGACTTAAAAAAAGTGGGGTCATTTATGCAGTTTTGGTTGATATTTATGGACAATACGAGAGATTTCAGAATGCAGAAGAATGCATAAATGGTTTAAAGTCAGAAGGTGTTGAGCTTTCAGCCAGCATGTTTTGTGTGCTGGCAAATGCCTATGCTCAACAGGTGATTCCACTCGTGTTTGCAGTACTGAATTTCTTCCTTTTGGGAAAAGAAGTATTGAATTCTGTTGCATGTTATATTTCTCAGTCTAGCTTGGGTTGATCCTATAAGGTTATGTTTAACATTGCATGTAGAGATAATCTTTCCAACATATGTTATGGTAAAGCAGTCCTAAATAATCTTTCGCAATACTGCCTCCACTTGGTATATCAAATATAGTATTTTGTAGTATCCAGGGCATGTTGTGAGTCATATCATCAACTTTATTGGGGATAGTGTTGACATAATTCCTGACTTGTCATCCCTTGTTAAAGAGTGAATAATGGCTGGGTGAGCATGAAGAGAAAGAAACTAACTTAAAGTATGTCATTATTTGATTAATCAGACATTGTCAATGAAACTGCATGGATGTTATTCCAATCTTGTATATTGTTCTATGTGCATAACATGTTTCACTTTGTGTGTGATCTGTGATGCCAAACAGCAAGAAATGATTAAAAATAACAAAATGTTGGACAAGTAATTTTTGTAGCTATTCGTCGTTTAACCAGTGAAGGAACTGTAGATTTGATTAAAAAAATGAAAATTTTATCGTTCATGCTCTATAATTTAATTTGATATGCAGGGATTATGCGAACAGACAGTTAAGGTTCTTCAGCTAATGGAAGCAGATGGAATCGAACCAAACCTCATAATGCTGAATGTGTTGATCAATGCATTTGGCATTGCTGGAAGGCATTTGGAGGCGCTATCAGTTTATCAACATATAAAAGAAAGTGTAGGGCACTGGAATTCTTCATTTAACTCCTTCTCAAGATACTCCTTAAGCCTGTTATCTATTAATGATAGTTGTATTTTTCCTGAAGGGTATTGCTCCTGATGTCGTCACCTACAGTACACTTATGAAGGCATTTGTAAGAGCAAGGAAGTTTGATCAGGTGTGCTGTATTATAGTTTCACACATTTAATCATCAATGCACTAAGACATTCTTACAGTTAATAGCATCATTTCTCTTTCCTCTTCTTCTCAAAGAATTGGTAAGACCCACCTATAATGCAATGAAAACTTGGAATTTGGAACTTTTTACATGTCAGATTGGAGTGGCCAATTTTATGTAATTTATATGGACCCCTTGACATTGGATTATAGGTTTGCCTCCCAGGGGTCGGTATGCTAGACCCCTGAATTAACATGGATAGTAATTGAATTGTTTTTCAGATGCTTTGGCAAAATGAATTGTTGATGTAACATTGCCTGTCTAACATGGACAATCACTCATACTAGATTATTTACACAACTAAATAGAACATGCCAGAGAACTAATGTTGGAGAAGGGCTATGCTCCTTTTCCTTTGCGGGCGTGCCTTTTGATTATATATTTAAAGGTAAATGTGCTAGACACAGTTTACATACACAAACCTTGCTGTGTGTTGCCAAAATGTGCTTATTTTTGTCGTTTTGAATTGTCAACTGGGTTTCTGGCCAGGTTCCTAAAATATATAGTGAAATGGAATCAGCTGGGTGTACACCTGATAGAAAGGCCAGAGAGATGCTGCAAACTGCAATAATGGTCCTTGAACAGAGACATTATTAATACTAAGTGATCTTTGGGGCTGTGATTATTGGCTTTTGTTTCTACATCAACTCATGATTCATAAGCCATCTCATGATCATTCTGAAGCTCACTTGAGGAATTTTCTTTGACTTTCTCATCATAGCGGGTGTTTCATGTATGTCCTTTGCTTGTGTAAGTAGTTTTCTAATTTATTTTACTCCTCTTGTATTCTTACCAGTTAGAATGGGGATAGATGTGGCTATTCATTATTTTTATATGTTTGAGGGCTTTGCCTGCAGTACTTCGCAACGTGACTCCTGTTCAAGTTTTCAGATTCCGAAGGAGATTCTTTGGTCCTTGATATGATTTACATCCCCAACTTGGAGGTCAAGCAGTGTGTGCTGCATGGGGCATGTGTTTTTTCCCAAACATAGGGTAAATATGATACTGAAACTATTCAGGCTTTGCATCACACATAATGGAAGAGGAGATTCTAATGACGTTAAACATACTTACATGTGATCCTGATTCATGTGATTTTGAGGGAGAAGGTAAACCTTCAGTGATAAGTAGCGCCTTCGACGTATCACATGTTTGTTGTGCATTATATTGCATATTGAGTTCTTAATCTTTCATGAACTTGCATGGATGAAATTTGTACCTTCCACATGTATTATTTTCTCTAAGCTTCTGTTGAATTTGCGTAATCTTGCACAGTTTACAGATAATCTTACTTGTTTTGGTGAATTTTAGAACATGGAACTTAGAAAATGCCAATGTGAAGAAAATCTCTGTAATCTTTGGTATTTTGTTTCCCTTCCATGGACTTTAAAGCATATGGGACCTTCAATAACATTTAATTTTTATGCAACATTTAATTTTTATGCACCAGGCACTGATTTTGAAATTCCTGTGTTTTGATTTCCATATGTACCTACAATGCCTATACTATACCTATATTTTTTGTAGCTGAAAATGTTGACTGACAAGGCCGATTTATCTTTTCTCTCAGCTAAGCTGGATTGACTCTGCCATCTACTGGATTTTCAGGTATCCTTATACATATGTCTGTAAGAATTCAAATCCCGCTGCCCTTTCGCTTATGCACTGGTTCATATATCAGAAGCTGGTTGTGTCCCCATCAATTCAATTCTGCTTATGGTATATCTGTTGAAAGAAGTGCTTGAAGTGAAGTGGGAAAGAAAAGTTAAAACTGTATACTTGCAATTACGTTAACAATAAAAGAGGAAGGACCTTAAGTTATGGGGAGAGTCTATTGTACCCAAAATCACTTTTTGGTACGGTACCGAAGTGGTTTGTGGTGGGCCATGGTGAAAAAAAAAATGGCGGCTAAAAAAATGGTAATAATCTTACTTTAATATGTGGTAACGACGGCTGAAAAATGGTGGTAAATCCACCTTAAGATGTAGTAACTTCATCTCACATCTAGGTGGTACTTTTACCTTTATTACTTGTAACTTAACCTTAAATAGTTATAACTTCACATCCAAAGGTAGTAACCTAACATTTAAGAGTTATAACCTCACTTTGAAAGATAGTAATTTTACTTTTAATTGTTGTAACCTTACTTAACTTTTAATACCTAACATTTAATTGGAGTAACCTAACATTTAAGAGTTATAATATCACTTTAAAAAATAGTAATTTTACTTTTAATTGTTATAACCTTACCTAACGTTTAATTGTTGTAACCTAAACCTTTAAGAGTATGTATCTCACATTAAATTAAATTAAAATTCATAAAATTAACATTAAATTAAAATTCATAAAATTAAAATTAAATTTAAAATTCATAAATTAACATTAAATTTAAAGTTCATAAAATTAACATTAAATTTAAAATTCATTAAATTAACATTAAATTAAAATTCATAAAATTAAAATTAAAATTAAATTCATAAATTAACATTAAATTTAAAATTCATAAAATTAACATTAAATTTAAAATTCATAAAATTAACATTAAATTAAAATTCATAAAATTAACATTAAATTCAAATTCAAATTCAAATTCAAATTTAATGTTAATTGTAAATATTTAAGATCGATCATACCATTCACCATTTTGATCTATGAAAATGTATATCCTTTTAGGATCGATCATTATTATGTATGATCGATCTCAATTTCCTCATTCCCCCCATAGGCAAGATGCTCTCTCCCCCCAGTAAGGTTGTAACAAAAAAAAAAAAAATTGATCGATCAGGTTAATGTATGATCGATCTTAATTATCATTAGTCTGTATGATGGATCCCAATTTTCCCATTCCCCCAAAGGCAAGACGACCCCCTTCCCCCCCCCCCCCTCTTTCCCAGTAAGGTTGTAACATAAGTGGTTTGTGGTGGGCTATGGTGGTTTTTGTGGTGGGCCATGGTGAAGAAAAAAAACGACGGCTGAAAAAACAGTGGTAACTTTACCTTAATATGTGGTAACGGCAGCTGAAAAACGGTGGTAAATCCACCTTAAGATGTAGTAACCTCATCTCACATCTAGATGGTACTTTTACATTTATTACTTGTAACTTAACTTTAAATAGTTATAACTTCATATCCAAAGGTAGTAACCTAACCTTTAAAAGTTATAACTCCACTTTCAAAGATTGTAATTTTACTTTTAATTGTTGTAACCTTACCTAACCTTTAATTGTTGTAACCTAACCTTTAAGAGTTATAACCCCACTTGCAAAGATAGTAATTTTATTTTTAATTGTTGTAACCTTACCAAACTTTTAATTGTTGTAACCTAACCTTTAAGGACTTGTTTGGTATGTTTTTTGGGAGGGGTTTGGATTGGATTGTCCAAACCCGGGTTTGACCCAAAGATGGGATTCAAAGATAGGATTCAACATTCAATGCTATCCATACCCATGTTTGGTATGCACAGGGATATTTGATTATTATGATAATATATTTGTATATAAATGACTATTTTGCCCCTTAACCAATTTGTATATATGAGGTATATAGGATATATAGGGGTATAAATGTCATTTGCATTTTTAACCCCCAAACCAACATATGAAACCCCCCCCCGGGGTTTCATGAAACCCAAGTACGAGGGTTTCATGAGCGGGCCGGGTTTGAAATCCTATCTATACTTCACACATACCAAACATGGGTTTAATGGGGTTTACTCCCCAACCCATGTTCTCAAACCCCCCCTCCCTCCCAAACCCTCATACCAAACAAGCCCAAGAGTTATAACATCACTTTCAAAAATAGTAATTTTACTTTTAATTGTTATAATCTTACCTAACGTTTAATTGTTGTAAACCTTAAAGAGTATGTACCTCACTTTAAATTAAAATTCATAAAATTAAAATAAAATTAAAATTCATAAAATTAAAATTCATAAAATTAAATATAAAATTCATAAATTAACATTAAATTAAAATTCATAAAATTAACATTAAATTAAAATTCACAATTTTAAATTTTATGATAAATAAGATCGATCGAACATTCACATGATCGATCTAAATTTTGTTTTTTTCTTTTTGCTTGTACTTATGTTACAACCTTACGGGGAAGGGGGGGGGGGTCGTCTTGCTTTTGGGGGAATGGGGAAATTGGGATCCATCATACAGACTAATGATAATTAAGATCGATCATACATTAACATGATTGATCAAATTTTTTTTTTTTTTTTGTTACAACCTTACTGGGGGGGAGCATCTTGCCTATGGGGGGAATGAGGAAATTGGGATCGATCATACATAATAATGATCGATCCTAAAAGGATATACATTTTCATAGATCAAAATGGTGAATGGCATTATCGATCTTAAATATTTACAATTAACATTAAATTTGAATTTGAATTTAATGTTAATTTTATGAATTTGAATTTAATATTAATTTTATGAATTTTAAATTTAATGTTAATTTTATGAATTTTAAATTTAATGTTAATTTATGAATTTAATTTTAATTTTATGAATTTTAATTTAATGTTAATTTTAAATTTAATGTTAATTTTATGAATTTTAAATTTAATGTTAATTTTATGAATTTTAAATTTAATGCTAATTTAAGAATTTTAATTTTATGAATTTTAATTTAATTTTAATTTTATGAATTTTAATTTAATGTGAGGTACATATTCTTAAAGGTTTAGGTTACAACAATTAAAGGTTAGGTAAGGTTATAACAATTAAAAGTAAAATTGCTATTTTTGAAAGTGATGTTATAACTCTTAAAGGTTAGGTTACAACAATTAAATGTTAGGTATTAAAGGTTACAACAATTAAAAGTAAAATTACTATATTTGAAAGTGGGGTTATAACTCTTAAAGGTTAGGTTACTATCTTTGGATGTGAAGTTATAACTATTTAAGGTTAAGTTACAAATAATAAAGGTAAAAGTACCACCTAGATGTGAGATGAGGTTACTACATCTTAAGGTGGATTTACCACCGTTTTTCAGTCGCGTTACCACATATTAAGGTAAGGTTACCACCATTTTTTTAGCCGCCATTTTTTTTTTCCACCACAAACCACTTCGGTACCGTACTGAAAAGTGGTTTTCGGTACCATAGACTCTCCCTAAGTTATGAGGTTGTTTGAAGTGTAGCATCATCGTCGACAGCATGTGTGACAAAAAAAATCATGTCTCAAATCGGATCTGCTTTTCAAACACTGGAAACAAAGAAAAAATTGAACATTGTTGCCACAATTGCATCACATTATGATGTTAATTTAATGACTTCCACAAGAAATCTTATTTGAATGCGAAGCATCAGTTTCCTGTTTGTTGATGTTCTCAGTTATTCATAGTAGTAGAGCTCCTTTCAGTTTATCAATCAACTTTTTTTGTGCTTGTATGAGGTTTGGTTTTATGGTACTTAATCTGTTTATAGATTTGAGTTCTCCATCAATACAGATAATTTATGATCGAGTGAAATTAAAGAAATGTATTAGAGGAAATTCAAATCAAATTTAGTCGTCAATTTTTCCTGCTTTTGGACAGCTTTACCCTTGTTTATATCTAATGTTTCTCACCTAATAATTTTCTAAGCCTAAACCCACAAAGCTTCGTGAGTCTAAAACTGCAAGTAACCGACAGGTATTCTGCTGCGACGACAGAGGTGGTCTCGGGGAAGATATGCCTGTTGAGGACTACTTCGATGTCAAAAGTTAGGGGGCTCAATTGACTTTTTTTTTTTATTTAAATTTAACAGTCAAGGATGCCCGAATCATTCAATTGACTTTATTGAGCTAGAAAAACGATTATGGTTGGGAGTGGAGGTGGGCATCTTTTAAGCTTTTTTTTTTCTCCCTTTACATAGGAAGAGATAGCCATTCTTCAAGTTCCGGCAAAGCAAAATTGTATTTGTTAATGGAATTTATAACATGTATGTTATAAGTAGTGATAGTGAGTGTTACACAATTGAGCAAAGTGATGGTTTCTAAGGGCTAAAGAGCTGATGACGCAGTCAGAGCTCTAATTCATATCTATATTCATATTCATTAAATATTAAAAATTTGATCGAAAACTAAATCTTATATATACACGTGTGCATGTGTAATTACGTCAAATTTTGGTATTTCTAAATTTAAATTCCTGAAATATAATAGCATATTTGAACTTGGATAATTAATTAAATATATCAATCCACATCTAGATAATTGAGTTTAGAGGAGGATGAATTTGGTAACTTAATGTGTCATTGTAGAAAGAAGAGAAAAAACTAGAGAGTAAAGAAAAAATAGTGAGATCAAGTCTCACAAACTTAAAAAAACATTTAATGGGGGCAAATATTGAAAAATTTTAATTTTTTTGTATTTTTAAAGTAATCCCAAAAATTTTCAAAATCTCAGTGGGGGCAATTGCCCCCACTGCCCCCACCCTACCTCCGCCCCCGGATTGAACTAATGGTATTACAGACAAAAGGTTTATAATGATTCACCAGTTCGAGAGTTCGGCTAATTCACTCTTAAAAGAGTCTCTTGCTCCTTGAGAAGAATTTATTAATGAGAGGGAGGATTATATCAAGTATTTGTTCTGGCTAGTTGCTTATGTTGCATTGTGAAAAATCTACCTCTTATTTATAGTCTTCTTGAGTCTTGTCTAATTTCTTTACGTAATCCTTGTCTATTCTTTCTAACGGATGCGCTTGTTGCGCAGTCACCGTGGATAGCACTGAGGCGATTACAACTTTCTTGCTTGAATGCAAGATCGTTGCGATTGATGCATAGCACTTCAGTGGGCACCAATTGTCATCTAACTATTCCCATGATGGTGCTATTACTTGGGGGCCCGATCTGAGCATCTTTGGTTGATCGTCAAGAACTGCGTGATTCAAACTTCGATTTGTCGAGCTGAACGATTGAGTTCAACCTTAACTGAATTTTTAAGTATCATCAAGGAGTATGTATGAAAAAAGAGAAATGCTACATGAACTTAAAAATTAAATTTGAGAATCACAACCATTGAATAGGTAGTGAGTTCCAATAAATATTAGGACCCAGTGAAATCAATGACTGTAATTATCAAATCTAGTTTTGAAGTCCATGTAGCATTCCTCATGAAAAAATAGGGGCACAAGATAAAAGTAACAGTATTTTTCATAGCAAAGCACCATACTCTCGCAAATTTACACACCCAGATAGCATCAGATTCCATTTCAAAAAAGTTGGTTCATCATGGCCTTACTAGTTATTACCACACGCACACATACATCTATTTATATTCATATACATATGTATATATACACGCGTCAAGGAGGAGGTGGCTTTTCCAAATCCTCCATGGGGCGGAAGAAGGCCTGCTGCTCCAACGCCGAATCGTCATTGGCACTCGCAGGCGAGCTGGGGAAGGAACGTTCCCCACCCTCAGTCACAGGGCCAAATATCCCAGTTTTGGGGTGAGGAGCCCAGTACTTGTCAGATTGGGGCTGGATTACTTCATCTGGAACCACCGTTGAGTGGACCTGATCACCATCGGGGTTCTTGTCGTACACCGACACATGCACAGCCCTCCTGCACAAATTTATATAGTTACCAATGAAGCTGATAATACTTGACTCTCAGTGAGAGATATATGTTATTAACTAGAGACAAAATGGCAATTTAGTGATAAACAAGGATATGGTAGTATGGCAGTAATTTGGTAATTTATCGCCAATTCCAAAAATGTCTTCTGTCCCTTCTTCAGAAAGATAGTGTAACCCAACCCCACCTTGTTCAACCTGTTACCTTCACTTTCCAAGTAGGTAACAAAATGAAAAGATACCCAAATGCAATTATCGACCCAGGTTGAGACCGGTTGACAAGGGTGTACTCGGTGAAAGTCATCGGATAGTTTTTCAATATAGATTCACTGATAAATTTATATTTTGAAGCATGTCACAAAAGCTGTTGATTCGCACGAGTAACACCAAAAGTTCAAGAACAAAGAGTTAATACTGGTTCAATAACCCTCCTATGTAGTCAAATCGGCTTACCGATGTTTACAAAAGGACATTAATGCTAGCCCTTTTGTAATACCCTATTAGTTTATTTTAATTAGAAACATTCGAACCCCAACTCTTGATCTCGCCCCAACTCTCGCTCCCATCCCAACAGGCCATCCACCACCCCCCCAAACAAAAAAACCCCGGCAAGACCCCCACACCACCCTATCCCTGATAGACCACCGCCACAACTCCCAATCACGATAGATCCCCCCTCCCCCTGGCCCCTTTCTCTTTCTCACAGTTTGAGAACCAACATCCCTAAACCCACAATCCCCTCCCCTAAACAGTCCCCCGCACACAAAATCATACCGCAATCGCAAATCAGTTGTGGATTCGGTGTATATGTAAACGAGAAGAAGCTCAATAGCCATGATGACAAATTAGGATGGGGGTGGATTTGTTTTAAGATTGGGTCAGATTGTTCATGTCTAAGGTTCATAAGAGCATTTTCGTCCCTTGATCATGCCAATTTTTAGCATTAAACATTTAACGCATTGACCATCAATTTGTACAGACTTCTTAACTGGGCACAGAGAGACTAAACTACAACTAGACATAATCAGGAAAATTTCCCCACGAGGGCACCACCGATGTTATATAGATGAACATACTAAAGAACAAATTAAATATTAAATATATCATAACTGACAGCACCATGGGCTAGCCCATCCCATTGCATGAGTTGAATACTACTTCGTCAAGTTGAATTACGAACGGGCTAAGACTTATAATTTGAAGGTCAAGTCAAAGACTACTGGACGTCTCATAGAGTGACTCTCAACGAAGTCATTGAGACTGTCAAAAAAAAAAATTCCGTTGAGCCTGTCCGGGAGAAAAAAAAATCTTTTTTTTGATGTGGTAAGTAAGAACGAATTCAATCCGGTCATTAGCAATTTTGTTTGTTCCTAAAGCCAAAATCACTACAACTCGACATGTCTAGTCCTACGAACTTTCTTTTCTTTTGCTTTTATCTGGTTCAAACCTCACCCAATAATAATATCCACTCACATAGGCCAAATCTTATCTACAGCCGGATTTCCCGATATCCAATTTTGGAGAATCACGAAAATACCCCTCAACTGGTGACCGATCGCCTCGTCGACGGTACATCTGTCGCACTATACAAACTCAAACAGAAGACAAAAGGAAAGGACAAGGATATCTCCATTTGCACAATTATATCTCATAAAATGTCAGTAAAAGTCCTATAATGCAAATTTATTCACAAATAGTGCTCAAAGAAGCATAGATTTGCACAAACTTTACAAGGATCAGAAACTAAAATGATAACGAATCAGACAAGCTACAATATAGTTGTCCGAAATAGTATCGGAAATGAACTTCGATCCGCTCTATATACATAAATATATCAAAATTAAAGAGCAAATTAATCTGCCCAAAATTTTCCAATATCAGAAGATCAGAACCTCAAATCATCCGAAATCAAGAACTCCCCTGAAGTTAATTTCCGTTCAATTTAACACTATAATCGTCTAAAATTCTCTACAAAATCACCTTTTCTCTATAGACATAAGCAAAACTATCACTATATATATAGAATTTGAAAAAAAAAGGAGCAGCACAAAATATTCAGTAAAATAATATACCTCATCGTGAGGGAAGGAGACTGAGCTGCATCGCGAGAGCTTCTGGCGCGGATCTGGATCTGGATCTGGTTGACGAATCCCTTACCGAAGCTCGCAACTCTCCGACTATGCAAACTGACCGCCATACAGTATAAGTTTTTATATACGTAGAGCGAGAAAGTAGATACGGTAGACAACACACACACACACACACTGAATAATAAAGAAGAGAGGGGTTAATCTATCTCTCTACAATGTCTGAAGCACCTCCTTTTTATATAGTTGGTGTATGACTCTTCCATCAACCCAACTTTCTGTCTTCTTACTACGGAATACGGATTACAATAATTTTTTTTTTACAAGATTTTGAGTCTTGTGCCGACAGTGCCGGCCGCCACTTAGGCCATTGCCTATGCCCCTAAATTAGATGAAAAATTTGGAGTCTTAAAATAAAATAAAAAATTATTATTTTAAAATATAATTTAATATATTTACTATATTTTAATTATTAAATTAATAGTGAGTGTTAAGTTTAAACTTTAAACAAAATTTACTATTTATTTAATGTACTTAATCCTCAAATTAAGTGCAATTAATATTATTGTAAAATTTTTAGAACCTCTTTTAAAAAATTTAGAGTCCTAAAGTTCAACTTATTTTTTTATCTCACCCGATATTTATATTATATGTATTATCACTTTGCAGTCTTATTATTAAAATCAATTGTCTATCGTATAATAGGTACGAATAATAATTTTATATTTGTGTAAGTTAAATTTGAGGTCATTTTTTAATAATTTTGTTTACGATGCACAAGATGACTATAAAATAGAGTGAGTAGAAGTAATACACTAGCTATCTTAAATTAATTAACCATAGTTGTCTTACTAAAAAAATTTATTTAAAAATTGCTCTTTTTCTCTATGATATCTAACAATATCTCATTTATTTTAGAACTATTCAACTTGTATAAATTCCTATTTTTATATATATTTATAAAAAATTATTTTACTAGTCAATCTAATTTTCAATTATGTTTCTCTTTTGTCTTAAACAAATAGTATGTAGTATTGTATTTGACTTCGATTAACACAATTTTTATTTATAAAATTTTGAATTTGTATGTTATATCTCAAAAAATAAAACAAATAATTTGTAAATAAACATATTTTAATAAGTATTTAATATTACTACTATTACTGAATAAATATTTATAGGGTATCGTATAAACATTTTTGTCTAGGACCCTAAATTAGATTGGGTCGCCCTTGTGTGCTGATTACACTATTGAACTCTGGGATCTGTCAGTGTAATTTGAGTTAATTTAAGGACAAAATTTCTATAGAAATAAAAGGGTAATTAGTGGTTAAGGATGTGAAAAGTATGTAACTTAAAATTTCTTACTTACAAAAAAAATTAAATTTAACCAATGGACCAACCCTAATAAGTATTTATTCTCCTAACCCAATCAAAAGGTCTTAACTCGTGATCTTCTATGACTGTTTATGGAAGTAAGGTAAATGGGCAATACCCGGAAGCATTTCTGTTTGGATAATAAGTATGTAACTGATATTCGTGTAATCTGAGTGTATTTTTTTATTATGGTTCGAAATTCAATTTGAGTTTACTCCCGTGGTAATCGGATGAAATCTAAGCAAACAAATTCAATGGTATCATTAATCAGAACATTTTGTTCATCTAAAACGACAAAGTAGTTTTGTTAGAGTATTTTAAACAAAGAGTTAATTTTAACTTGCATCCTGGAAGATCAATCAAATCTCAATTTTTACCTTTAAAGTTTAAGAATATTAATTTACACATTAAAAGACATAAATTTGTTTCAATGTGCATCAGAGGTTAACTGCAATCCATTTTGCCTTTAAAAGAGTTAAAGAATATTAATTTACACTCTAAAAAACATAAATTTGTATCAATGTGCATCAGGGGTTAACTGCAATTCATTTTGCCGTTAAAAGAGTTTGGGATAATTACAAATTACACCTTCAAAGTTTTAATATTTCACATTTATGATTAAAAAAAAATTATCCCTTAATACTCGTTAAATACCTCTCAATTGTGTCGTATCGTGTTATTTTGTGTCATGTCGTATAATTTTTGTGTTGTGTTCGAGTAGATAAAAAATATTTTTAACACAAAATATTTTCGCGTCGAGTCAATTGCATTGTGTTGTATATTTCACATTTACGATAATTTATATAATACTATTTAATATTTTTTAAAAATTATAAAATACGTATTTTTTGCCTACAATACTCATTAAATAGTTATTTTCTGTCCACAGTTGTGTTATTCATATCTAATTATAATTTGATTAAACAGTCAAAAGATTCGTGTCTAACTGTAAACAAAAAATAGCTATTTAACAATTATTGTAAGCAAAAAATATGTATTTTATAATTTTTTAAAAATTTTAAAAATATTTTTTTATTGACTCAAATATGACACGATATAATTGTGAGCTATTTAACGAGCATTAATGGAAGAAATTATTTTTAGATTATAAATATGAAATATTTAAACTTTAAGGGTGTAATTTATAATTAGTTCAAACTTTTTTAACGGCAAAATGGATGGCAGTTAATTTCAAGTGCACATTGATACGAATTTATGTCTTTTAGGGTGTAAATTGATATTTTTAAACTTTAAAGGTGTAAATTGAGATTTAAGTGATCTTTTAGGGTACAAGTTAAGATTAACCCTTAAACAAAAGAGTGTTTTTTATGTGGGAATTCAATCTTATATCAACAAAATTTTTATAAGTACTTAAGTTCTTAGTATTATCTAGCCTTTGATTTTAATAGTTATCCGATTAACGGCTAGTTTTTCAATAAATATTTATTTATTTATATATATATATATCAGTAGAGAGAAATAATCTATATATCTATTATATTCTTCTCTGTTGCATAAGTTTCTAATTAATATTAAAAAGTGTCGTGTAAAACTTCTACTTCATTCGATTGTGTAGATCTGAGTGAAACAGCTGTCAATAGGTTGGCTGTTGTATCCTAGAGACGATGTGTTGTTACCTTCTACGTTATGTTTTTTTCATAAAGAAGCGTGAATCGCCTTAAGAAAGTGACTTAATTTGCGTCTCACCCTACCGTCCACCTTATTTCGTAGATTTCATTTTTTCAACAAGTTTAATTTTAGGTTTCAAAATAATTCATTCCATTTTTTTTTTTGATGATGCTTTTCAAAAATTAACTTCGTTGATGAACTCAAAACATTTGTTCTTTTACCTTAACTATCGATACTTCCAAAAGTAGAAAAAAGTCACTCGGTTTCATGAATTGCAAAACGTTAGCAGACATTTTATTCTCTCACATTTTAATTAATAATTCCAATAACTTTAACATAATTTCTCCAATTTTAAACTTTTGAAATCTCTATTTTAGTAAATGGTGATAATAATCTAATCATGTATATCATGTGTTTATTTGGCTAAGTAGATTTTCACCTTAAATGTATATCATAAAAACATATAACAAATTTGGATGTCAAATTGAAAATAAATAAGGAAGAAAATGGATAAAATAAATCCAAAGAAATCCCAATCTATAATACTAGTGAAAAAAAAAAACCTTTTTTTTTTTCGAAACTGGAAAAAGGGTGGAAGGACAATCAGTATGTAGTAATCCTTAGAAGTGACCATACGAGTTTTCATTGTGAAATATCCGATTTGAGCCATAACTACTAACTTGAAAAGACAATTTGTCATCACAATATCACTAATGTCAAGCAGTAAATCACGTTATTATGAATTGAACCCTGTTTGATAATCACGTGAGAATTAATGACGATACTAAACGAAAACAACTCACCAATAGACTACTTGTTCATGTGGTTAATAAAAACCTTAGATGATATTGAAATAAGTAAAATAAGGAAAAATAATATATTGGAGATAGATGTGCGTTTCACTTTCATAGCCAAAAAAATCTGACGAGAAGAAGAAGAGATGACTACATAATATAAGTACAAAATACCCAAGGCAGCACATTCAAAAATAGCCGTTCAATATCATGATAAGTCTCTCACTTCCCTCTCCCGCCAAACTTGTCCCACCTTTGCTACCCACGATCCCTTCGCACCAAAAACCCTCATCATCGCTATCTCTGAAAAATCCCAGCTTTGAACCTCTCAAAGATCGTCTGATCCGTCAGGCCAATGAGGGGAAAATCCGCCAAGCAATCTCAACCCTTGATCTCATAGCCCAACTCGGACTCACCCCAGACCTCACTTCTTACTCCCTTCTCCTCAAATCATGCATCAGAACTCGCAATTTCGATCTGGGTAAGCTAGTTCACACCAAATTGACCGACTCACGACTGGAACTCGACTCGGTCGCTCTCAACTCATTGATCAGCTTGTATTCGAAATGTGGCGATTGGGTCACAGCTAAAAGTATATTTGAAGATATGGGTGAGAAAAAAGACTTGGTTTCATGGAGTGCCATGATTTCATGTTTGGCACATAGTGGTATGGAATTAGAAGCTATCTTTACATTCTTTGATATGGTTCAATCTGGAGAGTACCCGAATCAGTTTTGTTTTTCTGCAGCAATACAAGCGTGTTCTAATGTAGACAATGCTTGGATTGGGATTGTAATATTCGGGTTTGTGATAAAAACTGGGTATTTTGAGTCTGATGTGTGTGTTGGGTGTGCATTAATTGACTTATTTTCCAAAGGTTTCTGTGACTTGAACTCAGCAAAGAAATTGTTCGATAAAATGCCTGAAAGGAATTCCGTTTCCTGGACTTTGATGATAACAAGATATAGTCAACTGGGTCAACCTAGAACTGCCATTGAGATGTTTTTAGACATGGTATTCAGTGGGTTTACACCTGATAGGTTTACTTTTAGTAGTATATTATCCTCTTGCTCAGGAATGGGATTTTTATTTCTTGGAAAGCAATTGCATTGCAGGGTGATCAAGTCTAGGTTGTCTGAAGATGTTTGTGTTGGGTGTAGTTTGGTGGACATGTATACAAAGTGTGTTGTGCCTGGATCGTTAAATGATTCGAGGAAGGTTTTTGATCACATGCCTGACCATAATGTCATGTCTTGGACTGCAATAATTAATGGGTATGTGCAGAGTGGGGGCAAAGATGAAGAAGCCCTTGAACTCTACTGCAAGATGATAGATGAGGGTCGAGTTTTACCCAACCATTTCACGTTTTCCAGCCTTCTCAAGGCATGCGGAAATCTTTCCAATCCGGAACTGGGTGTGCAGGTTTACGCCCATGCAGTGAAATTGGGTTTTGCATCTGTGAATTTAGTGGGAAATGCTCTAATTAGCATGTATGTTCGGTCTGGTAGGATGGAAGATGCCCGGAAATCGTTTGAGATCCTGTTTGAGGAGAGTTTGATTTCTTATAACACAATTATTGATGGCTATGCTAAGAATTCAGATTGTGATGAAGCCTTTGAGCTTTTTCATCAAATTGAAGATTCTGGATTTGAGGTTGATGCTTTCACATTCGCTAGTCTGTTAAGTGGAGCTGCAAGTATAGGTGCAGGTTGTAAGGGTGAGCAAATCCACGGTCGGTTGCTAAAATCTGGATTTCAGACTAACCAATGCGTCTGTAATGCTTTGGTCTCAATGTACTCTAGGTGTGGGAATATAGAAGCTGCTTATCAAACTTTTAAGGACTTAGAAGATCGGAATGTGGTTTCATGGACTTCAATGATCACGGGTTTTGCAAAACATGGATTTGCTAAAAGAGCTTTGGAAATGTTTCACCAAATGCTTGAGGCAGGTACGCAGCCAAATGAGGTCACCTATATTGCTGTTTTGTCAGCTTGTAGCCATGTTGGTATGGTTGATGAGGGATGGAAACACTTCAATTCCATGAGCAATGAACACGGGATAAGCCCAAGAATGGAACATTATGCATGCATGGTTGATTTATTAGGCCGATCAGGTTTTCTTGAAAAGGCCGTCCAGTTTATCTACTCCATGCCTTTCAAAGCAGATGCTCTGGTCTGGCGGACATTGCTTGGAGCTTGCCGTGTTCATGCTAATACAGAGTTAGGAAAACATGCAGCGAAAATGATTCTTGAGCAGGATCCAAATGATCCAGCAGCATACATCTTACTATCAAACTTATATGCTTCAACGGGTCAGTGGGAAGATGCTGTACAAATCAGAAAAAGCATGAAAGAGAGAAAGTTGGTTAAGGAAGCAGGCTGTAGCTGGATAGAGACAGAAAATGGGGTACACAAGTTTTATGTAGGGGATAGTAAACATCCCCAGGCGAAGGAGATATATGAAGAATTAGATAAATTGGCTCTCAAAATAAAGGAGATTGGATATGTCCCTGATACAGATTTTGTCCTTCACGACGTGGAGGAGGAACTGAAGGAACGATATTTGTTCCAACACAGTGAGAAAATAGCTGTTGCATTCGGTCTTATAAGCACATCTAGACCAAAAACCATTAGGATATTTAAAAACCTTCGTGTTTGTGGAGATTGCCATACTGCATTGAAATATATATCGAAGGCAACAGGTAGAGAAATAGTGGTGAGGGATTCAAATCGTTTTCATCATATCAGGGATGGGGCATGCTCCTGCAGTGATTACTGGTGATGATATCATGTTGTACCTAGTGAACGTGGCTCCCGTCATTGTAGGATCTGAGGAGGATTATATGTAGGTATCACGTTATATGAAGTCAAAAAATCCCAAAACAAAAATGGGACTCTTTCTCCAGTCCATTGCATATGCATGTTTGCTTTTATCTGTTGATGAAGTTGAATTAGGAGGTGGTCCAACAGAGAGATGCAGAGAATACAAGTTGAAGATAACCTGATGAAGTGCGCCTCCCGAGTGAGATCAGGGAAATTTGTTGGAATCATGGTATGGATGGATTCATGAGATGGATTTTAGGACCAAGTTAAAAATCCTTCGAAGAGTATTTTTTCTGGGAACTTGTTTGTATGTGTCAATTTGTAACATGGTTATGTCCTTAATTTATTGCAGTGACCTATGTTATTGCAATAATTTTTCTTAAGAATTGCAATAAATTGTTACTGTTATTCAAAACTTGTTACTGTAAAATTGAGCTTCGTAAGTGCATCTCTAACGACTATTATGAAACCCAAACATAGTTAAAATTTAGTTAACTAAAAGACAAAAATTATACTCCAATATTCGAATGTTTTAAAATAATTTTTTGTTACCGTGACCGGCATTGTTTATAATTTTTTCTCTCTTCCCGTCTTTTTTCACCTTTTATATCCATCTTTCGCTCTATTCTCTCTCTCTCCCTCCAAGAGTCCAAACAAAGGTATAAAAAATGAGAAATAATATTTAAAATAAGTAGTTAAAATATAGAAAATCTGTTGGAGTGTGTATTAAAAAATTCAATAGTTAAAATAGAAAATATTATTTTTTGGATAGCTAAATTAGTTTTTGTTGTTGAAGATACTCTAATAAATGTATTGTTAGTGGATCGACATATCCACTGGGAAGCCTGCTGGCAGGATGCTATTACAAAATGGAAAATGTTAAAGAATTCATATCATATGATTTTTTTTTTCTCTCTTTTTATATATATTTTTGATTTCTAATTCTATTTTTTGATCGGTTTGATATTAAGCTAGAAAAAGAAAGAATTGTGTGGTGGAACATGATTAATGTATATTGGGTTTAATTGCATATCCTGTAGATTTACGATCAAACCATAGTCAACTTAAAAATTGATGACCCCTTTATCTTGTTTATTGGTGATAACTATTTGTCTAATATTAAGCTAATAAGTTGTGACGAGCCCAGATTTTGCTCGGTCAGGTCCAATTAATTAAGTTCAGATCAACTATAAGGCAAGTCAAGCTTAGTTTATGAATTCGGCTTAGTCCAAGGACCAAGAAGTCTAAGAAGATTAGCGCACGTGAGGAACGAATATTGGGATAGCCACTTTTCGAAATCAAGACTTTCTCTAATTGTATCTATCCTAGTTGTAACTATCCTCCCCGAAAAGCTAGAAACCTATCATTTACAACTACCGCCTCAATTAAAGCTTTGTACTTATAAATTATAAGCTATCTCCACATGAGAGGGACATCTCTCTACACACCTTACACAACTATCTCTCTCATAGCTACCAAGAGCATACATTTACTCTCTCTCTCTCTCTCTCTCTCACCTACTACTTCATCAATAAAGACTGATGATGCACAAATTCGGTATTGCACAAAATCAACAGTTGAGTATACGTAAATGTGCAATCAATGAGCAGTAAACAAGCAATCAATAGCAAATCAACGACAAAGTGGTAAATAATAGCAAACACACAGATTTATAGTGGTTCGATCCGGGTGACCTACTCCACTCTCGAGAACGGTGGCGGTGACCGGAGTTCTTTATTGATGAATAAAGTCACCGGGAGAGTTAGAGTGCTTTGGAAAAGAGAGAGAGATAAAAGCAATGTGTGTAGAGAAATGTGTGAGGTCTCCAGGTCATGCCATTTATGTGGAGAGGGCTTACATTATATAAGTATGATGAGGCGGTGAGGTGAGGCGGTCACTACTATTTTGATAAGTACAGTTATGGTAGGATTAGATCTCCATGATGCGTATCCCGATATTTTCTCCCATGTATTCCTATTCCTTTAGACTTCCTGCGTCATAAGCTGGGTTGGAGTGGCAAGGTGAGAAGGATACCACTGAAGCGGTGCGGAGGAGAGGGAGCGTGGAACAAAAGGAGAGCAGGGGTCCCCTTGGGGGGGCCTCCTTGGGCGGCGCCCCTTGGTGTCTTGGTCTCCCTTTGGGCCTAGGTCACTTTTTATTGACTTGGGTCTTTTGGACTTGTTGGGTCTAGCCCAGTTAATTTCAGGCTCATCAAAGACCATCAACTATTGTTACTATCTTCAAAGTAGGTCGTCCTGACCGAACTCTGACCGAACTACTATACATCTGTGTGTTGCTTGTATTTATCTCTTCTATATATTTACTACATTATTACTTATATTAACTACTCGACTGGTGGTACATAAATCCACTTTTGTGCATCATCAAGTTGAATTCTCAATTTATAAAAACACAATATTGATCAAAATTTGTCTAAATTTTATTTACTTTAATTCAATGGTACAAAATTTACCTTAATTTTTTTTTCAGCTTAAAAACATCATTTTTTTTGCACTACTCTAGACAATTCAACCAACACACTCTTGAATGCGAGATAACCTATTAATCTACGTTTATCTCTGTCTTCTCTCTCCCTTAGTCCCTTGCCTCTCACACTTATATCTGTTTTCTCTCTCCTTTACTTTTCTCTTATTTTATCTCTTTAAATTTTAATTTAAATTATATAATAAAATTATTATTTAAAATATAAATATTTCGTAATCAATATTTAATTTTTAATATTATAAAATACAAATGTGGAGTTATTGCTAATATTTTGATATGCTACCACATACTATTTGCAATGAGGAAAAGAAGAGATCTCAACTATTACGTCAGTTTCAATAAAAAAATTATAAATTAATTCCAAAAGCTTTCCCAAGATATCACGCAAAATAACAATACAATAATAAAATATGGGCTACTAATTTAAAAAACTAATAATAAAATTATTCTAGATCTTCTACTCCAAAAATATCACGCAGTAATAAAATAATAAAATATCAGCACAAAACTCGTCCTACGAGGAGGGTTTTTAAGACACGTATACAAAACACCGGCAACTCATAATCAGAGGAGTCAATATTCTCGGCCCACCAAACCGCAAAAAAAGATACTTCGGAAAACTCGACAACACGCGAGTCGCCACGTATTCCTTCACAGAGACCACTAGTGGGCCCATTTTTGCCAAACCCGAGTGTATAATCGACGATCCATATGCCACGTATTAGCCTACTCAAAGTCTCAGCCGAACACGTGTTTAGGTGACAGAATCCCACAATTATGGTTCACTTCCCCGTGCTTTACCCGACGTTTTTTTGCACCAAGTGGCGGCAATCCAACGGTATTGAAAAAACATGTGTCCATCGACGGTTCAAATTTATTTAAGCGATTCATTATGTCCTTGTCGCGAGTTTATTAACCAAGGTCTGTGAACTCTGTCTCTCTCAGCTTTTTCACGTGAAACGATTGCTTTTTTACTTGAGACACAAATCGCCGTCGAAAGAGGTAGTCGCCGTGGAGGTGTGATGTCAGATTCCGGTGGGATGACGCAACTCGGCGTGAAAAGTGGCAAGCATGTTCGTCGGAGGAGATTGGAACTCTGGAGACTGAAATCTTTGCGTCAGGCACAGAATGGCTTCGGCAGAAACGAAACTCTCGCCGGAGAAGATCAGTTTTCCTGGAAAACTGGATCCGACAATAGGACTGATATTGATGATACAGAGACCGAAAAGTCTAGGAAATGCCAAGAGTCATCCGTGGTATCATTATCGTTTCCAGCGAATTCATCGGGTCTGTCATCTGAAAATGACGTCATTCTAGCCGGAGCTTGTTGTCGTAGAGGCGAAATGCATAGAGGAGAAGAGGAGAACTCACAGATTGTTACGTGCTGTTCATATGGATCGATATCGGTGATTGGACGAAGAAGAGAAATGGAGGATGCTGTGACAGTACAGCTAGGGTTCTTGACCAGAGATTCTAGAAAATATGACTTTTTTGGTGTGTATGATGGTCATGGGGGATCACGTGTTGCACATGCTTGCCGAGACCGGTTACACAGGTTAGTGTTAAAGGTGGAAGAAGAAGAGGAAGATCAGGAAGAGAAGAGAGAGGTGGATTGGGAGAAGGTGATGAAAGTGAGCTTTCGAAAGATAGATGAAGAAGTGAGTGGGTCGGAGTTAGCATCGATAGGTTCGACGGCGGTGGTGGTCGTGGTGGGAGAGGAAGAGGTGGTGGTCGCTAATTGTGGGGACTCTAGAGCTGTGCTGTCAAGAGGTGGTGTTGCTATGCCCTTGTCTAATGATCACAAGGTAAAAATATACAATTGCTATATATATACGTTGTACCTGATGACTTTATAATATTTTTAATTACAATCACAATAACACTATTGAAGCCAAATATGCCTATTTTTGAGGTTCTAGTAACATTACTCTTTATTATAATAGTTATACTACATTAACATTAACATTGTTAATGTTATGTAATGGTTGAATGATAAGTGAGGAAAGTAGATTTCATTCTTTTAGATAACTATCCTAACATAATAGCTATCTAATGTAAAAAGTGGGGTTCATTTTGTCTATTTAATTATTTATTATTGAACAGTTATATAATGTGATAATGGTCTATTTGGGCCTCACTAAAAATCTTAGTTTTTTTTTGGTTTGAAAGGAAAAAAAAGTCTAATCCTTTTGCGCTTGGGCCTATTGACTGGGTTTTCCAGCAGTTTTTTGGGGCAAAAATAGTTTTTGTCAGTCTAAAGAAAAGTTGAAAAATGAAGTTTGTCGAAGGGTTTTAAGGAAAAATTGATTTTTTGGAAAACACTTCCAAGAGTTTTTTTAATTCTGACTTTTAAATTTTACTTTTCAGACCTCTATTTTGTATTCAAAAAAATCAACTCTAAACGGGCCCAATATTATATGGGAAAGTCAGGGGCACCCTGAGACATTTTGGGGCCTAAAGTGGAAAAGATAAATGAGTTCTTTTTATTTTTAATATTAATAATAAATTTTCTTGTAATTTTTTTTAAATATAAAAATATTAATTAAAATTTTATATTCAAACTTTTATTACCATATTTAAACTTTGATAATAAGAGAGAGAAAGAACAATTAAAAATTATGATGATAAGTTTAAACTCAACTTTTTTATGGGATAAAAACTAAATTTTTTAGTAACTTTAGTTTTACTCAATCTACTTAAGTTGAAAATTTTTGTTCGGTCATAAATTTAAATTTTGTAGTTGGATTATTACTGCACGTCTATAAATTATGGGGTTTTTCTTGAAATGAGGCCTTAATTTTTTTAATTGGACTTGTGTTTTTATAAGGCCTTTTTGTAGGGCTTAAAGTATTTATGGATTTAGTTTTTTTATATGGACTATTTATAATATCTAAAAATTTGGATTTTCCTTAAAAACGAAGCCTAAAGCCCAAATTTTTTCGATTACACTGTTGAGCCACCCTCGATGAAAGTATGAATATTAATCAAAGCCGCCTTTTAAAAGTTTGATAATTGACAAGTGATATGCGTTTTGTGGCATTGAACTTCTTTCTCAAACTTAGTGGAAGGACTAATCATTGCATCATCCCTTTAGACATTAGTGACTGAAGTAAGCAAGGCTTATGAAAAATTCAGAACTCTTGGGACATGGCTACTTTGGTGCGAATTTCTGGAAGAAAAATGACTTACAAACAGAACATTATAACTGGCGGGTCATGACTGGTGAAGTGGGTCAATGGATATAGATTTATTAGATTAATAAAACATCATAGGTAGCCCTCAAATTATGTCCATCGAAAACAAATTTGCCTTAAACTTTCAATTATCTCAAGTTTGATTTTCAAATTTTTAAAAACGTAACCAATAGAGATAATTGGTGTCTTTCTAAAGTTTAAGGTTGAAATTGCAACAACTGAAAGTTGATGTAGTATGGAGCTTCCAAATATTTAAGGTGCACGATAACATGTGTGTGGATCATGGTTCAAACTATCGGCATGGCCGATATCGATACGAGTCGGCCGA
The DNA here is from genome assembly GCA_951799425.1 of Ilex aquifolium. Lineage (NCBI taxonomy): Eukaryota > Viridiplantae > Streptophyta > Magnoliopsida > Aquifoliales > Aquifoliaceae > Ilex > Ilex aquifolium. The sequence goes on along the minus strand of OX637391.1, from coordinate 60,798,529 downwards.
ATCGTATTCGTCTCGGCACTTTTGGAGATGATATCATTACACGATACGTATAAATTTCGAGTCTCGCACAACTCGACCGAGTCGTCCAAGTTGTATCTGAGTCAATCACGAGTCGCCGAAATATCGTCACCGAATTGACCTGGTCCACGACGCCGTGATATGAGCTGAATTTTTCGTCATGTTCAACATTTTCTTTTAGGAAATATAGCCTGATATCGCGCCGCGATCAATGTGTCTCAGAGATCTTCGAATTAATGGCCGATACCGTGACCTTGAACCATGGTGTGGATGTTAGATTGAACTAAATTTTAGCTTTGCTCATTCTTTTTCTTTTGGATTGATGGTTCTTATTCGTTTGGTTGTGAATAATAGTCTGCATCATCAATCAACTTGAGTAGTTGCCTTTATTGCATGAATAGCGCAACCTCAATCACGTTTAATCCAGATACTAGTATTATGGCTACAAGGGATTCAACTTCTATAATCTTCATCAAATAGGCCAATCTTCTCTTATTTTACTGCTCTAGACTGTTTTACTGACATTTTTCCCGTGTATAGCCTGACAGACCTGATGAGTTGGAGAGAATTGAAGGCTCTGGAGGGAAAGTCATAAATTGGAATGGGCAGCGGGTTTTAGGAGTTCTTGCTACGTCGAGATCTATAGGTATGTAAACCCTGCAATAATGAAGCTAATACATGTCCAGTAGCTAGATTTTCATTAAGTGAATAGTGTGAGTCTGCTTGCTCTACATTATTCCAAGATGACACTATTGAAGTCTTTCTTTGAGAGTTTTGTCAAAAATATTTTCATGTTATCATTTTCCTATGCCGAATGCTTTTAGCTGTTTCAAATTGGTTTGTTCAATTAGGTTCCTTCATTTGGTTTCCTCCTAGATAGCTGGGCGTTGAGGGTTGGTCTGGAACGGAAGATAATCTATTTCTATTGCTTCCCCCATGACACTAGATACCAAGTCTTTGTTCGTTGTTGTAACATTCAATTATTATCTATTAGGCCTCTATATCAAGCAAATTGTGTGCACGTTAGGTGCTTTCTATGGTATATATAGTAGAAATTATATGTTGTAACGAGTCAAATACTCAGGTATGAGTTCATGAGTAGGCCTGGCAAACACAACCTCAATGTCCTCCTACTGGCCACCCACCACAGAATGTGTAACTTCAAATTTAGATCCTCAGCCCTTAGGATCAACTGGTATCTTGGTCTAGTGGTAACTAAAGCAGGTCCTAGGGGTCATATCCTCTCAAGCACTTCTTAACAATCAAAACATATCCTCAAGGAATAGGGTCACCCTTGTGTCCCCTGGTTCCAGTTAAACTCGATATCCTCAGTTTTTAGTTGCGTTGAGCATCCAGAAGACTCCGATTCCGATTCCAATTCCCTATGGTTACGCATGGATAATTTTTTGAATGGTTTATACAATTTTAGTGTTGGTACACAAATCATAGATGACCAGGAGTCAGATGTTCCTACTGGTACTCTAGGATTGTAATGACGATAATAAAAAAATAGCTACATAAAAGAGTTGATTATTGTTGATTAAATATACATTGTTGCCATTGCGTTCACCTTACAAGTTTGAACATTTTGAATGCAGGTGATCACTTTCTTAAACCATACGTAATATCAGAACCAGATGTCGTAGTGAGCAAAAGAACTGATACGGATGAATTCCTGATACTAGCCAGCGATGGTCTCTGGGATGTCGTCTCTAATGAGGTTGCATGTCAGATTGCAAGAAAATGCTTAGATGGCCGACTGAGGAGTCGGTCCCAAGAAATTGTGAGTGAAGAAAAATTCGATGGTATTGTAAACGACAGCCGTGCTGTGGAGGCAGCAGCAGTACTAACCGAGTTCGCAATGGCTCGGGGTAGCAAAGACAACATTAGCATCATAGTAGTGGAGTTAAAGAGACCTGCTGCTAGATGTATATATAGTCTAATGTAGTTTTTCTTTCTGAGGTAACACATTGGAATTGAATTTGGTTATCTTTGCTTGGTTCATGTAACAAAAGGTCTTGCCCTTTCTGTTCAATCTGAGGCTTTCTTGTCTGTGAATTTGGCAAATGTACAAGACAACTCTTCACTGACAATGGATTATTTGGTCATGTTTTGGTCAACAAAATCGTATCAAAGGGGACAACATTCATTGGTTCTCACAATTTTTTAAGCAATCCTTTTAAGAGTGGAATGTGTATTTTTTATCAACCAAAGGTAATTCAGGTGGTAACAAGTAGAGTTGTAAATTTAAACGTCTTGAATTTAGTAATTTTTTGGGATCAGGTCATGAGGGATAAATCCCTCATGAATTTCTTAGTCCTGACGTAAATGACTTGTTTTTTATCGAACCGGGGAGGAGATTATTCGATGTGCGCACAAATTAGTTTAAACACCCCTAACCATTAAACGAGAAAAAAAAAATTTCTTTACGATCTCTTCTCAACATATCTAGCTTTATTCTTGTTTTGCGGGACAGTGAATACTACAATAAAAAAAAGAGCAATACTATGCACGCCAGAAGTGTGTACTAAAATGTGTATTAAATTATTTATAATTGTCGGATTAATGAATATTATTGATCTAACGACTATAGATGACTTTGTTCACATTATTGTTATACATTGTTTTATTCTAAAAATTATTTCATTTTGGGAATAATTTTGTCAAACCGGCCAATAAAGACGCCGATCCTTCCTCTGGGCGAGTCTGACCCAGTCTATTGCCCAGCGAGTTGTCCATTGTCATACACTTTTGGGAAAAGTCTACGGTACCGCCTTCGGTATCGTATCATTATTTATTATTTTTATGATAAAATTACAATTCAAAAAGAAAAAAATTACAATTGCTTAGGAAAAGTCCACGATAAACAACTCCTTCGGTACCGTAGCCTTTCCCCATGGACTCATTCTCTCTCAAAATTAACTTGCTAAAGTTTTTCAACAACTTAGGGGGTTTGCATTTGTAGAACAATTTTTCTGTTTTTAGATATAAAAAATAGAAGTGAACTTGTTCGGACAGTAGAATTTTGTATTTAGTTTTTTAATAATTAAGAATAAAAAATTAAAATTTCAAATAACACTAATAACATATTTTTATTAATTTTGAGACAGTTAAAATATACGAGATTTAATATATTATATATTTAAAGGCATCATTAAAAAGAATTTTTTTTTCTCTATCATTTGTGTCTTTCACTCCGTTGCCAAAGCAAGTCTGGTCCAGTCTTGTCTGAAGCTCCAACTCTTCAAGTGACACAAGTTGAGAAGAAGATATCCGATCGACGAATAAGTTCCTGAATAATTCTTTTTCTATGTGCTTTGTATTTTTTCGTCGTTTGATTTTACATATTTTCTTGAGGTTGATTTTCTCCTTAGATCTGATCCTGTACAAGCTAGAAATCAAGAATCTGTGTTGTTGGCTTTATTTTGTCGTCCTTCAGAGTAAAGAGAAAGATGATATATTTGCTGCATGTTCAATATTTAAATTTAATTTTTTTATTGGTTGAGATTTGTATATGGGTAACGCAATGTTAAAAACTCTTTGAGTAAATCTTGTTCGTCCACATATTGTATAATACTGGCTGATAAAGAAAATCGTGATAACACACCTCACACTTGCCCTCACTCTCGTGCTTTTTTTTTAAGGGAAGTTTTCCCAAAGAATCAATTCAAATTATTTTGATTATTTTTTAGATCACTATCGAAACATATTTTACCAATTTTTGTCTTTTAAAACTATTTTCGAAAACATATATACCAAACAAGTTCTGTAATAAAAAGAAGAAGAAACAAAACCAATTTCTAAAACTCTTTTCGAAAACATATTTTTGAATACTATTTTTTAAAAAAACATATCAAAACAGACCCGTAATTCTTTTTTTCTTTACTCTTTTTTAAGTGGGAATTTTAAATATTTGGAGGCTGAGCATTGGTCCCACATTTAATTTTTTGCACGTGATAAAGGTTTGGAAAGTAGCTCTTGGTAAAGAGTTCCATGCCTCCACTAGTAAATGACCTCACCAACCATCATCTTTTCCACTTTTTTAGGCAAATGTATTCATTGGTATTCTATTTGATCATATGATATCTTTCAATGCCTCTTCAATGCTCATTGATTGGTCCATCACTATTTATGATGAAAGAATGGCCTTCGTTTCCCAGTTGAGTTCTTGGAATCTCAAGATTATGTTTGATTTTGCAATACCCATGATTTTTTTTTTACACATGATCTTCTATTATTTGAAGATCCTCCATCATATTAATCCTTTAATCCCTTCCTCCATTTGTCAAAATCCTCCACTAAGGTCCATTTGACAGGGATAGATTATCTATCATAAAAGTTACAACTTCGAATTAATTATTCGCCTATACTTTCTAAAATCTTTCAAAACCAAAGTGACATTAGCCCACCAAAAGAGTCTGTATCGTATAACTATTTGAATGTTCTATCAGCAAGAACACCCCCCAGCCCCCCCCCCCCCCCCCCCCAAACAATTACTGTCATTTTCAAACTATTTTAATCATTTATGGGTGATTGTTCAATCTACCGTATTTTATATAAAAAATTTGGTTCGAAATATGTTTTTCAATTTACAAGCGTAATTCAATGCACTGAATAGACTAATTGTGAGATAATCCTACGGACTCTCTCGGAACTCAAAAACACAACAATCACTGTTCAATCTTACAAGATTTTCTCCTTTGGTGTGCCTGTAGAATTTGAAGCAACTTTTTCAACCTCCTAGGGCCCACACAAACAAAAAATACCCAAACGTTATATCGAGGATCCAATTATGATATCGATAAATTATTTCTTAATATCGGATATTATATTATCGTATTATATCTATGATCAATCAATGTAATAAAATAAGCAGAAATGCAGAATGTGATGTCCAGTGTGTCGGTGTAGAGGATTTCCAAGATAAAATTCTGCACATGTAGAATGTGATGTCCAATGTGTTGGTCTAGAAGATTTCCAAGAGAAACAAATGAATAAAATATTTATGGCTGACAATGAATATTGTGCTACCTATCTATCATGGTATTGAGCTTAAGGATTAGACTGATAGAAAGAAAAAGAATCACCAAGTAATTTTGGTCCTTTGGAACGTGATGGTAGGAACAAGACACATTACATTATTGGGTAGTCATGTGCTGTAGGTATTATAAATGACCACCTCTTTGCCAACAACATGACCCTTTTTGGGACCATCTATGAGACACTTATAAGACGGCTTGTAAAGACGTGTAATGATAAAAAAAAAAAAAACTAAATAGTAAAAAAAAATTAGGTGATTATTTGGAAGAAATAAAGGACAATTTTATTATTCCATGGGTTGAGGTAGTTTTTTTTTTTGATCGGTCAAACATGCAATGAAATATCATTAGGTTGGGAAATTCAAATTACAATCAGTCAAAAGCAAAGCCTTGAGCTCGGGAGGGGGGAAGCCTAACCAGTCCAATGGCAACAGACTGTTAAGTTTAGTGACTGCAACCCAATGAGCGGCCTTGTTACGGGCCCTAGGCTTGTGTAGAAAGCTAAGGTTATATTCCCTAGCAAAAATTCTAATATCATTAATAATGCCGCTAATTTCCCACGGGGGATCATCCTCATTCGAGCTGAGCTTGATGATATTCCAGCAATCATTGATAATTGTTGAATTGAGAAGCAGCTGGGCCTCAGCAACGATGCACGCCTGTCTCACTGCTTCAGCTTCAGCAACAAGACTTGATCCAGCTGAGAAGAATTTAGCACTTCCACTCCTAAGATCTCCACCCTCACTGCTTGCAACCACCCCACACGCTGCCTTACCAGAGCCAGATTTGAAAGCCCTATCACAGAACAGAGTGATCTCAGTCCTATCCACCAGCCTTCCATCATCCCCATTCGCTGCATTAACCGAATTCTGCATTAATTCTTCAGAGTTTATTCCCAACAGATCACACCACATCTGGTTTGCTCGAATGACAGTGGCCAAGGCATTCACATCTTCTCTATTGAAAACAGATTGGTTTCTCGCCTTCCAAATGATCCAACCCACAGTTGCCACTTTCCCCAGGATTTCCAATCTACCTTTAGCATCCTTTTGACGTTGAAGAAACATAGAGGATCTATCAGCCACCGAAAGAAAGGAGGGTGCATCACTGTGAACATTAATATCCATTCCAAACCAGACTCTAGAGGTCCATTCGCATTCAAAGAGGAGGTGTTTAATAGACTCAGGGGCAAGGCTGCAAATTTGGCAAAGAGGGGATGGGGCACATTTTCTTTTAAAGAGGTTTTCATGGGTAGCCAGGGAATTATGGCATGCCTTCCACCAGAATTGTTTAACCTTAGGTACCGCAGTCATATTCCAAATGCTCTTCCACAGGCTGGGATGAATCGAAACAGAGGAGGTAGCCTCTTGCGGACACAAAACAAGTTTGATTCCCAACCTATATCCAGACTTAACAGTAAACACCCCTTTAGATTCAGGCCACCACACTCTTATGTCTTCCCCTCCTTTGGCTGGTAAAGGAATGGCCTGGATTGCTCTTAGTTCCACGCTTGAGACCAGATTAGCAAGAGAGGCAGAGTTCCACCCGTGGTTCCAAGCTGAGATAGTATCTGCAACACTGCTTACATTACACTCCTGGGGCTTTGGAGACTGTAACATCATGTTTGGAAGGCTGGGGATCCATTTATCTTCCCAGAATTTAACCTTAGTTCCATTGCCAATCTGCCACAAAGTTCCTTGAGCCAACAACTCTCTCCCATAGATCAGACTTCGCTAGACCCAAGATGGTCTAGTGCCACACTTTGCCTTCATAAAATCCTCTTCCGGAAAATAAATAGCCTTCATAAACTTTGCCCAATAAGACTCTGGTTGGGCAATAAGTCTCCAGCATTGTTTAGCCAACAAAGCCTGGTTGAACAGTTTAAAATCCTTAAAACCCATTCCACCATCAAATTTAGACTCAGTCATTTTCTCCCATTTCCGCCAACAGACACCACTTCCAGACTCATTTCCTTTCCACCAAAAGTTCTTCACATAGCTATTTAATTTGTCACAGAATTTTTTTGGGAAAGCCACAACAGACATAGCAAAGTTTGGAATTGCCTGGATAACAGCTTTAATCAGGACTTCTTTTCCTGCCTATGTGAGACATCTGTTCTTCCACCCCTGCATTTTCTGTACAACTCTTTCAAGCAAGTATCCAAATATTTCGTTTTTTGATCTCCCCCAGACAATCGGTATCCCCAAATACTTAGCACAATGGGGGAGAGGTTGTAATCCCAAGAACAGACTTAGAGCAGTTTTCTGCTCCTCAGAGGTGTTGCTGGAAAAAATGATACCTGACTTCTGATGATTCATGCATTGCCCAGATGCCTCACAGTAGCTCTGCAGGATCCTCATCAGTTCTCTGATCCCCTCTTCCTTAGCTTTGATGAAGAACAATGAGTCGTCAGCAAAAAATAAATGAGAGATAGCGGGACTTCTTCTCTTGATTTTGATACCCAGCAGCTTTCTGTCTGCAACTCCCTTTAGAAGCATAGTTGATAGCACATCCGCAACAAATATGAACAGATAGGGGGATAAAGGGTCGCCTTGTCTAATCCCCCTATTTGGTCTGAATTTACAAACTCTTCTCCCACTCAAGACAAATTGCAAGGAAACCGTTTTCACACACTGTATGACAAGACCAGTCCAACGGCTATGGAAACCCAGTTGCAGTATTGTAGCTTCCAGGAAATCCCATTCAACTCTATCATAGGCTTTGCTGATGTCCATCTTTATAGCCAACTCCGGAACTCTGCCATTTTTCTTCCCTTTAAGATGGTGAAACACTTCGTTAGCAATTCCAATACTGTCCTGGATTTGTCTGTTGGGGATAAAAGCTGCCTGGTTAGGAGAGACCAGGGACCCCATCATCATCTTCATCCTATTAGCCAATACCTTTGATATAATCTTGTAGAGGAAATTGCATAGGGCAATGGGTCTGAATTGTGAAATAAGCTCAGGTGCTGCCTCCTTAGGGATAAGGACAACATTAGTGAAATTGAGATCCTGTTTCATCAGACCTTCCTCAAAGAAAGACTTGACCAGCTGAAGGACGTCATGCCTCACGATGTGCCAGAACTTATGAAAAAATATACCTGTGAATCCATCCGGCCCAGGGGCTTTAAGGGCCCCCAGTTCACTAGCTCCTTTCTGGACTTCCTCCTCTGAAACAGGTCTAAGCAACTCCTGATTCATATCCTCAGTAACCTTACATTCCACAACCCTCAGAACATCAGTCCAGTTTCTTTCACCAACTGTATTAAAGAGAGTCTGAAAGTAATGACCAATGTGATCATTAATCTCCTCCTCCCCCTCAATCCAGTCACCCCCTTCATTTTTAAGCCTTAGAATTTGATTCCGGTTTCTTCTCTGAATTGCAGTCATGTGCAAAAATCTTGTATTTCGGTCCCCATCTTTTAACCAATTGATTCTAGATCTCTGTAGCCAGAATTTCTCCTCTCTGCCTCTAAGGGTGTCAATCTGGGAACATAGCTCAGCCTCCAAAATCATGTTTTCTTCAGTGGTGTCTTGCTGCTGGATATGGATAAGCTCTCTTTCCTTCTCCTGAATTATTTTTTTATTATTCCCAAACTTCTTCTTACTCCAACTGGACAACCGGATTTTGCACAATTCAAGATTAGCAATAGCATTTTGCATCGCTGATTCTGTGACGCTAGGGATCCAGCAGTTCTTGATCACTTCTTCGCATTCAGGATCCTCCAGCCACATGCTTTTGAACTTGAAACAATAAGGGGCCTTCTTCGTGTTTAAGCCAAAATCAACGAGAACAGGGCTATGATCAGAGCCCATTCGAGCTTCATGGATAACATGAGTAAAGGGGAAAGGATCATTCCACAGTGGATTGACAAGGACTCTATCAAGACGCTCTTGCACATTAGCAGCCCCTGGTCTGTTATTGGACCAAGTAAATCTTGGGCCGCTGAAGTCGAGTTCCATAAGACCACAATCAGAGATAAGGTTCTGCAGCTCTTCAATCTTTCTTAAACAGCTAGCAGTGCCACCCTCCTTCTCATTCAAAGCACCAATAACATTAAAATCTCCAGCAACCACCCAAGGCAAATCCATGGACCTAGCCATAAGTTTCATTGTATCCCATGTTCTTCTTCTCGCCTCCTCCTTCGTATCAGCATAGATGAACGTACATTGCCACTGCTCCGCCTGTTGAGTAAGTCGGCACCTAGCATTAATCATGTTCTTATTTGCTTCAATCACTTGGAGATTAAGGTTATCCTTCCACCAGAGAGCAAGACCTCCTGAAATTCCCACTGGCTCCACATACTCAAAGAATTGAAAGTTCAACGATCTTATCAACCGCTCCAACTTATGGGACTTGTTCTTAGTTTCCATAAGAAAGACGATTGAGGGACGATGGGTATTAATAAGCCCTCTTAGATTGCGGACTGTCCGGGGTCGCCCGACTCCCTGACAGTTCCAGCTGAGCATCAACATAAGTCGTGTGGCTGTTTGAGGTCAGCGACCACCACCTTATTAGAACGACTAGTTGCTTCATCATTGTCGGATGTTCTACTTTGTTGAGGAGAAATCCAGAGAGACATACATCTATTAAGATTGTTCTCCCCTCTTCCTTCCACCTGCTCATTATTCCCCTCCTCCAGATCATGTTGCATCTGCTCCTCCTCATTCTCCATATATGTAACAAACCAATTAGGGTTTCTTGATTCCCCAATGCTCATTCTATTTTTGGGCTTGCTCCTCCTGGCCCGTTTCCTCAAGGCATGCTTCCTTCCAAAATTAACAAGGGACATATCAATAGCCAGTGGGGGGCCAGAAAAAGGTAGGGAAAGTTGGGGAGCACTTGGGCCACTGTCAGTGTATGCTCTAGGTTTTTTCCTTGAACAAGGTTGGGTTTCCCCATTCTCACTATCCAACTGGGCTTTCCGTTTAAGTGACATACTCTGGAAACGGGCCTCCATAGCATCTCCCATCTCCTCCTCTTCACTATCCGAAATGATAAAAACATCCCTTTCCTTACCACCCTGGGCCTCCGTTCCATCTTTGGGCTCACACACATAATAGGATCCCCTTTTTACAGCCACAATAATATTCGGGTCTTCCTTAGAGTCAGACGAGGATAGAGACAGGGACTGGTCCCATCCCTGGACCCCCCCAGGATATGGTACCACTGAGAGAGGTGGTGCATGATTCTGATTCTCACTTTTTTCCTCCAGACTAGTACGTACCTCGTTTCTGACTTGGGTTCTGGGCACATCACCCTCCTGGCCGTTAGGGGATACAGATGCTGGTTCATACGCCTTCTTGTTCCCTCCTTGTCCCCTGCAACTTGCCGATTCCCCATCCCCTCCAGTAGCCTGTAATTTTCCTTTGAGTTTATCCTTCTTCTCCGGTGCATCACGTGCTCTTAAGGACCATGTTTCTCTGAAAAAGCCCCCAAGCTGGTTTGGCTGCGCTCGTAACTCCGGCCCATACTGGCTACTAGACCCAGAGGTTCTCCTCTCCTTACATTGACTCTGTGCATGGCCAATCCGACCGCATTGATAACAAAAATCAGATAATCTCTCATATTTCAGCATAATCCATATATCATCCTGGTGGTCCCGAGTTAGGAAAAAACCCTTTTTTCAGAGGTTCATTCAAGTTGAGCCTGCATTTTACCCTTAAGAAATTTCGTTGGATCTGGACACCTCCCTCGTAGTCCTCCAGTTGAGTTGGCTCACCTAAAATCATGCCTATTCGCCATGCGTTGTTTTTTGTCATCATATCCAGGGGTAGTCCCCAAATTTGGACCCAGAACTCAGCAAACTGGAAATCAAAATCCCCAATGATAAACTGTGGTTGATATATCTTTAGCACCAAAAGTGCACCTGAAACAGACCATGGACCTTCATTAAGGATCTTCTCTCTATCTTCATCGTCTTTGAACATGAACATATAAGTGTTTCTCTCCCAGTAAGTAATAGAGAATCCTTTAGAAGTCTTCCAAGAGCTCTGTAAAACATTGCATACTCCTTGCTTGTTTAGATTAGACTCCGTGAAAAAGCGGCCCACGAGACAAAATTTCTCAATAGTCTTTGAGGTGGAGGGGTCAGTAAATAGGGAAATGCGTGGGTGTTGTATAGATTGGGAATCAACTTCTAAATCCTTTTCCATGGGGACTGTAGGTGGAAATCATTTTTGGGAGAGAAAACAGAGGAGGTCAGCCAGGAACAGATATAAGAAGGAAGGGGATAGAAGAGGGTTTCGGCGATATTGGGGTTTTGATGTATCGGAAGCAAGTCAAAGAAGTGCAGAGAGAAGGGGTCTTGAGAGAAAGTAAGACACTACATGTATTTCAGATAAAGATAAAATGGAAGGCAAGACAGAGAGGAAAGGGTTGGGTGAGCGTTACTGAAGACACAGGAGAGAGAATGTGGTGGTTATGGGCTAGGAAAGAGATGGGATACAGAGTAACAAAGAGTATGGGATGGGAATGTAGAGAGTCATTAGGGTTTATCAATCGTTATGGAAACTTACCGACTGCTCTGCTTCGGCAAACAAATCGATGTAGAAGAAAGGAAGAGAGAAGGCTTCTTGGGGGGAGTAACTTAGACAATAACTATTAAAGCTGGGTAGGTGAAAAGGACTGTGAGGTGAGTAAATAAAGACAGAAAATGAAGAGTTCCACCTCGGAAATGGCAATGGCTTCCTCAATGATGGGATACACGAACGAAAAGGAAAGGTTGAGTAAGGGGGAAGAACGGATGAGAATAGAATCTCAGGAAAACCCTAAACTAGGGAGAGAGCTCTCATACCGAGAGAGGGGCTTGGTTGAGGTAGTTAAGTAGAGTTAAAAAGCAAGTTATGAATAGTTATTTGAAAATAAATAGAGTGTATTATGGATATTTAAAAAGTGGACGTCAAAGTTTTTCTTATTTATTTATAAATAAATGAGTAATATTATTGAGATTTAAAAAATTGATTTATTTTTTAGAATTAATGATGTTATAGTGACATGATTCAATTGTGTTGTTGTGGCTGTAATTCTTGGACTTTTTTTTTTGAAATTCCATCACTTAACACATGATTATGTCAACAAATAAGACTGATAATTGAGCCGAGCCATTCGGGCTCAATTCGGAGAAGACTGGACTCGAGCTATACGAGCCGAACTCAAACAATTTTTTAGACTTGTCTAGAAAACAAATCTAAAAAGTTCGGCTCGTTTATATGTAAAATAATCGAGCTACTCAGGCTCGGCTCAGTTTGGGCTCAGCTCGAACTTGACTCATTTTCTAACGAGCTGATTTTAAATAATTTTTTAGGCTCATTTAGGAAAATGAGTTCGACAGGCTTGACTCGAACTCGCAAAAGTCGACTTGATTAACATCCTCATTAACAAATTAGGTTAATTTTTTAGATCACAATAACATTATTCTAAATAATATAGATAACACACCGACACACGTTGATATGAACGCGAACGCACACGCACACACATACATATACATGTAGTAAAGTATTATAAATAGAAAAGAGATTGGCTCAAATTTAGGTCTTAAACGATTTTGCCTTGATACATTTACAAATTTTGTCTATTTATAATGTATAATGTGACGTTGCATACTATTTATTTATAAATTGTTTCATTCTGAAATTAACATGCAAAAATAACTCAAGATACTTACCCAAAAAAACTCAAGACTAGTTTTTTTTTGGGGGGCTCAACTAAACTCACTTATGCAATGCTCCTAAATCCTTATAAACCAAGAAATCCTTATATTTTAACACATAAAAAAAGGTGCATTTTTCGTTTTGCAGAATATCTATTAAATAGATTTATTGCATTAAAATATTTTTTTTCATTTGACATTATTGAGTTTTTGAGTAAATGTTATTGGAAATTAAAAATATGATTTAATTTATTGATATGATAATTAGAGCCGGCATAAGAATACTTGAGACCCTAGGCAAAAGTTTTAGATGGGATCCTAAATTATTTTTAGATGAATAATTTAGTTATTTTTTTTAATTTCAAATATTTAAATTCATATTTTTAGTAAGTATATTCAAGGTCAAAAAAACCTTACAAAATGAACACATTATGTGAATGATTATATTAAGATTAAAATTATATAAAAATTATAATTCAAAAAAATTAAACTGAATAAATATACCAGAATTATTGAGAATTCAAATAAAATGAGAGAGTAAAATCTTGTAATTCTTTATACACAAATATGGTGTGATTTTTTTTTCTTTTTAAATTACATATATTTATATTTTTTATAAAAAAAATTTAAAATTTTGATCATTCAATGTAACATCATAAATTTTTTTTTAAAAAAAAAATTTAGTCATATCATTTTTAAAGATATATACGAATAGAGCCGAATCGCTTTAGTTGCCTATGGATTGAACCTACCCTACTAATAATGTGTAAAGTGATATTACGAAGAAGCGTTATAATTGATGATGCACAAAATTGTCTTTGGCAAGATCAACAGTCAAGTATGAGTAATGATGCAATGAATGAGTAGTTAACAAGTAATCAATGACAATCAATGAACTAAAACAGTAAACAACAGATCAACACAGATAATTATAGTGTTTCGGTCTCGGATGACCTACTCCACTTTCGGGAATGGCAGCGGTGGCCTGGTGTTCTTTATTGATGAATAAGAGTCGCCGGAGGAGTATTCTCCAGGAGTATTACAGTGCTTGGAGAGAGAGAGAGCAATGTATGTATGGTGCAGTATGTAAAGTATTGGAGGCATTGAAGGCGTAGAGGTCTCAAGGTTGTTGGACCATGCCCTCTATGTGGAGAAGGCTTACATTATATAGGTATGGTGAGGCGGTGAGTTAAGACGGTCACCACTATTTTGGTAAGTACAGTTATGATAGGATTCTACCACTTTGGTAGGTACAGTTATGGTAGGATTAGATCTCCGATACGCATCCCGATATTCTTTCCTTCGTGTTCCTATTCCCTCGGAGGAGAGTCTTGAGTTGGGTTGGACTTGATGTCGAGTTTGGATCTTGAGTTGGAGTGAATTTTGTGTTAGAGTACCAGGCAACAGGAGTGGTGAGAGGTAGGCGTCCAAGGGACCAGGTCCAAGTGATGAGGTGCAAGTGATGAGTGAGGGTGGCGCCCAAGTGATGAATGACCTCCTTGTTGGCGCCCCTTGGTCTCCCTTGGCCATTTGGCTTCCTTCTGAATTCTTTTTGGATGGGTTGACCCGGCTGAATGGGTCTTAGCGACTTGGACTTCTTATTGAGTTCTTTAATATTTGGGTCTTTCTCGATTTATTTTTATCGGGCTTGGCTTAGTCAAATTTGGGCTCGTCATTTGCCCCCCATGCTCCGAGCTCTAACTTTCTCGAAAGGAAGGGGTCGAGGGCATGCGTTTTGGCTTCACTTGAGTAGGAATTTTCTTGCTCAGCAGGGTAGCTTGTTTTTCGTTCTTTGGAGACTGGCTGAATTTATCGGTATCGAATAGAAATAATTTTTTTTTTTGTCTTGGGCGCGGGGCCCTCCTTTGTCTTTTCTTCTTTTTTTTTTTTATTTTTCCTTTCTTTCTTGGCTTGTTGGGCGCTGACTTCTCCTTTACTTTTTCTTTTCTTTTTCTTCTTCCTTGGGCACTGGCCTCTTCCCTTTTTCTTTTTTTTTCTTCTCTCTTGGCTTGGGCGCTGCCTCCTGGGCGCTGCCTCATTCTTTTGTTTATTTATTTATTTATTTATTTTTTTGGCTTGGGCGCCGCCTCTTGGACGCTGCTTCCTTCCTCTTTCTTTTTTTTTGGCCTTGGCCTCCCTGGGCGTTGGCTTTTCCTTCATTTTTTTTTTCTTGGCCTGGGCGCAGCTCATAGGCGCTGACCATTCTCCTCTTTTTTTTTTTTTTTTTGCTTGGGTGCTGGCCCTCCTCCTTTTTTTTTTAAATCCAAAGTGAGGAGGGACTTTGGCGAGGAGTCCATGGGCAATGTGGGTGACGCCCTGTCACGTGCTGGCGGCTTGGGTCTTGCACTAGGCGGTCGTGAAGGTGAGATGGGAGACTGGGCGAGATGGGAGGACCCATCCCCATGGGTGACGTCAACGTCTTGTTGGGCGGCGCCTTCTTTGTTATGGACCCCTATATGACATAAAATGTAGGGGGAGACTTGGTGGGTGGTGCCAGCTTGACAGGCGAGGCATGAGCATTGCAGGCAGTTTTGGGCGACACCAAGAGGTTGGTAGGCGCCTTGGGCGACACCTTGAGTCTTGTTATGGGTGGCGCCTCTTGATGGTGGTGACCCTTTGTGCTTTTGGGTGATGTCTTCCCCTTTTCTCTAGAGGGTGAGATCTGGTGCCCCCAGTTCTTCTCGGTTAAGGTTCGGTGGTGCCCTCACTCCTTCTCTGACTGTGACTCATCTGTGTATCAGAGCTAGCTGTTATACTGCTGTAGGGGTTGAGGCTCCAGTGTAGACGACTTGAGTTTCAAAAGAGTACCTGGCAAAAATAATGTTATCCCAACATTAAAATATCTAACATGATTACCTGCAGACTGTTTTCATGATAGTAAAGTCAGAGTTGTGGGCGTCTCGAGAGAGGGCCGCATGAGTTGAGGCCGAACTACGTATAGTGTCGGCAGATGGCTGCCGCAGCAGAGGTGACTACTTGCGCGAGAGCAGAGTCATAGAGGCCGAGCTACATATAGTCTCGGGAGATGGCTGCCGTAGCAGAGGCTTACTAGGTGACTACTTGCGCGAGAGCAGAGTCATAAAGGTCGAGGTACGTATAGTCTCGGGAGATGGCTGCCGTAGCAGAGGCTTACTAGGTGACTACTTGCGCGAGAGCAGAGTCATAGAGGCCGAGCTACGTATAGTCTCGGGAGATGGCTGCCGTAGCAGAGACTTACTAGGTGACTACTTGCGCGAGAGCAGAGTCATAGACCGAGCTACGTATAGTCTTGGAAGATGGCTGCCGTAGTAGAGGCTTTGGTTTGGTATGTCCCGCACTCCTTTTTGGATTTGTACCTAGCTTTCTTTCTTTATACTTTACTTTTGGGTGCCTATAGGTGGCTGTTGCTTTGCCCAATACGCTGAAGATTAGGGAGGCAATCGATGGCCAAACAGTGGAGAGGTAGACACGTGAGACTGCTGAAGAGCAGTTAAAGCTTGAGCGACAGGCACGAGAGGATGCCGCAGAGCTTGCACGGCAGGCACGAGAGGATGTTGTGAAGCTGTTAGGGCTCGAGCGACAAGCACAAGAGGATGCCGCTGAGTAGTTGAGGGTAGCACATGAGAGGGCTGCCCAACTTGAGGCTGACCTTCGAGTTGCACTTGAGATAGCTACTAGGGCAGAGCCTCACTCCATGGAGATGGGGATGAGAAGGGCGCCTGAGGTGTTGGGCGCCTGGTGATGGCGCGGACGCCGAGGGGCGCTGGATGTCTTTGGGCATGGACACCAAGGGGCTCTGGGCGCTGGCTTGGGTGGTGCCAACCTAGGTGTTGGCCTGGGCGACGCCTGCTGTTGGGTGCCTAATGAGAGGGCCACTGTTAATTTCTCTGGTTTCATGCCTTATGAGGCACCAGCAGTAGTTGGTGACGGGGAGAGCCTTGATTATAGTGGTTGTGGCTCAGGAAGCAGTGACTGATCGTCGGGAGTATGACGACTATTGTCCTTTTGTCTACACCTTGTTGTTAAGCCATGTTCTGACTTTTATAAGTTGTTTGTAAGTTTCAGGAAAGCAAGACAATTTGGACACAATAATATTCGCAGAATTTCATAAAATAATAGCATAAATAAACTAAAACAATAAAAGATAGATAACATGAGAGTCACTAGCTTCCATGATCGCTATATTGGATCTCTCATTCGTCTTCGTCCTCCTGCGCAGGTACGTGTGGAGGGGGAACACGTGAGCTCCCCGCGCGCTGAGGAGGGGCTGCTGGGCGAGGTGCGTCCTGACGTGATCCTAGGGCGTTCTGGCGAGGGTCCCTATGATGAGGGGCTGTCCGACACCCGGAAGGGACAAGCAGTGGCTTTCCTGTTGGAGGGAGTAGGACTCCTCCCACGGGGTGAGGGGCGATGCCCCATTGGGCTAGCATCAATTGGATGATCTGCTGGTTTTGGTTCACCAGCAGTTGCATGGTTTTGAGGAGTTGTTGTCCAACAACGGGGGTTGCCGTGGCAGATGGCTCCGACGGTGCGAGGGGGGTGGAACCTCCTCCCGGTGTGCTGGGTTGTTGTCTCTTGGTTGTTGACTCATCGATCTAGTAGTGATTGTCATAGACTGGAAAAGAGTAAAAAACTAGTCGTTTCCCACAGACGGCGCCAAACTGATGATGCACAAAATTGTCTTTGGCAAGATCAACAGTCAAGTATGAGTAATGATGCAATGAATGAGTAGTTAACAAGTAATCAATGACAATCAAGGAACTAAAACAGTAAACAACAGATCAACACAGATAATTATAGTGTTTCGGTCTCGGATGACCTACTCCACTTTCGGGAATGGTAGCGGTGGCCTGGTGTTTTTTATTGATGAATAAGAGTCGCCGGAGGAGTATTCTCCGGGAGTATTACAGTGCTTGGAGAGAGATAGAGAGAGAGAGAGAGCAGTGTGTGTATGGTGCAGTATGTAAAGTATTGGAGGCATTGAAGGCGTAGAGGTCTCAAGGTTGTTGGACCATACCCTCTATGTGGAGAGGGCTTACATTATATAGGTATGGTGAGGCGGTGAGTTAAGGCGGTCACCACTATTTTGTTAAGTACAGTTATGGTAGGATTCTATCACTTTGGTACGTACAGTTATGGTAGGATTAGATCTCCGATGCGCATCCCGATATTCTTTCCCTCGTGTTCCTATTCCCTCGGAGGAGAGTCCTGAGTTGGGTTGGACTTGATGTCGAGTCTGGATCTTGAGTTGGAGTGAACTTTGTGTTCGAGTACCAGGCAACAGGAGTGGAGAGAGGTAGGCGCCCAATGGACCAGGTCCAAGTGATGAGGTGCAAGTGATGAGTGAGGGTAGCGCCCAAGTGATGAGTGACCTCCTCTCCTTGTTGGCGCCCCTTCGTCTCCCTTGGCCATTTGGCTTCCTTCTGAATTCTTTTTGAATGGGTTGACCCGGCTGAATGGGTCTTAGCGACTTGGGCTTCTTGTTCTTTAATATTTGGGTCTTTCTCGATTTATTTTTATCGGGCTTGGCTTAGTCAAATTTGGGCTCGTCAATAATAATGTGAAAAAATTAAGTTAATTTTTTAAACATAATAATATTAGTTGTTATATTAATTATTAGGAAAAATTCGTGTCTTTAGGCACAGTATAATATTAATACTGTCGATTAAACTTATTGAAGTTTATCTTACTTTGTCTCGTAGAAAGTTATATATTTGTGTTAATACCCCCACGTCATCTCAAAAGTTAATGTGTTAACTGATTAGTCTGGTGTTTGGTGGGCGAAAATTCCTACCCCTACGTCACCGTTTTCGCGACGCTTTCTATCCAATACCAAGCCTCCATCAAACACAAAAACCATTCTATGCTTACGCTAATCAGGGACTCATCAGTAATTTCGCAAAAATCTCGTATATTATCACCGTGTATATATACTGATGCGATGCCCATCTAGCAACGCCATTTTCGTACAGAAAAAGCACCAAAAACTTCGAAGGACAAAGAAGACGAAGAGCAGAGAAGAAAGTCCCTGCCCCCTAACTCTCTCTCTCTGTCTCTGTGTGTGTGTGTGTGATTCCTCTTTGCCGCACACTGTTTTTCTCGTTTTATAGTGATCAAATTTGCAACTCTGCCATTAACAACAGGCATGTTCTCTCTCTCATCTCTCTCTCTCTCTTTATGTCTACTTTCTCTCTCTTCTCTCTTTTTTCTGTCTACTCTACCTCTCTCGTTTTCTACATTTATGTATGTATATTCAAGATTCTTTCTCTGTTTAAAGAAAATTGATATCTTCTGTTCGTTGCCGTAAATTTAATTTGTTGAAGCAGTGGGATTTCGCAGTTGAGTTTTGGCGTCTTTTCTCCCTTTTTTGTTAAACCCTAACCCTCTGTCTGGTTCCTCAGAAAGCGGAGAATAATACAAGAAAGTTAAAATTTGTGGTTTTTCCGGGTTTCTATGAATGAAAAACTCAACTGGGAAACATATCTACCAAGTTTATTTGAATTTATTGTCATAAATCTTCTGCTCTTGGAAAATGTAAAGTTTCTTTCTTTCCTTTTGATTTTCTTTCTTTTTCTCGTTATTTTCCTTCCATATCTTGGTAACCAAACAACAAAAGCAACCTTATTGTTTTAATTTTTAATATATTAGCATTAATTCCGTATCTTTGTAACAAAAAACAAAAATAGCGTTATTTATTATTTTAGTATATAAGCGGAATTTTAGGTTGGGTTTCTATGCTACGCAGCTTTTCAAGATATTCTATATAAGTGCTGGCTTGATTAATGCTCTCATTGTGGCTTGATTACTATTCTCATTGCGGACCACATCAATATTGTGACGTGGTGCAACCGTCCAATTAAACAAACAAATAGACAAAATAGATCCCACTATTTTAAATAATCACCCCTCGGATAGTAACCGTTATATATTCAAAAAGTGGGGTTAGCTTGTTAATTTGTTTGTTTATTATCGAGCAGTTGGTGTAAAGTATTTGAAAATCAATAAACTAAACATCCCAAATAAGTTTACGAAATGTTGTATCATGAAATCTTGAATTTTTAGTGGGAGTGAGTGGGATCCATTAATCTAACCACTGATTTGATATACAAAATTTGGTAAACAATTTAGTAAGCATAACAACTTCGAAAATTTGGAGATTCTAAGGTGATATGATTTGCTTTCCATTTTTACAGGATGGGGTATGAGATACTCCTGGTTCTATTTTTGCTTTTTATTAATTGTTTTTAACTAAAGTCTATGCTGTGTAAACATCCACAATCTCTCCTAATACACTTTCCTCAATTTTTTTAGAGGAATATTAGGGAGGTCGGTAGGGGTCTACCTATATATTTTTATATAAGGGTCCCATATGAATAAATGGTGATTGATCTGATCTCAATCAAAGTTGTGAGTGATTGAGTATTGGAGGATTCAACAAACCCTTTTTAATGTTTTCTTTATTTCAGTGAAATGCGTCACTAAACTTGCTTTTGAATATCACTTAAAGCCCTTTCTGGGGGACTGTGAGGTTATAAATTGAGACCCCTTCTTTGAGAATAATAAACATGTGATTCTTCTGGTATTCTTTTTATTTTAGCCCCCACTTTCTTATTCACTTCATATTCTCTTTTGATCAGATTGAATTATTCACTTCATATTTTTTGACTTCTGTTTTTGTTCACACTGTGTTATTCTTTAGCTATTATAATTTGGTATAACGTGTAGAAGTTAAATCATTAATAGAGACAAAATTGTGTATCTCAGGACATATAGAATTTCCCAGAAAGTTTTTCTCTTTATTCTTTAGGCCAGTCCTTCTTTCCCTTTAAAAAAAACAAACAAAAACGTTGGTCCTTGTTTGTGTGTCTCTCTAATATATTTGGGGCTGTTGTTCATTATTTTTATGATGAATCATGTATGATAAGTGTATATTTTGGTGGTTAGAGACTGGAGCCGCTGAAGAAAAAGAGGATTTATGGTGGGAGACGCAGGAAGAGGTTTGGAATGCCAGAAGATTATGGATGGGAAGGAGAGTAATGCTAACTATTCAAATAAGATTGTTATCCCTTCTTGCTGTTTGAAGGCTAGGGCTTCTGACCCTGAGCTTGTATCCAAATGCCATTCAACAGTTGTTTCTGGATGGTTCTCTGAGCTTCGGTCATGCTCTGGTTATCCTCTTTAACTTTCCCCTTAGTTACTATCGTTATGCAAATCTCCTAATTTTTCATTTGTTGAGGGAACATGATTATGGTCAAATTAGGATGTGCTATTGACTCCTTTTCATCCTCGTACTCTCTAATACAGAAAAATCTGGCAAACGGATGTATTTCAACAACCCTATGTGGCCAGGTGCGTTATTTGGATTACATTTTCCCTCTATCTTGATATGAAGTTTTTTTTCCACTTCAGGATGTAATATGGCATGCTTGATCAGTTTTTGAACTTCTTGGCTTTATTGTTTAGGACATTTTCATGTCCACACCACTCTCCCTTCTCCTTTGTCACTGAACAAATTTGCTTGCTTATATAGATCTTGATTATCTAAAACTGCTGGTGCTTATAATCCTGGCACTTGGGGGTTCCCTCATTGAACATAGGAAATTGCTCTCATGTGTTTGTTTTTACATGAAAAAAAAAAATGATTTGTCCTTCTCTCGTAACTTTGTCTCTATGCTCTATTATACTTTGGTTATGACTGATCTAATGAGTGCTCTCCTGTAGGAGAAGCACATTCTCTGGAAGTAGAGAAGATTTTGTACCAGGAAAAGTCAGAGTATCAAGAGGTCCTGGTTTTTGAGGTTCAGTATTTTCATCTCGAGTGTTGGACTCGAAGTGATTGACTCGAAGTGATTGACTTATTTTCTGTCTTCTGCCTCTTCTTGCCATGTATTTTAACTTTTCTGAAGCGCGATCTTTTACATGTAGTCCTCAACATATGGAAAAGTGCTTGTTCTTGATGGCATTGTTCAGCTGACTGAGAAAGATGAATGCGCCTATCAGGAGATGATAGTCCATCTTCCCCTTTGTTCGATTAAATCCCCCAAAACTGTAATATTGCTTACCCTAGTTTATTCGTCGCTGATAAAATCTGCCATTTGAGACTTGTTATCATTGTAGTGCCACATCCTATTTCCACGAACACATCTTTTACATGGGGTTCTTATGCTTAGTTTAATCCGATTACTTGATGCAGGTTTTGGTTGTAGGTGGTGGTGATGGTGGCGTTCTTAGGGAAATTTCTCGTCACAGCTCTGTGGAGCTGATTGATATTTGTGAGATAGATAAGATGGTTATAGATGTATGTAGTGGAATGGCCTATACCTTCACGTGTTAGCTCTTACTTGCCTTTTCTTTGATTGAATTCATTTCAGTAATTTCTCATGTAGGTTAGTAAGAAGTATTTTCCAGAATTAGCTGTTGGCTTTGAGGATCCTCGTGTTCAACTTCATATTGGTGATGGTATGTCGGGCCATAAAATATTAATGATTGTTTTTGGTTGGATGATCTGGATACATCTATTGGCCTAGGTTATTGGTATGGCAGCCCCACAAAGTTGTGCTGAGTGGGTGCTGTTTTGTGTTGTGATACAGAGGTTCCAAATTGACTGCTGCTGTATACTAGCCCTGATACCCTGAAATTGACATGCGGCTGAGAGCCTAAGAAGGTTATCCTCACCTCCATAAGGGGTGGGAATACTTGTCAGCTTTGTACCTAACTCACACGTGCACACTTAGAGAGAGCGAGCGAGCATTAATAATGCTACGTAAAATAAAGAGAGAGCATTGATACTACCATAACTTGCAACTTGTAAGCTAATTTTGAGTACAGGACTATACTTTCTTGCTGATATTTTTTCATGATATTTCGCAGCTGTGGAATTTCTACGGCATGCACCTCGAGGAAAGTATGATGCAATTATTGTTGATTCATCAGACCCTGTGGGTATGTTTGTACACGTATTGTAAGTCTATTGTTTATTTTTTTTTTGAGTGAAGCATGTGTTTTTGTGTGCACATCAGGCACCCAAGTAAGTGTGTAGCCATATTTGCATGGCCATAGGTTAACATATGATTGGAAAATCTTGGGTAGAAGATGATTTGTTTATATATACCTTGTTAAAGCACAGGAGGCTTTTTGAATTAGTCTCAATCAAGTAATTTAGGTAAATATGCTTTTTGGAACATGTCAATCACTTGTAGGTTCATGATATGTATATTGTGCTCTGCTTTGTTTTTTTTTTTTGTCAAATAATTTTTTGAACTGTTGTAATATAGTTTTCTTTTATCATAATTTAAAACTGGCTAAGTTGATTTTGATTTCTCATTGTTGAGAATTCTTTTCATATATTTCCGGAATTTGGAATGTTGTTCTTTTGGGTGGATGAGTAGTGAAGATCTGAAGGCACTGACTGACATTTGGGTTTTCTTTACTTCTTCTCGAGATTTTTTTACCCTATTAATTCTACTGAAATCAAACTTCATTCATGCGGCTTTTTTCCCTGTTAAGGTCCTGCTCAAGAACTTGTGGAAAGGCCATTCTTTGAGACAATAGCAAAGGCATTAAGGCCAGGTGGAGTTCTTTGTAACATGGCTGAAAGTATGTGGCTCCATACGCATCTTATTGAGGATATGATCTCTATTTGCCAGGAAACATTCAAGGGTTCCGTTCATTATGCTTGGGCGAGTGTTCCTACATATCCAAGGTATCAATGTATTCATTTCTTCAACTTCTTTACGACATAAATGTTTGTTTACAGTTTCATAGTTGCCTATTTCATATTCTTATGGAGCTATTTATTATTTATTTCACTTTCCCTGTTTTTTCCCCTTTTTTTGCCCAATGCAGGATTTCATTGTCTTAGTACTTTTGATTAAACTCACTGTTACAAAGTTTTCTCACCTTTGCTATTTCACCATCTTGCCCAGTAAACCAAAAGAATAGATTATTTCAATATTGATCAATGTCGTTACAAGCCATGTCTTTTTCTGAGGATGTTTCCATAATTGGATATGCAGTGGTGTTATTGGATTTATTTTATGTTCAACGGAGGGGCCACCTGTTGATTTTAAGAACCCTATCAATCCTATTGAGAAGTTAGAGGGAGCGCTCAACTATCGGAGGGAACTTAAATTTTACAATTCTGAGGTAATCACCTTTCTTTCTTTGGGTTTATGCCAAATTGATCTGTGTTGTTCTTGTTTCTTTTCTTACATAAGCAACTACCTTAATTATCTCGTCACCTCTTATTGTTCTGATGTGGCCATGCCCCATCTGTAAGGCGCCATTGCAATGGCTTAGCTCCCCGTTCAAGCTTGTTAGAAACGTCGTGAATTCTAAACTCTTGCATTGGATTCCATACTACGAAGAAAACTTAAAGAAGATACAATATGTACATAGATAGAGATTGGTAGTAAGGATTCATTTCTATTTGTCATTCTGTAAAGTCAGGTTATGATCATGCCTGCTCATTTGCCGTGTACTGTTGTCAAGTGATATGCATCACATAGCATGAAGCCTTTGTTTAATTTGTTTATGGGGGAATATGCAAAGTAATGACACAAAGCCCATATCTAAGAACAGAGTAGATACATAAAATAGACAAATAGACCATCTAACACCTAATTTTCTTGAAGCCGTTGCGCACATAGTTTACGGCACTGTTACATAATAATTGAATTAAAATTATTATACAGAATAAAAAAAAAATATATAAAGTTCTATTCTTGAACATCCATAACTATTTTCTTTTGAAATGGAATATTTGAAACACGCATAAAGAAAACAATTGAAATTATCTCCTTTTTTTTTCCATTTGGAATTTGTGATTTCTAACATCTCTTTCTCTCACTAAACTTCTGCTGTTTGCTTTGCAGATTCACATGGCTGCCTTTGCATTGCCATCATTTGTCAAGAGGGCAGTGAGCTGCCTTTGAGATTGCCCAACCTCTGCAAAACGAGTCAACGTTTCTCAGTTGGATTTTAGCATCTCATTTGTTTGCGTTATTTATGGAATTGTATCCCTGCATGTTGAAATTGACTGATCAGAACCACGTATAACTAGTCTAGAAACATCAAGGTTTTCTGCCTTTTGGGCGTTCAAATCTAAGCATGT
Organism: Ilex aquifolium; assembly: GCA_951799425.1. Lineage (NCBI taxonomy): Eukaryota > Viridiplantae > Streptophyta > Magnoliopsida > Aquifoliales > Aquifoliaceae > Ilex > Ilex aquifolium. The sequence continues at coordinate 60,773,727 of OX637391.1, read as the reverse complement.
AATACGGGCACCTCGAACATTTATGATATTGCTGTAAGACTTCTCATTATGCAATGCTTGTGGCTTGATATTTGGTGGATTGCAATTGTTTGTCCAACTACTTCTTCCTCTTGATCAAGTGCTATATTTTCAAAACTCATTTATGAGGAGATTGATTCATGGGTTTGCATTCCCAACATGTCGTTTGAGTGGATGTGGACTCAATATTGCTACAAATTCTTAGGATATATATTTTAGTTCAACGGTCCGAGGGTCCAAGATAGTTTATGTGCATTTTGAATAATTATTACTATAGTCCGGTCAAGGGTAGATCATCTACATTGGGATTAAGATATTCAAGAGGGATAAATTCCTCATAGTTTAGGCTCAAGGAGTTGCAAAGATTCGAACTTAAAATTCGTCTTGTTACTACTTTAGCTACTTTGGGATTATTCTTATGATATTTTTAATGTTGTGTGATTAAAGTGTGAAATTAGTCTGTGATATGAGGACATACTTCTAAGGTTTCACGTTTGTTTTTTTGTTTTTATCTTAATGCATGATTGCACCGTGTGTATGCTATGGTAAACAATGTAATTGACAATGTCCTTATCGAAGTTCACTTCTAAAACGAATCTCCTTGAATTGACTGATAAAAATTGGTTGTTCAAATTGACTGGATCCTGGCCTTCCATAAGCAGTTAGGTCTAAATTTATTCGTGTTTTATTACAATATAACAATACTTAGGTTGCGTTTCATAAAATAATTAGAAACTAAATAATAAAAATTGAAAATATTGGAAAGACGAGAATTTAACCTATCTAATTGTAGGTTGAAAGCTTATTTGTGCAGCCTGCTTCCCTTCTAATGCTGGTATGGTGAGATATCACATTTGGGTGCAATCAAAATCAGGTTAAAGCATTATTCGATTAAAGTAGTACTAACTAGAATGGGTGAGTCCCATGAATATTAAAACGTGTTGCATCCTTTTTTTTATTATTATTATTATTCAGACATTATTATAAGAGAAAGAGACAATAAGTTTTGAACCTGCGATTACCTGAAGGTCTAATAGCAAGGGTATTGACCATTGGACCAACCGTTAGCCTATATTACACCCTTTTTCCTTCCCGAAAAAAGAGGTATACCATTAAACAGGGTAGAAGGCTAGAAGCAATGTGGTGCTTTAAAATTTACTGGTGTTGGTTGACACTCTATTGAGGTTATTTATTTATTTTTTGTTTAACGATCAGGAGTGTTCGGACTAGTTTATGCACACTTTGATCAATCCTTTTTCTGGTCTAGTTAAAGACATATTATTCACACCGGGATTAAGGTATTCTTAAGGGATAAATTTTAAGAAACTGTTAAAATTCGAACTTAAAACATTTGAATTTGCAGCTCATCACTATTATCATTCATTTGAACTACCTTTAAATATTCACCATCCACACTTCTACAATTGGAAAATGGGCCGGAGCCTTTTGGGTTTTCTAGGCCTTTGACGAGAATGGCCCATCATTTTAGTTTATAACCTAATAAGCCTTTTTGACGTGGACTTAATCGATGAACCTCAATGGTCCAGATTGTACATCCTTTCAGCCAATCGCTTCAAGTTGATTCCATAGACTGGAATCTGGCACGCGCTGACCACACTCCCCTTCTTCATCTCTCCCTCGCTCCCTCCCTCTCCATCAAAAAGAGCTTTGTGTTTTCGATTCTTCGAATTCCTCCGTAGAGCTGCGTCAACGCTCCGTCTTCGGTTTATCTTCCAAAAAGTATCGTCATCCTCTATATTCAATCTTCATTTCATCGTTCTGCGTCTCATTCCTCTCTCTCTCTCTCTCTTAAATCTTTAGATTTTGGAAGCTAGGTTTCGTATTTTGCCAGGTTCAGTAAACAATCCCCTCTTTTTGATATTTGAATGACGAATTGTATTTCCTAGGAATTCATTTGTATGTATGGCTCTTTTCTTGACGTAGATTATGCAATATTTGCTAATGAATTCTACTCTTTAACAATAGTTGCTTTCGTTATGGCTTTTAACAGGTTGGATATTTTTATTGGTCGCTGAATAGTGAGCTCTAGATGACGGTGGGTGCAGTTTCAGTTTGCTTGGTCACTAATCAGGTGAGGTGACACTTCCGAACTAAGTAATTAGCCTTTCAACTTCATTTCTGATCCATGAATAAATTAAGAGTAATGCTGTAGACACCACCTTTGTGTACCCACTCTCTTACACCACCTGATGTAGCACAATCAAAGTTATTAGATATTCGATCTATGTTGTGGTGGTGCACAAATGTGGTGTTTATAGCATTGTTGATAAATTAATGCTTTGCTTCACAAGTCAGCCTTTTTTTTGGGGGGGGGGGGGGGTGTTCAACTAATTTTGGCCTGAAGTAATTATCAAGGGGATGAGGGAAGAGACCCAATGCTGAATTGTTATTTGATGTGAATGCCTCACTTTCTTCTGTTGTCAGCTTTGGTAAAATATGGACATCTCTGACTTCAAGCCTGGATATGGCCTTGGGCATTTTTACTGACTTGTTTTTCTCTTTCGGTTTTGCTTTCCCTAGTTTCATTAGCATTTCTTTTTTGTTTGTTATTGATTTTGGTTTTGCTTTCCCTAGTTTCATTAGCATTTCTTTTTTGTTTGTTATTGATTTTGGTTATGTTGTTATGAGTCTTAGTTCGTTGTGTTGTCTGTTAAGTTGTTCTGCATGAGTACCCAGGTTCTCATTACTTGAAATTTTTTGGCTTAATGGAGTTGCTTAGTCTGGGAACACTGCGTCTTCCTTCATTTTGCAGGCCATCCAACCAGCTGGTTTGTCAGATATTACACCCTTTAACTTACATGGGAAGTTTACACATTTTCCATGTAAACTTCATGTAAAAACTCCAGGTTTTAAGGATCAAATCATTCAACTCTTCACAAGATCAAAAGGAAACCAAGCCTCAAGGACTGTTGTGTATGCAATTCCAAATGAGAAGGATGAACCTGATAAAAGTGGTTCACGTTTTTGCACCAATGATACGATGCCTTCAACTCCGGAGAACATTGTCAGTTCTGAGGATCCTGGGAAAGAAGCCGTGGCTGTCTTATTACACTCTGGAGCAGATCTTCCTCGAGGTGCTCAGACCCTAGAAATCAAAGAAAACCTTCTTGACAAGCTAAAGGCCGTGCAATTGCATGTGTTAGCAATGGAACAATGGAATGCTTCCCGACTTCAATTGTGTCAGAGGTATACTTTTCCGTGCATATGTCATTTGTTGTCATTGATGAACATCATCCATCATTTTCTTATCCTCCACTAGAACTTTTAGCTGGGATATGTAAACTACTTGTTCAAACATTCATTCACCACCATTCATTGACGGCCACTCTAGATACACGTTTAAGGAGTTTTTGCTAAAATCATCTACCATCTAGTTAAGTTGCTATGTTTCCCGTTGACTCGGTTGTTTGATTGGTGGAACGATCATGTATATGTGTTGTGTGGTGACCTTAGAATTTCACCAGTCTGCAGATTCATTTATGTCGTGTTCATTCCATAACTATTACCTCTTGGTTTAACCATTAGTGCAAGTACTAGTCTGCACCTCAATCAGACGAAGTTTGCAGATTTGATGTCGGTTTTTGTGTGCTGTCAAAAACAAGTTCCTAGAATCCACTTCAAGTATTTCTGTTCCTCCTTAACTATCAGGAGTTTTGCTAGCTGCTAACTCTTGGTTCCTTAAACTGGTAGGAGCTATTTGGTGAGTGCAGCAAACCTCATACATTATTTGGCATTGAAAGGCCTTGATGTTGAGCAGCTCAAGGAAGATCTTTCTTCCATTGGCCTTCTGAATTTAGAGACCATCAATCCATATGTCCTTGCAAGCCTTTCTGCAGGCATACAGATGTTAGAGAACATAACTTGTAGTTCCCTGAACAGCAGCAAAAAAGGTATTGTCGAAGGGATTTCCACCTACAAAAGTTTGGTCAATGAAAACAAGGGGGAGTTTACAACAAGTACAATGATGAAAAGGGCATACTCTCATAGGGAGCTACTGTTGGGCCCACTTCAAGATGAGAGAATTACTCATATCATGGTGACAGTTGGACAAGAAGCTACAGAAAGTGAAACACTTATAACTGATCTTCTCAAGACGGGAGCAACCCTTATTCGTGTCAACTGTGCACATGGAGACCCTAGTGTTTGGAGTGAGATAATCAGAAGGGTGAAAATAAGCTCTCAGATGCTGGAGAAACCATGTCGAATTCTCATGGACTTAGCTGGACCAAAGCTTCGTACAGGTAAACTGAAGGCTGGTCCATGTGTAATGAAAATATCTCCCAAAAAGAATGCTGGTGGAAATATGATATGTCCTGCCCAAGTTTGGCTATCTCCCCAAGGAGCAGGTCCACCACCTCCTCATATATCTCCTGATGCAGTTCTTTACGTGGATGGCCAAGAATTTCTCAATAAGCTTGAGGTAGGTGATGCTGTGAGATTCATCGATGCTCGTGGGAAAAAAAGAATGCTGAAGATTTCAAAGAAGTTTCCTATTTTTTCTGGCGTTGGATTCATGACTGATTGTACCAAGACTGCTTATGTTCAGTCAGGAACTAAATTGCACATTAAGGAGAAGAAACGGAAATTCTCAGATGGCTTTGTGGTAGATGTACCTTCTGTAGAACAGTTTGTGAGACTCAGAGTTGGAGACTTGCTAATCATATCACGTGATAGCTCAAACGAACAGGATGAGTCAGCTTGTTCCTCAATTGGTTCCCATAAGGTAACTTGTTCTTCTGGATATCTTTTTGATTCAGTTAAACCTGGAGAGCCCATTGCTTTTGATGATGGGAAGATATGGGGAGTAATCAAAGGAACTAGTATATCAGAAATTGTTATTTCAATAACTCATGCCAGTCCAAGAGGTACTAAACTTGGCTCGGAGAAATCCATAAATATTCCAGATAGCAATATTTGGTTTGAAGGCCTCACTTCAAAGGATGTTAAGGATCTTGATTTTGTAGCTTCCCATGCTGACATTGTGGGCGTCTCATTTGTCCGTGATGTTCGGGATATTGTGGTACTTCGCCAAGAGCTTGCAAAGCGGAAGCTTTGGAACTTGGGTATTGTTTTGAAGATTGAGACAAAAGGTGGGTTTGAGAAACTGCCCCTAATGCTACTGGAGGCAATGAAGTCTCCAAATCCTTTGGGAGTTATGATTGCCAGAGGAGATCTTGCAGTAGAGTGTGGATGGGAAAAGCTGGCAGATATACAGGAAGAAATTATATCTACTTGTAATGCTGCCCATGTACCAGTTATTTGGGCAACACAGGTTTTGGAATCACTTGTTAAATCTGGTGTGCCTAGTAGAGCTGAAATTACTGATGTGGCCAATGGAAAGAGGTAAGTAGTCCAACTGATTCTTGATTTCGTTGATTTTTTCATGCTCCATTTGTTTGCTGAGAAAAGTTCAGAACAAAAAACACAAAACAGAAATTTTTTGTTTTCTTGTATTTGGCCTAGCAGACAAAAGCAAAAACCTCCATTCGATATGGCATAGCATGATGACTTCTACCATTTTTATAGAGCAAAATACACAAAAGCATAATGGCTGTTAGACCAAATTGTTTTAGACTATTATGACTGAAAATGTTTAGAAAAACAATCTTTTTTCTTGTAAAATTAAATGAATAAAACTAACAAATTCATTGACCATCAGCTCTGGTGCCAGTCAGTTGAATCCTCAAGACTGAAATAGTCATAGGTTCCACTGATGATGTTTGGTTACGCATCTTTTTTTTGGCTCGTCTCTTTGGCTAGACTTGTTGAGCATCTTTTCATTTTGTAATCCAATTTCACTTATCTAGGATGGAGTTACTGTCCTTTGTTCCAAAATCTTTCAGACCTTGATAGAATCACATTACAACCTCTGATTCACTAAGAAAGGATGTCCTGTAGCATGATTCTTGGATTGACCAAAATTAAGAATGATATATATTAAGTTGCATGGACTTACATCAGTCAGATATTGACATTTGTGTACAACAGTTAGTCTAGTCAGTTTGTCCATAAGCTAGTAGATACCCTTTCCCAATGGTCCCATTATCCCATAATGTACCTAATATGGATTATTATCGCTCACCAAGTTGTTTCAGTGCGGTCTTGACAGAAACCTGCCACACTAGCTGAGCCAAAGATTCCGCTTTTTAGATAAACTGTCAATTTTTTTGGGGGGTGAGGAGGGGGGCATTTTGTTTTGGCTCAAGTTAAATGAGAATGAAGTAGTTCACTTTGCTTTGGCAGGGCAAGTTGCATCATGTTGAACAAAGGGAAGCATATTCTGGAAGCTGTTTCTACATTAGATACAATATTGAGTGGGTGCTCTACAAAGGTGAAAGCAGACTTGAAGCCTCTTGTATTATCCAGCCACCTGTTTTAGGTAGTTCATTTGTGCTTCACAGTCAGATTATATGTACAGTAGTGCAATATCAGGTTTTCTCTGTGCAATTCAGGGCATTATCCCAAATGAACATCTTAGGATCTGTATATATTCTTTTCTTAGTTTGATCAAGTAATTAGTTTGGAATCATATTCTCTCTCTCTCTCTCTCTCTTGGGTGGATTAGCACATAAATAATGGCTGATTGAGGGGTTACGATCATCAAGACTTTATTCTCTGATCTTCTATTAGGTGTGATGGATGCTCCATATGCTGAGTGGTAATATAGAGTTTCCAATGAATAGGAAGTATTTGTATTTTGTGGGGTTACGATCATCAAGAAATTAGTTCTGCATGGATGTGCTAATGCTGCATGTAGGCGAGGGAACTGTACATCTCTTAAAATTGCTTTGGAAAGTTGCGAGGGTCCATGTTTCATGGTGATACAGATGTATAAATTCATATGCATGTAGATATTTGGATATGTCTAGAATTGCATTCCAAAGAGAAGGGTGATCAAACAGTATGACAGATCGAATCAGAGATCTGATAAGCCATGTCGGGTGTCTGAGGCCTAAATTCCAGTTTATGAGAGAATGGCCTGGGGTTGAAAGTAGTTCCCCTGCTGCTGTAGCAATAAAGCATCAGTCCAACACTGTGGAATGGTTAGTGTAGCATGATTATACTTGAATTGCAGTTTTTTTTTTTCAACGGTTAGGGATGTCCGGATCAGTTTGTGCACACCTCGACTAATTTCTTTCCCGGTCCAGTCAAATATAGGTTATTCACGTCGGGACTAAGGTATTCATCTCTCATGGTCTGACTCTAAAGAGTTGTCAAGATTCGAACTTAAATCGTATGAGATTCAACAATTTTATGAGGAATCCAATAACATCGTCCAAGTTTTTTCAGAAAAAATTACTCTGAATTTCCTCTTCCTGAAGAGACTCTTCCAGCTTCTGCCCCTACAGTGGCGTAGCCGCTGTTTGAATAAAAGAAGATGCTCTGTCATCCATTGCCGCGAGCAAAACCTTAAAAAGTGTGGGAGAGCAGGTTGCTATGGAGTATCACCAGAATGGAGAAGCAACGAACTTCAAATCGTCGGCCATGAAAGCAAATGCTTCAACTTCTGGGTGGGATGGTGATCCTGAACCTATGTAACATGTACTTTCTCCACAAAAGTCACTGCCTTTGAGATAATCTGATGTAAAAAATAGATCCGGAAACAATCGACTGAAGTTGTCTAATTAATTTAATCTACGATTCAATTATGATCGAACAAAAAGTTTAAGATTGATCCTAAATTTTAAAGATGAATTTCAAATGAAACCATCTCATTAATCTATGATTCAAAATGGGAGTGTCAATTTATATCGTGTCTTGTCATTTGCGTGTTGTTATTTTCGGATTGTCTCGTTATAATTCATGCCGTGTTCGGTTCATTTCCATTAAAAAAAAATTAATTAATGTGTTATAAGTGTTAAACATTGATCCAAACTTATTTATTATGCAATATTATCAATCGTATTAATTTTAAAATTATGTTATGTCGGTTCATATCACTTTCGTATTGATGGATCAAATTGACACCTCTAATTCTAAATCATTAAACCATAATTTGTCTTAAAAAACTTCATAGTTTTTTTCAAGAATCTATTTTCTAAAAATAAGACTACTCGTTTAAATGGTAGTTAAAGTAGTAATAGAAATAAGTTATAGACTCTCAATCGTTTTAAGTTTAAACTTTAAATCTTAACAATTTTTTGAGATTAAATCATGTAAAATTTATCCCTCAAAAATACTTAAATTTCAGCGTAAATGACCTAAATTTGGATTAGACACCCTCGGCCGACGGGAAAAAAAAAAAGGACAGCGGTGCTGTGATTTGACAGAACATGAAGAAGGAACAACTTGTGCTTTCGATTTGGTAAATGTTGCGCTGGCAACCCCACTTATCAAAACAGGATTGCAGATTACAATAATTCCTTGAAACGTAACTTTCTAATACTGAAATTACCGCATATAAGCGTCCTTTAATTGGTCCTTTTCGTTATAAAGCAAAGGCATAAGAAGCAGAGAAGTATTACCCACTAGGAGGTTGCAGGACAAGTGCCACGTTGCACTTTCTCTTCGGTGTCGACCTTCAAAAGCCAGGCGTCTCTCTCTCTCTCTCTCTCCCTCTCCCTCTCCTTTTCCTTTTTCACCGAGATATTCATTTAGATACTATCACCTTCTGAATTTCTCTCTCTAGGGTTTCAGATTCTGTTTCGATTTCTAGAGAGAGAAAGCTACTTAATTTAATAGGGAGAGAAGTCAAAAGAAAGGTTATTTTCTTTCCCAATCATGAGCAATTCGAGCTGATTCTTACAGCAGACTCAGAATCTCAGGTTCGGATCTTGTAGAATCTTACTGTTCATTTTATTGAGTTCCATCCGATCACAACTAGAGCTGAACCTGGAAATCTTCACGGAACGATCTGTATTTAACGAAATGATTATATTTAATTTAATTCGCCAAATTACACTGGATTTTACTTATTACGTTTAAGGATCTGCATTCAAGATGTGTTTTTCTCAGTTTGCCGAGTAAGTACTTGGGAAGTACGATCAGATCCTTTCTTTTGCTATATTCTCACGTTCATTTGATTTCCTTGTTTATATGATTATTAAAACAATATGGGCATCAAAGGCCTCGTTTTTGGTTTGTTTTATGTTTAAAATCAGAAAACTTCGAGAAATATAGAAATTGAAGTTTCAAATTTGCAATATTGTCGGTGGTAAAGATAGAATTTTTGCATGTTTTGGTTGATGAGAAGTTTTTGGTTTGATTCATGTTTAAAATCAGAAAACTTCGAGAAATATAGAAATTGAAGTTTCAAATTTGAAATTTTGTCGGTCGTCAAGATAGAATTTTTGCTTGTTTTGGTTGATGAGAAGTGTAGGAGATTTGCAGACCTTTTGGATTGAAGACTTTTCATTTTTTTTGAGATCCAAAAATCAAAAACCTCAAGACTGAATCTTCAAAAAGTGTTAGGTCTAGTTGAGCCAGAATTTGTCGGATTTTATGGCTTCAAGAGGATTGTTCTAACTTCTAAACTTAGCTTATGTATGAACTTAGCTACTACAACCCGTTGGTTTGCCTGATTTGATTATGTTAATTTTCATAAAGTGAAACCAACATAAAAGTTAGTCTGATTGATTATTTAGTTATATGAGTTTGGCTGCAAAGGGTTGTATAACAATATATATGTAGTGTCCAAATATAATGATTTTCGTGATTCTACTGGGAAGTTGTTTCGTGTATCAGGGTGATTATCGGGCAATTGAGCCAGGTTGTCAATTTAGATGGTATGCAGCAGTTGCTTGAGGTCTGCAATTCTTCAAGCTGGCCAGATTGGGAGACTAACTGAGGGAAGGGTGCAGTTTTGCAATATAGAAGGAAGTTTGAATGCAAATCGGAGCCTGAAGAATTTTTGGACTCGTAAATCTACAACAAGGAAAATGATGGTGGATACAAGTGCAACTGCTGATCGGGGACCCAAACTTGATGTATTACTAGAGAAGGATGATGATGGTGGCTATGCTAGTGGAGGATGGAAGAGGTGATTGGGTTTTCAAACATATGCATTTGTCAGTGCTGTAATAATACTAACTTTAGAGTGTAGATTCCTGCAATATGTAAACTTCTCTTATTTTACTTCTTTTAGAATGTATTGTTCATGATGTCTAGTTTGATGTGAACATGCAACGAACATATTAGGTAAAATCCAACTGGGTCTATCACAGGGCATAATTGATTGTTGTTTCTTCCGGCTTGATAGACTAAGGGTGTGTATGGATGTTACGTAACAATGATGGGATTGCTGACTTTTTGTTGAAACATAATTTTGCATGCAAAAGCATAATCTTGAATGGCGTTGTTGAATCCCGTGGATACCATTGTGATAGTCGGTCACATCTTGTCATTAGATCCTATGACTGTTTTCTGACCATTAGATGATGAAGGATACTGGATCCTCCTTGTCAAAATTGTACTTTTCTTAAAAAAAAAAGTACAGGCCATTTGGCATGCTGTGTTGTATGTCCATGCGATTCAAACTTAAAGGAAGTAAATATGGTAACTCGAAAGTATGTTCCTTACCATTAAGTTATATAGATTTAAGGGACATTTTTTGTTGCCATGGTAAGAACTAGGGTTTGAGATTTTGTGAAGTCATCTGTGTGATATAAGGTTTGTTCCCTTTCCAACCATCCAAGAGCAACTCTTGGTAATGCCGTTAATTAGATTTTTCAAATGTGTAATGGGATGGGGGTTTTATTATATCATTTGGTTGCATAATTGTTTGTAAGATAACACTCCATTTGCTTAAAGATACTCTGTCAAAAATGCTGTCATAAATATAATGATGTCTTATCATCTTTCCCTTTTTTACATTGCTGAAAATTCCCTGAAATTTGAAACTAGTGGTAAAGAGGTGCAATTCTTGATTGGGAGATGCTCTGTGCATACTAATTACTCAAAATATCGCTTTTCCGATGTTTGTTGAACGCTGGGATATTCCCACACCCTTCCCAACTTGGATGAGGGTAAGACGTAATCCAGGTCTTTAGTATGACTACGTAGAGACTTGCCAGCTGTGGTAGTTGCCATGTTCAGTATTATGTCTTTTTGAAGTGGCATGAAACATCTATGGTATTGGATGATTCATATTCAGTGAATATAGTTGGTGCTATTCACCATGGTGCTGCTTTCTTTGCTTTTTTCTTTTCCACAAATTTCTGTTTTCGGAGTTGCACTTACTTCCGTCCTTTCTCAATTGCAGTGAAGATGGAACACTGAGTTGCGGGTATTCGAGTTTTAGGGGAAAGAGAGTTAGCATGGAGGATTTCTATGACACTAAAACTTCCAAGATTGATGGGCGGACAGTTTGCTTGTTTGGGATATTTGATGGTTAGACTTTTTTTCTTCATTATTAATTACCTTGATGATTCAGATATGGCATATATTATAATTATGTGCTACAAGGTATGTAATAAGGCAAGACGGTGAGATTTGATTGGGCAGGAATCAGTTCATGAATTGCTGTTATTTGTTGGATTGAATGAGAAAAGGAATTGATGAAATACGAGTGTCCTTGTCGGATAGGTCTTTACTAATATCTGGTAATAGTAAGTCGATGGTAGTAAACTTAGGGTTTTGAGAGATGGTCATGATTTATAGTCTCTCATCTGTTAGATTAATTTGATAGGTAAAAGACTGGCAAACTCCTAAGGTCATCACATCTCGCCCAAAGTTTATGATCTTGTAACCAGGTTTTCCACAAAATAAATGTTGTCAGATTAATGGTCATAATACTCAGCAAGATGGTCTTTGATTATAGAAACTCCGAAGGCCGTTTAATAAATGACTGGACTTCATGCCTCTTATGTCTTAAAAAGGTCCGCTTGTTAAGTCCTGACAATAATATAATGCTACTTTCCAAACTCTAGTTACATTTTTATGAATGAATATGATTAAAATATTTTTTCCCAAAATTGTGCTTAAATTATGTTAATGACTACAATGTGTTATGACAGGGCATGGTGGCTCTCGTGCAGCTGAGTTTTTGAAGGAAAATCTCTTTCAGAATCTCATCAAGCATCCGGAATTTTTGACCGACACCAAATTGGCTATAAGTGAGTTCAGATTTTTGATGTACCACTACTATACATTTCTTTCTTGCTGCATCAGCTTATGTGACACCACCATATCCTTTAGGATGAGTGCTCTGTGTAATTTCGTGTACGTAGAATGTGGGTCCTGGACATATCTCTTTTTCGCTCATTAGCCAGTATTTTACCAGATCACTTTTGTAAACATGCAGGTAAAACATATAAACAGACTGACATGGATTTCTTGGAGTCTGAAAAGGACACTTTTCGGGATGATGGTTCTACTGCATCAACTGCAGTTCTGGTCGGCACCCATCTGTATGTTGCCAATGTTGGAGATTCACGGACTGTAATATCAAGGGCCGGAAAAGGTACTCTCTGTTAGTACATTGTTGCTAAGTTTGATTATTGATGGTCAAGAGGAAAGAAGTTTCCAGATATTGTCTTATTTAGAATGATGTGTTCGACATTGTTGAATGATTTATGAGGGAAAGTTCTAGGGATTACTTGAGTGATAAAACAGGCTAGGGAGTTCTTAATGGAAATTTTGTCTTAAGAAATTTGTTTTAATTACCTGCAACATAGGGTGCTGTGTTTTGTGTTACAAATTTGTTTGAATTCTATCACTGTGATACATAAATTAGATATCTAGCCTTTCCTTTTTTGTGTGGACACAGTAGGGACAAAGAGAATTGAGATTTTAAGTTGTAACATCAAGTCAATGGTGTGGGCCTGTTGAATGCAGTATGGGTTTGTGTTTAAAATACAGAGAGATGCTGACTTGAACTTCAGGGAAGCATTGCTTCATAGCATCATTCTTTTGGTCTTTAAAGATCCTTCTCAAAATTTTTCTGTTAACCTAGTTTGAGATTGCCTTTACTTTATTACTTCTCTGGAATCTATGTAAATGAACTCCATTTTTAAACTTTAGCATAGACCAGTGTTATTAAAAGCGCGCCTAGGCGAGAGGCGAGGCGAGGCGAGGCGAGGCTATCTCGCCTGGAAGACCCCAGGCGAAGCGACCTTCAGCGAAGCGAGAAAAAAGCGATCAAGGCGTTCGCTTTTCGCTTAAGCTCCAGGCGAAAAAGCGAGAGCTTCAGTCCAGTGAGGCGAAATTTTTTTTTTTTAAAATTTGGACCGTTGGATTGGGCAATTGGAAAATAAATTATAAGATGTGTGATACACCAAATTATTCCCTTATTCCATAAAAACAAATCCCAAACCCTAAATTAAAGGCAATTGGGTTTCGCTGGACATAAACATCGCGCGTTGCTTCCTACGCGAACACTGGACGCCTGCTGGACTCCTTGACGATCGACGGGCTCGATCAACTGAGGCGATCGACAGAGGCGATCGACCTCACTGATCTCGCTGCTGCACAGTTGCTCCTTCCTCTCTGCACAGGCGCACAGTTGCTCCTTCAGCACAGGCGCACAGTTGCTCCGTCCTCTGCACAGGTTAGTCTTCTCTTTTCTTTTTCTCTCTTCTATTTCTCTTTTTTCTTCTCTTTCCTGGTTCTGGACCTTCTTCCTTGCTGCACAAATTCTGCTCGTTTTTTTTTTTTTCTGATTCTGCTGGTATTTTTTTTTTTTTTATCTGCTCCTTTCCTGTTTATTATGCTTATGATTCTGCTCCTTTTTTTTTTCTTCCTGATTCTCATTCTGCTGGTTTTTTTTTTTTATCTGATTGTGGTCCTGTATATTATGCTTCCTGATTGTGCTTCACTGGTTTTGCAATTGTGTTCTCCTGATTGTGCTACTGTACTGGTTTTGCTATTTTTTGCTCCTGCTATTTTGTGCTCCTGATTCTGATTCTGCTCGTTTTTTTTTTATCTGATTGTGGTCCTGTAAATTATGTATATTATGCTTCTGATTGTGCTTCCTGATTGTGCTTCTGATTGTGCTTCACTGGTTTTGCTATTTTGTTCTCCTGATTGTGCTCCTGTTCTGGTTTTGGTTTTGCTATTTTTTGATCCTGCTATTTTGTGCTCCTGATTGTGCTCCTATTCTGGTTTTGCTATTTTTGTGTTCCTGCTATTTTGTGCTTCCTGATTGTGCTCCTCCTGTTCTGGTTTTGCTATTTTGTTGTTCTGTTTTGCTGTCCTGAAATGTGATAAAAATAGATATACTTTAACAAAAACACATTTGGAAATATACTTTAAAAATGGTTTTACTTGCATTTAAATATTTAGTATATTTAAAATTAGAACTTAGATGTGTATAAGTAATTATATTAAAATATTTATTTATTTTTTAACTGTTCGCTTCGCTTTGATAAAGCGTGTCGCTTCGCTTCTCGCTTCTCGCCTAGGCGTTAGGAGCCTCGGTCGCTTCGGTTCGCTTAACGCCTTTAATAACACTGGCATAGACATTAGCTGCCATAATAACGCGTGTGCATGCAAGTTCTTCAGTTTGTGTTTCTGAGTTTGTGGAATAACCGAATAACCATAGGAAGTTATTTAATGGTGCGGTCAAACATAAATCCCATATCTTGAATAATATTCATTAAATAGGAAATCAGTGAAGAAAAATATTTTCATTTACTGCAACAGAAAAGGCATGAAAAGAAGTGTGCTAACTGTTGGACACCCTACATGTCATAAACTCTACTGGATATTATCCAAAATTAATTTTTGCAGAGGATACTTGAGATAACTCATTGCGGTCTCAAATGCTGGTATTGTTATAGGCAAGGATCAAAATTTCGTTCGTTAGAAACATCCGAAACGTTTCCGTTTTCAGGAGATCGAAATGAATTAGTCATGGAATCGAAATTCTAATACTTTGAGGTGTTTCAAAATATTTTGAGATGTTTTGTAATGTTTCAATACATTTACACAAATGTGTCGGAATGTTTCAAAGTATTCCAAGATACTTTGGTATATTTTGACCAATATTTTGAAAAAATATATTTTTTTTAATTTTTTTCATTCGGTTTCCGAAACGGATTAAAACGTTTCCGAAACTCGTTGAAACTTTTCAATTTCCTAGGTGACCGAAACAATACATCGAAACGAAATTTTGATCCTTGGTTATAGGTGCAGATTTGTGCTTAGTATATACTCTGCGCATGGTACCAATGTGATTTTTGTTTATAGTTAAGAGTTTTACTGATGTTTAGGGAAAATGGTTATTTCAGCTGGGTATTTCCAGAAAAATTTTCTTGTATGGTTTCAGGATTGGTCTTGTTAGTGGGACTGATGTTTACTAAAAGCTGTGGACTGTGCGACCGGCATGAATTTATTTAATTTTCTGTTACTTGTACCGTATATGTGTGAGCTATCAAACGACATAGAGAGTCACAAGAATCACAACTTTTCTTTATGCAGTCCACATTATGATATTGTTTCATTACTTTAATGCTTTTGTTCTCTCAATTACATCGACATTCAACTGTGAGCTATACTTTGCTGCTCTTTAGAGTAAACTTTCATTTGAAAGGATTGAATTGGGGACATTGTAGATTATAACATGCCAAAATGTTATGGCATACATAAAAGATTAAAATGAAGTAAACTCATTTGTCATTGTACTAGGAGTTTGTTATTAAATACCTTTCAGAAGGGCAGCATTGCCAACCACTAATGCGACGTCATGCACCCTTAATCTTTAAATGTAATGCACCACTGGTTTAATTTAATTTTTAAATGTTTTCTTGGATTGTAGCACATTGAGGGGAGAGAAGAAAAAGAAATATTGAGAATAGTAGAGTAGTGGCTGTAATCCCTAAAAACGTCCTTTTCATTCCTGCTTGACAGCAATTCCTCTTTCTGATGATCATAAACCAAATAGAAGTGATGAGCGGAAGAGAATTGAAAGCGCTGGAGGTGTTGTAATGTGGGCAGGTAAGATTCCCTTTTTTATACCAGCCTTATTGGTTGGGTACTCTGCAAATGGTGCAACACTTTGACTTTTACTAGGACATTTTTATGGCATACAGGCTGGGCCAATTGACGGGACTTGGTTTAACTTTTCGTCTAAGGGTTGGGACATTTGTATATGCTTTCTCTTGCACTGTTATGGTTTGAAATTCTAGAACTGAAGCCTTTATTGCTGATGGTTAGATTCATCTGCCTGTTGAATTTGGGACGTGGGTGGAGCCCAAACGGCGAACATTTCTCCCATATCCTTGTTCTCATGTGATGGCTTCAATATTTTCCTGCTCTAAGTGCTGATTATATTTTATCGAAAATTTGCTAGAGATACCTGAAATTTTCAGCATGAAAACTTTTAGCATCAACCTAGAGAAGGATATATATATATATAACTCTGTGTGTGAGTGTGTGCATTCATATGACCTGTATCAGACTTCAGACAAATCATACTCTAACTACTGAATAAGTGAATATTCCTTATGTCGGATCTGAAAACTACGATAAAATAATGAGAAAAAAAGGAAAAAGAAAACGATAATAATACATCAGCTAATAGTTTGATTACTATGTTAACCACAAAAATGCAATGTAGAGAACCTTTATAGTAGGGCAAAACAAAAGAAAGAAATGACTAAAATAGCCCTAGTACTAAAATATTCTAACAGGATGATTGATAGGCATCCAGGTTAATCTCATTTGGAGCATCCTAAAATTGTCTGCATGTTTGTTATAGATCAATAATCTATTGGTAGATCCTAGAGTCATTGTTTAGGAATAAAATGCTCAGGTCAATGAGTTGGAATGCTGCAGAAGCCACTTTATGAATGCTAATATTAGGTTTGTATCCAGCAACCTGTCCCATCACCATTGATTAAAACGGACTAAACTGTGTGGTCACCTTTTGTAGTCTATGGTTAAATTGTATCTCAAACAGCAGCAACAAGAACAATAAAAAGAGGGAAGCATATACATGAGTAATTGTATGGGCCTCGGACTAAGTTTCAGTTGGATTGATTATTTTCTTCAGGCACTTGGAGGGTGGGAGGTGTCTTAGCAATGTCTCGTGCCTTCGGTAACCGCATGCTGAAACAGTTTGTTGTGGCAGAGCCTGAGATTCAGGTACTCCTTAAATCCTTGACACAGATAATCATTTAGTTTTATTTATTTCAAGCGTATAGATGAAGTCTCATAGTGTCTGTTTAGATATTATTTGATTATTTCTTTTCTTTGGTGCCTGCTGTTGAGATGTGAATACTATGTTAGAGAAAAGCCCAAGTTGATGAAGACATCAGAACCATCATTTCACACTTACTGATGAAGTCTCATGGTGTCTGTTTAGATATTATTTCTTTTCTTTGGGTGCCTTCTACTGAGATGAATACAATGTTAGGGAAAAGCCGAAGTGGATGAAGGCATCAGAACCATCATTTTTAATGGATATAGTGATAAGGGGAGGCCACCCCACACTCGTCCCATAAAATAAAAGAGAGCAAAAACCCATGAGCCGTTTCTTCTTTTCCCCATGTTTGTTCTGCTAGCTTATACATTCTGGGCACTAGACCGTCTATGCTGATGTTGATGGATGGAGGAGGGTATGTCCAAATGAGGAATAAAGTCAAAATAAGTTGAATTTCCCCGCCATCACCTTGCGACCAACCTTATTATGATTAGTTCAATCCTTTCTAACTCCGTCCAATGGCTTCACTTTCACTTCTAGAGATCTTTCTTGTGGGCCTTTATGAAGTTGTGAAAGACAGCCCATCCTAAATTAGGCATATGGAGAGAAGGTTGACTGCCTATCCAGTTTCAATGCTTTGTTGTTAACTGATCTCAGTATTTCTGGGAAAGGCAAAATGGAGGAGTGAACCAGAATAGAATTGAACACTGACTGATGTCACACTAGGATATTATATTTTGCTTGTGAAGCAAATAGTAGAGGCAGAAAATGAAGTTGTTACATAGTGAAAAACTGGCAAAAATTGTCAAACTAATAAAGGAAGGAGAAAGAACAAATTGAGTCTTAAAAGTAAACATAATGTCCAACAAAAAGGAAAGAAATAAATTAGAAAATAGTGCTGAAACTCTCGAGGGGCTTTTTACAAAAAGCAATTATATACATCTAATAGATTGTTGCTGTTTTTCTGTTCTGATCAATTAAAGTCCCAAGGAGTGTGCTGCTTTCCGAGAGGACGAGGACCTATCCTCATGTTCGTAGTGAGCAGGTCAAGGCATTCTATATTGCTACTTGCGTTTATCTTCCAGTCTGCCAAACAAGGCTGTTTATTCTACGTTATAGGTGTATCAGTATTTGCCCCAACTCACTACAACACCATGTGTGAGCTAGTGTTGGCCTAGCCCTAGTACAGTACTCAGAAAGAAATTCAGGCATACCTTCCGGTATTATCTGTTGAAATTGGCTGCACCTGATCTGAAACTATATTTTAATGCTCATTGCTGGTTCCTTTACCATTGCACCATCATGCAATGGCTGGTTGGCTTGTTCACTTGGTAATAAATCTGATAAAAAAATCAATAGTTTTAAATGACTCGCGTACAAGTTTTTAGAAGTATTAAATTAACTTGAAAATTTGTTTGCTTGAAAATGCTATGTCAATTCCAACCTAGGAAAATCCATGTAAAGATCTTAACGACATTTTATTCCCAAATTAATGAAAGTGGCATGGAATAAAGCAGTAGTGTTTCGGGTGTTAGCTTCTTCTTGTTTGCCCAGTCATGGTGAGAGATCAGAATTGGGGACTGCATTAGAGTTACAGCTATCTGTAGACAACAATTCAACAGCTATAATTTGCTAAGTAGTGGTGACTGGTGGAGTTTCTTTTCTCACGTGTCAAGTGCTCAAGATGGAATTAACATCGATTTTTTTCTATTTTCCAGGATCAAGAAATCGATGAAGAACTTGAATTGCTAGTACTTGCAAGTGACGGGCTCTGGGATGTTGTACCTAATGAGGTAAGCCCTTTGAGGAACATGATCATTATGCCCTTAAAATGATCATGCTTGTAGGTTTTTATCGCCATTTTAGTAATGAAAGAGCTGATACATTATGCACGTTATCAAGGATGCTGTATCACTTGCACAATCAGAAGAAGAACCTGAAGCAGCTGCTCGGAAGCTGACAGAGACGGCTTTTAGTCGTGGCAGTGCCGACAATATCACATGCATTGTGGTGAAGTTTCACCACAGTAAGGTGGATCCGGAGGAACCCAAGCATGGTCAAGAAGTAGATGACATGGCATGTGTGTCCAACATCTAGGTAATTAAGCTGGGAACCTGCAGATGCAAAATGGTCGAGTGTGCATGTCCACGAGGAAGTTATTTGTTCATTCATTGGTTTGTTTCTTATTTTGCTCTTTTGTACCGAGGGAACATGATCTTGACTGGTCATTCTTGGTGCTGCCTATGTATGTGTCTCCCTGCAACTATAGGTTTCATCTTGGTATACTCCTTTCATAATTTTGAAGTGTCGATCTTTCATAATTTTGTTGCAAAAAAAAAAAAAAAGACAGCTTTTACCGGCTTTATGGTGTTGCTAATCTCTCTTCTTCTTCTTCTTCTTCTTCGTCGTCGTACATGCCATAGTTCCCCCTCCCAAGGTAACTTCTTTTTTTTTTTCAACGGTCAGAGGTGTTTGAGTACACCTCGATTAGTCTCCTTTACAGTCGTAGGTTATCCATGTTCAAAATTAAAGGTATTCATGAGGGATCAATTATTCATAGCCTGATTTTAAGAGGTTATCAAGATTTGAACTCAAGATGTTTGGATTTACAGTTTGTCTCTATTATCACTTGAGTTATTTTTTAGAGTTCCTCAAGATAAATATAACCTTGCCTATGCAAAGCTTAAAAAAAAAAATGTAGTATTATAGAAAGATATGACACTCGGGTAATATTCTTTTTTTTTTCTCTAGTCACCGCGGTAAAAATTAACATCTGACTTATTTGTAGTCCTTTGAATTTTTATCTTTGATTGGGGAGACAATAGCATTGAATCAAATGAAATCATTTTTCATTCTTTTAAATGTATTAAAAGAAAAATAAAGCCTATATGAATGAGATCGTGAGATTAATAAATCTAGACCAATTCATTTTTTTTAAGTAACAAAAAACCAAATTGAAAAATGAAAATTTTAATATGACGAGACTATTGATGAATAGTTGAACCACTAACCCTCATAGATGGAAGTAGGTTGAACAAAATTTAAAACGATTGGATTACTTAAAATGAATTAATACAAAATCAGTGGGTTTGAGTTTAATTTTAATGGATTTAGGTGATGAAAGAGTGAATTTGTCCAATAAATGAGTTATGTTCGAGAAAAATATTTTAACCTGTTTACATTCCCAATCCATTTAATAATGATTATTAAAATCCTAAAAAAGGCCCAAAAAAGGTTTTTTTTTTTTTTTTAAATTTTTTTTGAACTGTGGTATGATTTGGTTTGTGAAATTTCTTTGAGTCTGTGGTGGAATAGAAATTTGTTGTATTGTTATTTATTTCCTAATTTATGCTAACTATTGGGTCATGCTGTTGATATTAAAAACGAGTGAATCTGGTGAAACGATAGTGAATTGATAGATTTAAAAGACCCAAAAATAATTTATTTGTTTAATAATTTAAATGGGTTGTGTTGCAATTTTATTTAGACTCGTCTAAATACACGAATTATATATATATATATATTTTTTTGATCAGCACGAATTATATATGAATAAATTATTATTTTATAGGTTTAAAAAAAAAAGAGCATTTTTTCACAAGAAGATGCTAAATTCGAGTGCTAAACACGACATTCCACACGATTGCCGACCTACATGCCTACAGGGAAGTATCAACCGTGCTTTCTTTTCAATTTCCTTTGGTACAAGTCAAAGGACAGAATTCGTAGAACAGGAAGCCATTGGTCATTGGTAAACATGCACGGTACTTTCCCACTTTATTTCTTTATCTTTTTTATTATTTTATTATTAAATGATTACACTTGCATGTTGTAACAATTACTTCCAATATTTACTCACTATTCACTATACTTTCTCACTTTATTAGAGAATAAAATTATGTTCATAAAAAATATGTATCAAAAATATACATCAAATTATCTGTAGTTTTTGAATCAATGATATGACCTACTAATATGATGAATACAAATAATTTACTGCACATTCTTGTGTACAATTTTGATGTGCATAGCATTGCTCTTCGTAAATTCCATGTTTTTGCTTTTCCACGAGACGTCAGTCTCAAGAAGGGTATTTTAGTAATTCTGTCAGGTTGAGTAAGTTTCTATGTAATCACTCTACAAGCTATTCTGAAATATCTTCACCGTCCTTGTCTAAAAAATATTATTTCACCTTTGGAAGGTTTTGTTTCTATAAATATTCATAGTTATCAATTTATCATATACTTACCTTAGAACTTCTTAGAGATATTCAATTTTAAAACTTCCATTATTAAAAATAAAGAAAGGAAGCCTGTTTTTATTTTACGTATTTCTCTCTATAATTTTAGTTTAAACATGTGATTTGATGCAAAATCATAATAATGTCGATCAAGGTGACGAATTTGAGCAAACTTGATCTAAACAACTAGCAACAATGGATCAATTCTCATCTCCAACAGGTAATATAAATATAATTGATGACAGATTAATGAATGATGGGTTGATTTAAAAAAGGTATAATAATAAAATAGTAAAAAAAAAAAAAAAAAGATTGGAAGAATATTTTTTTGAAATGATGTTGATTGATAGTCAACTGCCATTCTGAATATACGCAAAGGCTATTTTGGTCATCGCAATGTAGCTATATTTGGTATGTGCTTTAATTTCAGATTTTAGTAACTTGAGGAGAAATTAGTGAGCCATACGCAATTTCCATAAAATTTCCCAACCCCTAAACCCTTCCACTATCTATATATACGCATCCTCCCTTCCGTCTCTCTCTCTCTCTCTCTTTCTCTCTCTGTAGAAAAGTTTTACGAGCTAGTAGTTCCCTTTTTTCAAGCTCTCCGGCCAGCGATTACTAGCTAGGAGGCTGACATTTTTCACACAGTAGCAGACGACCAGTAAGTTTCCATTAATTCCGGATAATATCTTTATCTGTGACTGTGTTTATGTTTCTCTCTCTGAATCTTTCTCCAGAAGCTACGAACTCTGTTACTGTAATGCTGGAGAAATTAATCAATTGCGCTTGCCTCATTTTATTTTGATTTCAATGTGAATCTACATTTATGAAAACCTTAACTAAACCGATCTCAAAATCTAATGGAGTGTGTGCCTAATTTTCTTCACATTCATTCAAACATATTTAATTGCTGTCGATTTTTAGTCCTCATTATGCACCGATATTCATCGCCGGCGGAGATCGGTGACAGTTTGAGCCGGTGAACTATTCCTTCGTACTTAGATCTAATATTCACTTTCTTACCGGAAAATCGGTCGACTGGTCACTCCGGTCAAGTTCGCCGTTTAACCGCCATTGCTATTAGTTTAATTGTGTTCTTGTAGCATGTTGGCCTCAAACGCTGCGTTTTATGAGGGCGCAGGATCAAACGAAAAAGCAGTTGGCGTTCGTTGTTTCTTTAAACGGAGGAGCATTTCTCTATCGCACGCTATTTTTGGCAAGTAAACTTTTTCATTCCATCGACTTCCGTAGTTTACATCTCACGCGCTATAGTGGTTTATCTGTACTCGCACTTTCGGTGCTTTATCAGTTACATTTCTCGTGAAAGGTAGACACGTGTGGCATGTAAACCCTACCACGTGATATAGGATCAAGGCCCACGTATTGACTGGACTAGGAGGCCTCTTTGACCCGATTGGTCCACCAAAAGTGGTTTGTCTAGCCCAGGAATAGACGGTTAATATGTAATCGTTGGGTGGTCACACGTGTTTATAGGTCCACCGACTAGACTTGTCTTACCGTTAAAGTGCTTTATCCTTCACAAGGCGGCGTCAGTGAGCCCGCGGCCCTTTCGTGTCTCTTTTGATTTGCGGAAGTGTAATGTTATATGAATTTAAAATATTAATAAAAAATATAATATTTTTTAGGCGAGTTGTACGGTTGGCATGAGCTTAACTGATTCTAGAGTCCTAGACCACATCAAAGCTTTTATGCAATCTTTTTTTAAGGTTTTCCTAATTTATTGCTTTTTTCTTTTTGTCTTTTGATAATATCTTATTTTCTATGTTGCTAACAATCGCAATAGCTCTTTCGATACACAGTTGCATATGTTTGTTTCAGATGAAGAATTAGTTTTCTCAACTCTAGAGTCGTTTTTAGGTCTGATAAGTTAGATGGCTTGGAAAACAAGTTGAATCTTTTCAAAATCTCAATCGAAATATTTTGAGAAACTAATGAAAAGTATACTTACACACTTTTTTTTGTTTAATTTGATCTATGAACCACTTCTTAAATA
Source organism: Ilex aquifolium (assembly GCA_951799425.1). Lineage (NCBI taxonomy): Eukaryota > Viridiplantae > Streptophyta > Magnoliopsida > Aquifoliales > Aquifoliaceae > Ilex > Ilex aquifolium. The sequence continues at coordinate 60,750,351 of OX637391.1, read as the reverse complement.
ATAATATTCGAATTGTACACAACAAGCATTCTTTTATTATTCCATAAAGTTTTTCAACTTTTTATAAGAAAGTTTTACTATTTTTTTCTCTAATCTTATGTTTATATTGCGTTTCAAACGATTATATTGAGTGCATTTATAAGCTAGCCATTTTCCATTACTTTTTATGAGTATTGCAAATACCTAGCCTTTTTAGATTTGCATGGCGTTTCTACCAAATTTCCTCATTATTTTCATTCAATTTTTCATTTTTTATAATTGCGAAAGTTTGTCTTGCGTTATAATACATTTACTCAACTCAATAAAATTTTAATTTAATACATTCAAACCCAAAATAAGAGCCTTGTGGTTCTATCCACTCATTGCCAACTAATTTTGAATTAGATATTTTAAGATGATAGACGATCAATTTAGTTTTGTAGTGATCAGTTCTATGTTAAGTGTAACTTGTTATATCTGTCTGTTATCATACACACCAACACAATAACAACTCCTATACATTATTTTGAATTAGTATAGGCAATAGATTTTGAGTTGCATCCTATAATCTAAATTAGGTAATTGTTTGAGGGAAAATACTATGTAACTCAAATTTGCAACCCAAATTTACATCTCAAATGAAGGAGAGGATCATTAGATGAGTGGATCCCATCAACTTTTTTAAATGAGACCCACTGATCAAATGGTCCCCCTTCATTTGGAATGCAGATTTGGGTTACAGATTTTGGTTACATAACATTGCTTTTATTTGAGATTGAGCAATGGGGTAAGTTACAATTTTTTCAACGATTAAAGGTGTCTGGACTAAATTACACGCACTTCGAATAATTACCTCTCTGATCCCGATAAAGACAGATCATTTACGTCTACTCAGGACGTTACAATTTCACCATAGTGGATCAAGTCTTCCATAATTTAGTCAACCTGAAATGGAAGGGAAACTATCACGTATTAACTTCAATTTCCGCGTTTTTGGGACATTAGCTTCCACGCTTTTTAATACCCTTCCACTATGTTCAAAGCTTATATTACTTGTACTGAAGCTCTTCTTATATAAAAAAAAACAATAAAACAACTTCAATCCATCCTCACCGTTGCTGTCCTTCCGCTTTTTGGAAAACAAACGTTGTGATTTCTTGGCAAACAAGCCACTCATTCTTTGAAAATCACGATGTACCGGTACCTTTTTTATGTCGACAAATTCAATAACTTGTACTATTGTATAACTATATAGTAATCTATTGCATTGATTAATTAATTGTTTATGCGTTTAGATATATAAATCATGCATTGCATCTTAGTATAATATTCCACTTCCAGTTCCAAGTAGTTTCCTTGGACCCAGAAGCCTCGTCCTATGTTGTTTTCTGTTCGTCAGGAAAGTTAAATGTCTCTTTCCCACCCGTCTAAAGCGTTAACGCGTCAAGATTCCAACACCCAAATGTCCAACCTTCTCGATGATCGTCTCCTGAATCAGACACGTAATCTTTGTCTCTAGGCACTTTTTTGTCTTTACAATTCCCTAAAAAGCCATGGTTTTCTCTGTTCACACTTTGGTTTTCACTTTTCACAAGTCAAGTCAAGTCAAGTGAAGGACTACCCAGTTTTATATTTCAGAAGGTGCAGGTGTTCTCCAATAAACAGCGTGATTAGTGGCCTCATAGGTACACGTGTCCTCTGTATACGTGGCACGAATCAATCCATATATAGTTCGTGATTCATGTGAACGCAAGTGAGACGACACATATGTCTGGACTTTGCTGAAAATAAAAACAAAATAGTGCTTGACGTGTTGGTGAGTTTCTGGGTGACAAGAATGATTGGCAGTATTATAATGGCAGTACAGTAATTTTATTATGTTGCACCATTGGCGTTTCGAAAAAAGATTGACAGATGGTTATTGCAGATGACAGCAACAATTTTCTGTTCTCTTCTAATAGTCTAACTTACTCACTTTAAAAAATCTGAATTGGCTCTTTTTGGAATGCGATCTTTTTTGAATTTTCTCTTTGGTATGATAAAAAAAATAAGAGAATGAAAAATTAAAAAGATAAAAAGTTGAAGAAATAAATAAAATAAACATATTTGATAAAAAAAAAATAGGAAGAATAAAAAAATTAATGGATTAGCTTTCCTTCCAACTCACCAAAAATTAATCCTTCTAAAATTGGGAGGAAAAAGTAGATAAAAAATTAATTATGTGTGTTAAAATATATGTTATTTGTCTATATATCATTTGATATTTACATATATTATATTTATTAATTACATATTATGTATTTATATTTTTTCATTATTTTATTTTTTCATTAATACCAAATATTAAAAAATTAATCATTTCTACTTTCTATCTATCCATCCTACCAAATATAAAGGAAAAAAAGTGTATCATTCCTATTTTTCAATCCCTCTTATTTTTTATTATCATTCCTACCAAACAGATCATAAATCTCAAATGCATAAAACTTTTCGAAATTACTTTTCTAGTTTTTTTTTATTTATTTTTTTTGGGAATGCAAAACACAAGTGGACTTAAAAGGTCAATTAAACGAGCTGATATTCTAAGCCATGGCAGGTACTTGTTTCATAGAAATTGCCAGATCTCAATTTGCATCACAAGAATCTTCCTAACTATCCATAAATTTTATCAGTCTTCAAAGCGATGTTTTCAACTCACAGCCTTTTTTTTTTTCGTACACTGTTTGATTAACCTATAATCATAAATCGTCTCTGATCTATTGTTGTTTCAATTTTCTGATCGATTCTTTTTAGTCTGCAAAAGTAATAAAAATGTTTTTTTTTTTAATTTCCCCCTCTTTTGGAAGAGTTGGTTCTGATCTGAAATAGAAGAACTTGATCAATTTGGAAAAACCCCTTCATCATTGAGAAAAACCATTGTAAATATTTCTTCTTCAATCTCTTGGTCTTCTAGTCTTCCCAGTTTTCATGCAAATATTTTGCTCCAAAAAGGTTCCGAAACCTATATTCATGTGCACAGAATTCCCTAGACACCTCAATTATTGATGTGACAAGTAATTGCATTTTTATGGAAGTTCCTTCTACCTAGAAATATTCATTACAACATCGATATTACATGGCAATGTGATGTGATATTATCAACTAATAATATTAAAACAAATAAACAAAGAGACACTAGAAAAATTAATAACTAACTTATTATGTAAACAAATAACTCCCCACTTTTTTTTCCATGTAAGTCCAAGTGAGGTTCACATTGTCTACTTGGGGTATATTATTGGTTGATGATATCATGTCATCAATAGTGACATAGTATCACCGTTGCATTCAATATTTACGAAAGAGAGAGAGAGAGAGTATGACTATGTTCATATGATTCTACAAACTTGGCAGCTTATCATTCCAATCGGTTAACCATCTAGGTCAAGTCGGTGGTGTTAGCTGAATCAGTTGCTTGAAACCCTACTCAACAAAATTTTCAAATTAGCCATGTAATGTTGAGTCACCAACCCCGACTTATTTGATATTAAATGTTCCCTTTATTGTCTTCTTGTCTTCATACGTACTTATATTTTTTGTTTTTAGAAAGGTGACCATTCATAATCTACTTCTTGACCTGTGAAAATGACTACTTTTTTCTACTCTATTCAATCAACTTTTTTCTCCTCTTAAAGTTGATTGGACCAACTCGTTAAAGTGTATTTTGTATGACCTACATTTATCACTTGTAATTAACATATACTGATGCACAGCCTATACCACCGTCCTTGACCAGCTTCTTGCACTTTTGCCTATTAACAAAACAAAGAGTTGCATATAGGGATATTATCACAGGAAGATTCAAGTACATAAAGAGTTGTCATTAAAGGTGCATCTGGGGCAGTCTGGGAAGGTTGAAGGTCAACTCAAAGATTTGAGAAATTTTCTCTTTAGCTCACCCACCCTGCGTAGGTATTGTTTAATTCAGGTTGGTATTTGATCTACCAAAGACAAAAACATTGAAAAAATGTTTAAGAGAGATCTGGCTCCATAATTGTCAAGGATAAGAAATTGAGGTAGTTTTGAATTGGTTACTGCAATCCCCAAGTAAGGTGAGAGCAGTATGTAAGTACAGTTCATGTTGAGAGTTACAAACAAGGAGAATATTATGACGTCCAACATGCGAGTCCGACTCAAGTGTCTGTGGAGAAATTCATATTCTATTTTTTTCCATGCTTACAGTTGGTTACTTCTATATGAACTCAACAGGAGGTAACAATATTTGTTGTTCTTTAAAGCTACTTAGCATTTTTTGTATGGCTAACAAAAACAACATTGGTGCTAATATTCCTACATAACACTCCATCTATTATGATGCTGTCTTGCATATGATGCTGTGGCTACAATACTAACGTTAAATTGGCTTCGGCTGGTTAGATTACTGGTTAGGCAAACGGAGAAAAGTCGCATAAGTAGGTTCTTACAAGATTCTTTCTTAATTTTTTTTCCAATGTGTTTTGTGCTTGAGACTTGAGTGCTTGTGGATGGTGTGCTCTCAGCTTATTTGCAACTTCACTAGCTAAAGGAAAAGGGAGAGATAAGAGAGAGCTTATATTTCTGTTTGTCTTTTATTTCAGATAGATGATGAGGGAGAACATTGCTAAGCTTTACCAGGCAATGGGGTTTCAGAGATGGCTTGCTAAGACTCACAACATTGAGTCCATCTCAAAAGCCAAAAATGACAAGAGTGGTGGTGATCACACTATTTCAAACGTGAGCGATCATTGTTTTCATGAACCCAATGCTGCTAATTCAGATTATATTGCTTGGCTGGTGAGTTGTTATGATTTCCTTATGAAAGAGTAAGTTGTTGGGAACTTCTTTACATAAACAACATATACACATAGACAGCATAAAAAATAAGGCTGTACATGATATTTATGACAAATTTTACACCGTTAATAATAATGCTGCACAATTAACTTCAATTTTGTACTTGCAGAATGAACACCCTTCTGCGCTGAGCTCATTCAAAGAAATGATGAGCGCTACGAAAGGGAAGCAGCTTGTCGTGTTTTTAGATTACGACGGTACCCTCTCGCCAATTGTAAATGACCCTGATCATGCTATCATGTCAAAACCGGTAATTACTCGGAATTGTCACCTCTTATCAATTTTTTTTATCTGTTTGCACGTATTAGAAAAACTGATCTGCAGCCCATTAATATTATTTGAAATAACACCACTTAATATGCAAATGTATTACTTAGCTTACGTTATTCTGATCACGCTATTTGAAATAACATGTAGATGCGTTCAGCTGTTCGTGAAGTTGCTAGTCACTTTCCAACAGCTATAATAAGTGGTAGGAGCCGAGACAAGGTAAAGTGAATATGCTCATTTTCTAGTTCCCTGTGTTATATTTTTCCAAATGAGTCTCTTTGAATACATTCATGAATCAGACCTCAAAATGTCCCCTCTTCTTTTTTCTTGTGTCTTTTATGTCTATTTTCAGGTGCATGAGTTTGTCAAGTTAAATGAAATATACTATGCTGGCAGTCATGGGATGGATATAATGGGTCCACCACTGCAACTGAAGTCTTATGATGGCAAGTATCAAAACATAGCCCTTGATGAAAAGGTTAGTATGCTTTGCAGTCCATTCATTAATTGAAATTTTGATATAAAATATTGACATGTAACATGTTTTCTTATGATTTAACTAAAATAAAATGTTGTAGGGCAATGAAGTTAACATCTTCCAACCTGCTCAGGATTTTCTGCCTGCAATTAAAAAGGTATGACATCTTATGAAGCTAGGGCAATAAATAATGGAAAATACTACGCAACTGAAATAAAACTCAAAAAATACAACCCAAATGCATACTATCTCTTAGATGAGTGGGTCCCACTAAAAAAATTGATAAAACTCACTCATCTAAGGATGATATGAATTTGAGTTACAATTTTTTTTAGTTTCATTTGAATTGTATAAGATTACTCATAAATGTAAAGGAAACTTGATACAGTTGAAAATTTGACATTTAACAAGCGTTTTTGTGTCTGATTAAAAACTATTATTTCTCATTGAATTCACCGTATGTACTGCCATGTGCTTGCCACACAGATGTTAAAGGAGTTGGGAAAGAGAACCTGTAAAATACAGGGTGTCATGCTAGAGGACAACAGGTTCTGTATCTCTGTGCATTACCGACATGTACAAGAAGATGTAAGTTCCATACTTTTATATTGTCCTTGTTGTTTCCAATGTTTTCAACCACACCAAACACTAGTTAAAATATATTTCTTTTCCGAGGTGCATATATATGTATATATGTGTATATATATAAAGAGAGAGAGAGAGAGAGAGAGCTTAAAGTAACGTTGGTCATTGTTAACATGCAGGATTATGGCAGATTAGAAGAGACAGTAAAGTCTATGCTTGCAGAGTTTCCAGGGTTTCACCTGACAAGGGGTAAAATGGTTCTGGAAATTCGGCCATCAATAGAGTGGAACAAAGGCCATGCCCTAGAATATCTACTCGACACTCTAGGGTTTGCCAGCTCCAGCAACGTCCTCCCACTGTATATTGGAGATGACCGAACTGACGAAGACGCATTCAAGGTACAGATTACTCAAGTTTACTTGACACTCTCGATTTGAGTCATAACTTCATTATTTTTCGTATCGTATTGAATTTGATATTGTAGGCTTTTATCTTGTAAATAAAGAAACAGCTTTATTAATTTTACAATAAATATAATATCCAAATAATTTTTAGAGGCACCATAGACTGACTTATCCTGTTGATTTTATGGCCTCTGCAGGTTTTGAAAAGTAGAGGACAAGGGTATCCAATTGTAGTGTCTTCCATACCGAGGGACACCCTGGCTTCATACTCTCTTCGTGATCCATCGGAAGTACTGTCCTTCTTGGTACGTTTGGCAAGATGGGGACAAAGCTCTTCTCGGTAGGTCACTTCGTCTTTTGCGAGACCCTGGTTTGTTTTTTTTATTACCAAAGGGTCTCTTTCTTCCATGCATACTCTACAAGAAGAAGTAAGAGCTTATATTTTTTATTACTTATTTACTAGTCTTTTTTTTTTTTATAAGGTTATGGATTTTTTACGAGGTGGTTTTGACCCACAATACATTACATAAAAGAATTCGAGTTTTGTATCTTATAGAACTGTTAGAATTTCTGTATAATTTGCCAAATTGAATCTCAGTAGCACCCCAAATATGCTCCTGGCATGCAAGAGGTGTTTCCTACATCACTCATCCCTAATTGTGTGCGCTCTATCCACCACTCCACACGCGAATCTACTCTTAATGAAACCGCACGGCATACAATTATCTTGCCCAACTCAAGTCCCTTTTTTTTGTCAACGGTTTCTCAAGTCAAAAGAACCTTTTGACTGTACATGCGACAAAAAATACTTCCGACATTTTCTTTGCAACACAAAAGTAGGAGAAAAAAAGGGGAAGAAATGGATGCACAATTATTCTGCATTAATCCACACTTCCCAATAAAAAGTCTACCCAATTCTCTCTTATGTTTCCTCCATTAATGCTTTTATTGAATTTCTCTCTCTCTCTCTCTCTCTCTCTCTCTCTCTCTCTCTCTCACACACACACACACACATCCATAATATTTAAGAAAGGATTTTTTGGCTGTAAGTATAATTTTTTTGAGGAAAAATGTATGAATAAATTGTTTACTCTATTAAGTTCAATTTTAATAAAATATATTGTGTTTAAGTACAAAATTCAAATGAAATCAATTTTTTTTTACATAAATACCCCCTTAAATTATGCATTCTTGATCGGTAATTATATATCTAATCAAATATGTAAAGATTTCATTAAACTCTCTCACTATCTTTCCCCATCTCTCTCCTATTTTTTCTCTCTATCTATCATTGATAATTTATTTTCTTTTCAAATATGTAAAGATTTGATTTATTTTTTCATCTCTCTCTCCCATATTCTCTCTATTTATATCAACATTACAACAACACAATTACACTAATCAGTTACACCAAACAATTACAATTGTCCTATAATACACCAAACAGTTACACCAAACAATTATACAAAATTATAATACAAACTCAATTTGTCATTCAGTTATTTACATAAACTAAATAATTACACCATTTAATATTGCGATATCGTTACACCAATTATATACACCAAATTTAATATAATGATAAAGTCTTTTGTGTACTAATAAACCCAATTTGGTGTGTATAATTGGTATAACCATGTCGTGATACAAAATGGTATAACTCTTTAATTTTATATAAATAACTGAATGACAAATTGAGTTAGTGTTATAATTTCGTATAATTATTTAGTATAACTGTTTGGTTTATTAGAACACGAGTAACTGTTTGGTGTATTATAGGGTAATTGTAACTAATTAGTGTAACTGATTAGTGTAATTGTTTTGTTATAACGTTGATATAGAGAAAGGGAAAGAATAAGGAAATAAGGAGAGAGGGAGTGAGAGAGATAAAAAAAATTAAATCAAATATTTACATATTTAAAAAAAAAAATTATCAGTGTGAGAAAGAGAGAGAAAGAAATAGATAGAGAGAAAATAAGGAAGAAAGAGTCAGAGTAATGGAGAGAGAGAAGAAGAGAGTAATAAATGACCCTTGAGTCTTTTTTCCAAAAAATGCACTTAAGGCCAAATAAGTTTTCTTAATGTAATTTAACTCAAATAAGTTTAAATTTTTGTACCGACTTCTAAATTACCCTTTAAGAAATATATTGTTTAATGCCTTTTTGTGTGGCTATTTTCAAAGAATTTTTCTTTGCTATATATTGATTATACATTCTAAAAGAAATAAAAATTTATCATACAGATAAATATGTATTATATATAATAGAAATCAAAGTTTTATTAATACAAATAAATTAACCTAAAATAGTTTTAAAAATCTAAGACTTATCAAAACAGATAAATTCAAAACAAAAGAATCATGAAAATCAAAGTTTATAATACAAATAAATTCATGTTACGTATAATGAAAATCAAAATTTTATTAAAAAAATATATTTGCCTAAAATATAATCTTAAACAAAATTTATAATACAGATAAATTCATGTTCGATATAATAAAATTAAAATTTTAAAAATTGACTTAAGATAATTTTAAAAATCAGAATTTATAATACAGTTAAATTCATCTCTTCAAAAGTTCTTTTATTATAGATATTGAATAGATGATAGTAATAATCGATATACCTTCCATGAATAAAAAACATTTTGAATTAATTCAGAAGTATAGTTTTTCAATAAAAAGACTCAAAAGTAGTAACAATCAAATATATTTATGTGTCTGTGTGTGTGCACTATTTGCATAAAAATCGGCCTTTGAAAAAAACTGAAGCACAATTTGACAGAAACAAACTCAGTTATGAGATGGGAAGAAAATCACCAAAAAACTACCGAAGAATGTGACAATGGCGTGACTGGTTAATCAAAGACAAACTGCAAAATCAAAACATTTAAGGCCCCGTTTGGTAACGTTTCCGTTTTTCGTTTTTCGTTTTTTTTTTTATTTTTAGAGTAAACAAGAAAAAAAAACTCGTTTGGTAACCGATTTTGTTTTTTTTTTCTGCCACCGTTTTGTAAACGAGGGACGATTTTCAAAAACCAAAAAAATAAGTTTTCGGTTTTCGTTTTTCGTTTTTGAAAAACGAAAAACGGAAACGTTACCAAACGCACCCTATTGAATGCATTAAACAAATAGTAGTAGACACCAAGAATTAGACAAATAGTAATAGACATTATGAATTAACTAGACAAATTGAACATATAAAAGACACCATGAGTTGCGGTGAATTGAACACATGCACCACACGTTCTGTCCCTAGTGCCGAAACCCACAAGACAAAATTCAACCTTTTTGTTCAAAATTACACAATGAACACAAAGTCTCCTACCGGAAATCATCCACCTCAAGCAGAAAAAAAAAAAAAAATCAATTTGTCAAAAAGAAAAATGTCAGTAATCAAAGTGATTAAATGGTCCTATCCAAGTAAGCAAAATATCAACACATGAAAACTCCACGCTAAATCACACCTGGAAATCCATTTTTATAGGCAATAAAATTATCAATGATACTGCTTCGAATAAAGAAACACATATTCCCAAATCAGCAATACCTTCCACAAAGCTTTGTGGGAGATGAAGCTTGCTTTGTTAGTTCCTCAGCAATTAAAAGAAATCTATATTTAGTGTTGGGAGCTTCTTGTTATTGAACCTCTCCATAGCTGACCAAGTCTGCATCATCCCTTGGATAATGCCGCACAACAGAATTGAAGTGCTCCCCGAAACCCATGAAAATAACACAGTGGTGGTAAACTCACAAAAAATAAAGAAAAATAAATCCAATTTGCATATATTTTTCTAATTCACAAAAAAAAAAAATGACATCATTCCTCAATTGCTAAATTTTATTGCAGCCTCTATTGATTCATGCTCTGGTCGAGGTTCTTGACATCCAAGGGCAGAGGCAGCCCTGTTCAGGGTGGGCAAGTGCCCCCCCCTCAATTTTTTTTTTTTTTTATTACTTAGGTATGTATATTTGTATAATATATTATTTGTGTCCACTCAAAATCGAAGACAAAAATATTAATGTACACTTATATCAAATGAATAATTTTAATTATGTCCTCCCTATTTTTTTTGGCACATCAATTAGTGTATATTTATATCAAATGAATATGAATTTTTTAATACATTTTGGGCTGGTTATATAACTATCTAGATAAATTTTGAATATACTAGAATTATTTTATATTTTCTAAGACTAAAAAAAATATGATATACATATTTGTTAGTTTACTTGTGATTTTAGCATTTATTTTTGCTAATTATGGTAAAAATTATAGAGTGCACATTAAACTGCATAATCGATCAAATGATTTATAAATACCAAAGTGATAACATGATTATGTATCTAAAGAATAATAAAGTTGTTATACAACGTTTTAAAAGTACAAAAATTCACCGAAGTCAATTATAAATGATTTTAATTAGTTAATATTTTGTAAAAAAAATGTTATCGTTTGTATATACTAGGCTTACTAAATTTCGGTATAGTGGGTTTAATGAACTTTTAAGTATTAAATAGGATGTAATTAAATAAATTATTGTCCTATTTCTATCAATTGTAAGAAAAAAAAAAATTTGTTGAAATATTCGTGCCCACCCGGACATAATTTTCTGTCTTCGCCCCTGTTGACATCTGTCTTTACTCAATAGGTTTTCTATAAAGCCTAGGAAAGTTTGTCAAGCAATAATTTTTCAACGTCTCATCCACTATAAGATCAATATTTGAAAAAATCTGCAAAACCCATGAAAATAACACAGTGGTGGTAGCGATCCAAGAGGGATATTTTATGAGTCACCTATTACCCTTATCCAAAATTATTTAAGTATTGGTATAAAGTGATAAGTAGAACACAGAACAAAAAACCAAGAAAGTAAAACAAAATGAAATTTAGATTAAACGAAACAACCTAACCTTCAAATGCACTCTAGTAGTTCATAAAAAAATCTCAATTCACAAAATGCCCGCCAATAGTTAATACCATAGTTTTAAAACCCGGCCCGGACGTCAACCCGGCAAAGGGACCGGGTCAATGGGTCACTGGTTCAACCGGTAATATAATAAAAAAATAAAAAATAATTATAAATACTCATAAATAGGCTAAAAAATCACAATAATTATAAAAATAACATCAAACATGTAAAATTAAGTAGATAAAAATTATCAAGTATCCAATTTCAATATATTCAAACTGATAATGCAACAACATTAGATTTCTAAAAATAGGAATCAAAACGCATTTCTTGATCATAGAGTCTTGAGATTGGGGATCTAACAAATACAAATTATTCAATGACACTGATCAACAGAGTCAATTTGAACAAACTCATTTTGATTGTTGTACAATGTGGTGCAAAAAATCCAAGAACAATGTGTCAAGAAAACAGAGAACAACCATATCACTGAACTCTCTCCCACACAAATTACAAATACAGAAACAGAAACAGAAACATAAACATAAACATATATATATATATATATATATATATATATATATAGAACTCTCTCCCACACAAATTACAAATACAGAAACAGAAACAGAAACATAAACATAAACATATATATATATATATATATATATATATATAAACATATATATATATATATAAACACATATAGGTGGAGAGAGAAAGAGATAGAGAAAAGGGGGGAGGGAACGCACCTCTTCACTGGACTGGAGGTTGTGCTCAATTGCCAGAGTCGCTGGTGCCTGGTGGAGTCGCTGCTCAGTCAATGGTGCCTCGTGGAGCTGTGCTCAGTCGATGGTGCCTCGTGGAGCTGTGCTCAGCCGATGGTGCCTGATGGTCTGGATGGATCGATTTAGGGCTTTCAAAAGGGCAAAATGCCCAAAGCTCCACTTCAATTGAGTTTGAGAGAGAGAGAGAGAGCTAGCTGGAGGGTCATCGACCGTCGGCGTTGCACAAGGCAATGGGAGGCGCAAAAAGTGCCTGGGTGGAAGGTCTGAACTAAAGGAGTTGAGTGATTTAGGGCAAAATGTCCAAAAGGGGCACAACTCAGCATTTTTATAGTCATTTTGTTGATCCGGCCGGTTTAGTTAAACTCGTCCGGTTTGAACGGTTCAGCGGGTTTTACTCCGGTTCAGCGGTTTTATTCCGGTTTTAGTGCACAACCGATCCGATTGGTGACCCAGTCCGGCTTATGCTCCGGTTCACCGGGTCAACCCGCCGGATCGGGCCGGGTTTTAAAACACTGGTTAATACACAAACACAAATGCTGAAGTAGACATAATTTCAAGAGCATTACCACAGGAAATGAAGACAATAAACATAGCAGCAATTAATATAAAGATGCACATATGTAAATAACAACATATGAAAATGAAATTCAGAAACATATAGTCAAAATGTTTGTCACATGCTAGATTGATAGTAACACAAAGAATCACCCAAGGCAAAAGAAACTGTGAAGTACAAGATTAAGCCAAATTGCAATAATTTTGCATCAAACCCGCATCAAATTTTCAATAATGAAGGAAATATCTGACAAAAATACAAATTAGATAGGTATATAAAATTGCGTTGAAATGATTTTCAATAGTAATTATCAACATTCACTAACATCCACTCTCTCGAAAAACCTACAACTATTCAGCTCAATGGAGACCAAAAAAAGTCATTTTCCAAAACAAAAAATCCAAAAGGAATAAAACACGTAACACAATCCCAAAATCTACCCATTTTCATCAACTTTCTTGACAACCAAACAAAGCCTTCTGAAGTAAAAATACCAACAATAGTAAAATGTAAAAAATAAAACATGAGTGGAATTGGCAGAAACAGAAGTAGTCAAACTCACAAACACTTCACATATAATCCTAAAACCCATTCAATAAAAAACCAAATCTTAACATTAACCACAAAAAAAGACAAAATCAAGCCGACTATCACTTTTCTAAATTGGGTTAATGGTTGCCGTTGCTCGAACGATCCACACTTCCGATTCCATTCATAGTCTATGCTAATGTTTACCCAAAAGGAACCACAAAGTATGAACACAATTCCATGCTCGTGAATAAAGAATAATAAGTTTTGAGACGTACCTGGAATCGAGCAGCTGTCGATTTGTAAAGAAGGACGTGTGATGTTGCGAGTGAGAAGAGAGAAGAGACAATAGAAAGGTTAGGGAGTGAAAATCTAATTTTTGATTAAATTTTGACAAGACATTACTTGCTCTAGGAAGGTAGAATAATTTTTAACACGCATCCATGATTCACATAGCCCTTAATATAGAGTAACATACACTTTCGTTCCAAAAAGCTTATCGAAATCCAACTACATATGAGGTTGTTGAAGTAAAAGAGAAGGAAGTGGAAGAGAGATAAAAACAGAAGACAGAGTGGTAGAAGAGATAGAGACCCTATACCTGGAGAGAGAGAGAGGCCGACGTCGGTCGCCGCTAGTCGTTGTTGGGATGAAAGAGGAGAAGGGTCAATTGGTGCGTTAGGGCTGGGATGAAAGAGGAGAAAATAGGAGACGCTGGGATAGAAGAAACAGGGCGACGTATTTAGGGCTGATTAGAGGAAATAGGAAAGTGGAATATGTGCTCAGTCTGGCGTGCACCATCGATAAAGTAGAATATGTAAAGCTTTGGGTAGGAATTTTTTTTTCCAGAAGTTAATATTAACCATTGGATCAAATCTAGAAAAATTTAAAATGATCTCAACCGCGAAAAACAAAAGATAAATTTATGTCTTGAAGGAATTTAAAATGTCTTTTCCCTTATTATATAGATATGTATGAATGTATGAATCTCTAAAACGTTTGAATATCTTGAACTAATAAGAAATACGAGTTCCTGAATCTTTCAAAAACTGGAAAACTGAACGCAAGAAAGAATTCTTTTGAGATCTAGAACCAAAATTTTGAAAGATGAAGAAGATTGATTTAAAATTCAAAACCTTCGCATGACAAAACAAATGGGTAAAATAACTGAAATCACATTGATTATGTGAGTGAAACACTGAGGGACAATATGGTAATTAAAAAAAAAAGGCAAGTTTAGCTTGGACTATATGACTTAAAAGTACATCATATGTGTCCTTGACAGCTAGAAAAAGTGTATGCTTGGTTTTATTAAAAAAACTGTGCAAGTGGATATACTGTTCACCAATTTTCGCTTTTTTTAATTGGGGATTTTGGACATAAAAGTCTCTTTATATTTTAAGAATCCAACTAAAGCCAACAAAAAGACAAACCCTTCAAAGTTCTTCTAAAAAGAAAATCAAGTTAGTAACAAAATTAGTAATTGTGAAAGCCATTTAACTAAATTGGCAAACTCTTTTTTTCTTTGGCTTTGTCCAAAAAAATGTCTTATCACAATTAGAGTGCTCAAGCAAAATCTTAGTAAGAATTTGCAAAGCTAAACCTACAGTATGCTATAAGATGTCTAATCAATCACCAATGCATGTGTCATATATCATCCATGTTCCAATACCATACTTCATGCCCTTTCTAAAGAGGCTTCTACTGGAAAATTTTATAAAGGTGGTAAACATTCTTGTACCAAATCCTTTCTGGGGTTCGAACACTCACATTCTACTAGGCAACATTGTGATTGGTCTTCCATCGCCTAACTCCATAGAATTGAATATTCTCGCAAAAGGACTTCAATAAAAAGCTAAATCAGGAAGGTACGTCACAATATCACATCATAGTAAAAAAAGCAGTAGCATCACACATCCCCAAATCAATTATTGCAGTTCAATGTGGTATTTCTAAAAGATTTCACCCTTCGGCGCCTACCCATTAGCAGCACCAAAAACTTATTCTTGCCAATGAAAAATCCTAAACAGTTTAACTTATTGTCACATCAATCAGAAGCATTGTTCACAATAATCACAAAACAAAATCAAATTAGGGACACTTGTATCAAGGACTTGGTCTTCCATCGCCTAACTCCATAGGACTTGGACACTTACATTTTACTGGGCAATATTATGATTGGTCTTCCTTCGCCTAACTCCATAGGATCAAATATTCTCGCAAAAGGACTTCAATAAAAAGCTAAATCAAGAAGGTACATTACAATTTCACATCATACTAAAGAAAGCAGTAGCATCAGCCGTTGTCCCCAAATCAATTACTGCAGTTCAATGTGGTATTTCTAAAAGATTTCACGCTTCGGCGCCTACCCATTAGCAGCACCAAAAACTTATTCTTGCAAAATCCTAAACAGTTTAAGTTTCAGTCAACTAAACAATTCACATAAGAACAAACCTCGCCCCATAAAAATTAATTAGGTAAGAAATAAGTAATGTATGCGGGTACCCATAATGCAAAATATCACGATATCAATTCATATAATTATTTTAACAGAAAAGAAATATTGTGACATCAATTAGAAGCATTATTCACAATAATCACAAAACACAATCAAATTAGGGACACTTGTACCAAGGACTTCCAAATAAGGCAATCCATTTTAGCAACTTAGAAATAAAATCCAAGAAGGTTTCTCTGTCTAGATGTTCGAATTATTGAACGTGAATGCAATATTTAGCTTCCCACTTAGGTTATCAAAATGTTAAAAATAAAAATTGCCAAAGAAGTTTCACAAAAACAATACATAAAATCCATGGTTTTAGGAAAAATAAGAGGAGCTGTGGAATCCACCTGATTGGAGGTTTTACATGGCAAGGACGGAAAAAAAATGACAAACGCATAAAAATTATAAATAGACTAAAACATTGTAAAAAAATTATGAAAATAGCATGTTTAATGTATATTAGATCAGACAAAAACCCAAAAATTATCAGTCCACTACATTCAATAGTGGAGATATACCAAATACTCGTACTCAAACGTAACAGATACATATCCAAAAGACAAATAGAGAAACAGATTATAATTTCGGCCGAATTAATCAACAAACCAAATCAAAACAAAAGTGACTAACAGATCTAAGACGAGAACAACAACCACCTCCAAACAGCCAGCGTGAGATATGTGCAATACAACTAACAAAAACGCCAATAAACATAAAGTGACAAACGTATAGATCGATGAATCTATGGATACCAGTACCACACACAAGCACAGACAGAGAGAGAGATGAACGGTGATGTACCTACTGAGTGAGTGAAGCAAATCGTCAAGGTCCAAGGATGTGAATAAAATCGTCAAGGAAGACCGATCCGACGCTGGTGGTGGAGAACTCCGCCTCACTCCTGTCCTGTCTTCGTCACTTCGTTGATTCGTTCGACACTAAACTATTATTTTAGCCTTTTATGGGAAAGATGCCCAAACGTCTGGCTTTTATGGTCTTTTAATTGACCCGCCCAGCTTGTTGAAAACCGTCCGGGTTGAACGGTGCAGGAAAGGACCTCCTGGTTCAGCGGGTTTTTAAGGAGTTTTGTGTTTAATGCTCTGTTTGGTACCATGGAAAAATAGAAAGATGGAAAGTTAGAAGGATGAAAAAGTGAGAGGAATAGATAAAATATCATGTTTGGTAAGGAATAAAAGTAGGAATGATGGAAAAGTTGATGGATTAACTTTCTTTCCAACTCACCAAAATCAATCCCTCCAAAATCGGAAGAAAAGTGGATGAAAAGTTAACTATTTGTGTTGAGATGTATCTTATTTGTCTATATATATTTTAATATATACATATATTATATATATATATATATATATATATATATATATATATATATATATATATATTAATTTCATATAAAAATACAATGATAAAATATGTATTTATATATATATTTTTTAAAAAAAATTAAAAAATTAAAATAAACAGGTCAATCCGCAACTCGACACGACACAATTAGTTAAATGAATTGAGTTAAATTTGATTAATGTTTGACACAAACTCGTAATGACTCAACACGAATCTGACACGACACAACTCGATTATTACCCCTAATCTTAGCCAGCACAAAAAAAAAAATTAGTCATTTTTATTTTCCATCCATCCAACCAAACACAAATAAAGGAAAGTGTATCATTCCTACTTTCCTTATTTAAATGATAGAAAGTGTATCTCTTCTACTTTCCATCATTCCTACCAAACGTAGCATAAACGGTCTAATGAAATAACGGGCCGATTTAGTGACTTGTTTTATCGGGTTATCTGATCAATCCATCGGGCTAAGCCAGGCTTTAAAATACTGGGTAGAAAGAGGTGTATGGCAGTGTGGCACAGAGTAACATCAAAAGAGGTTCTGGTTATTTATAATATAAAATATGATAAGTTTCAATAAGTTTATTCAACGGTCGCAAATAGATTCATTCAACAGTTATTAATATTTCTTTCAAAATCATTCACATTGTATTTTTCTCTCCCCTAATTTCATCACTTATCACTTATTGTGCTTTTAGGCACGAGTTACCTCTAATAAATGATAAAATACGGTACATTGACTTTACCTAATTGTTCTTCTGTCTACTTCACTTCGAGGGCATGTTTGGATGATTTTGGAGTAAGGGATTGAATTGATTTTATCAAACTCTTCCACCATACTTGTTTTGTTTTTTTTGATCAAGACACCATACTTGTGTTTAGTAAATAATATATACACATGTAAGACCCACGATTATTAACATATATTATGTTTTATAAATAACTATATTATTTACTAGTCAATCAAATTCATACACATGTTTATTTAATTACAAAGAAGAGTAATGGAGAGGGTTGGATGTGATTTGGTAGATAAGATATTTTATTAAGGATAAAAGGGTCATTTGACGTAGTTAATCTAGGCTAGAATATATGAAACTCACTCCATATATATTGGTTTAATACACCGGGTCACTTATGAGGCGAGATATGAATCCCAAATTTTAAAGTGGTAACCAATCATGGGATTACGGAAACTATCAGACTATGTTTTCTTAAACCTCCCCTTCCAACCCCACAAAAAAAAATTGATAAACAAACAGGTCGTACGGGTGGTGGTCCATGTTAGCAACAATAGAGGGACAAAAAACAGATATTCCCTCTTTTATATATACTAGTTGGTGCACACGTGCGTTGCACGTGAAACATTGTAAGAATAAAATATTACAACCAAAATACATGCATCTGACAGGTGGGACTACCAAAACAAATAATGAGCCACAACAAAAAAAAAAAAAGTGCTTGTATGAGAAACATAATCGACTCTCTAAAAGAGTGAGAGAGATAATTAATTCACAGTATAAGACAAGACAACCATGGATATAACGTATTTGTGATATAAATTTTCAACTGACATAAATTTTCAATTGCTACTTTTGCATAAAACATTATACAACCAAAATGGACTTTTAATAAAAAATATTGGCTGCAAAATATTATATCATGCCTTGCATGTAACCAGAAAATTTTATAAAATTAGTAGCAAGAAGTCCCTTGGAAACTTCAGCAAGACAACGAGCAGTTGCATAGTCATACTTATATCCTCCATTACTTTTAAGAAATAGAAATTGACATTCCCTGATAAATTACAAATGGACAACATTGTATCAATATCATACAAGGAACTCAATACACAGACATGTATTAACATTTTAAATAAGAGTGGTATGTGGACAATTAGATTTTGTTACCTAACTCAAAATTTTATGCATATGAATTGCTTAAACGTTAGCATAATAACTGAGTTTTAAACATGCATGTGCTTGTGTAGAGGATGGGCTTCCACCCACATAATCAACCATGGACAAAGACTTAAGGAATGCTTTCCACTTAATTTAAAAGAAAAATTCACAAATGGACTTGCCATTGTATCAATATCATTCAAGAAACTCAAAAAACAGACATGTATTAACATTTTAACAATTTCATATATGATCTTTTTTCTCTACTTCCTAGGATAACTGTATGGGTCATGCTCTTTTGAGGCTTTCAATGTCACGACACACAGATACGCACCGTACATGTTAATGGTATCTATTTAGGTTCATACTCTCCTACATGATCTTTCTCTTGTACTCAAGGATTTCTAGGTCAATCTATTTTGGGTTCTGGTTTTGTATCCAAAACTTATACATAACCAGTGCCATTTATACATAGGGAATGGGGTTGCAGGTTAAAATACCAAGTTTACTTGCACGTGAACTATTGGAGTATGAAATATTTGATATTTGCAGAGTAGACCATTTTTCCGAAATTCACAATATTAATAAACATCGAATCGTTGAATGATTTAAGTTTGACATGTGCCCAATAAATGATCAAACTTGAAACTTTTCATATATGATAATTATAGTCAACTTAAGGATATGAAACCGAAAAAAGAGAGAGTTGATACCACTTGAAAATTCTTGCATTATATCTCTCAAACGGTCAAACCTATAAATCGTTGACCATCATTAGAATTTCTTTCGAATAGAAAGGATGGACACCATTTAAAAATTTTAAAATATACTACAAATTAGAACCGAGAAATCATTGGAAAGTTGTCCAAGTGAGGCAGCTCTAAGTGAATTCCTGAAACAAAGCTTAACAGAGATCAAAAGTAGCTCTATTTGAGAATAGAACAAAGATGGGAACATATTTTGCTCTCAATTGCAGCAAATTCAAGTCCGCATTGTAGACAAGGGCATCCAAACAAGTCCATGGAAGAGTGCATAACCACAGAATAGACACAACACAAATACACAATCAGAAAACTTTTTGGTGTTGTATCCTAAACCATAATATTTGGAAACATATTCGAAACTTTTTGGGATTGTTTTAAAATTTCAGAAACTTTCCAAGGCAGGCTGTTTTGAAATGATAATTTGGTTTTAAACCTTTTGGGGTCAATTCTATAAATTACCAAGTTAAATGGTGGTCATAATTATGTGTAAAAGAGTATAGGAGTCAAAAATGAAGTTCTTTGAAATAAAATGGGAGGTTTCAATGTTGCAAGCAATTTGTATGAAACTACATAGCATCCAATTCCTAATTTTGGTATTGTTTGCCTATGATTATCTATCACCTGCCCCAATAGTAGATAAGTGACTCGAGTGTCTCTGATTGTGTCACGCACAAGTGCATTGACACGTGATCATCTCCTTGGCCCTCATTTGATTTGTGATCCTCGTTAGTTAATGTTACTCCTTAAGGGTTTCCAAAACACAAGGGGCCTACCCTCAATCAAATTTTATGTCATTTAAGTTTAAATGGCAATAAAGCCCAAGTGTCCATACTCCATACAACATCATCTCCCAGACCATTCATCAGTGATGGCAAGATTCTTTTTCCCTTCTCCTCACTCATTTCTCAACAGTAGCACAATGTAAAAAAAAAAGTTACAAAAGTACAGGAGTTTTACACTAACGTCAACTTCTAGAAACCTAAGTAAGACCCTAGACACTAATCCAAAATTTGTCAAAGTTCTCACAAACGATAGAGGTTTATGTCCAACAACTTTAAACAATCAACAAGGAATGCCTTTGAGGTGTATTTTCACTCATGCACTTCATTGTTTACCATGTGTCTGATCATTTTCATTCCCTTAAAACTAACAGGTATTCTTAAGTGACATCATGGATTTGCACTATTATAACTGTTTGGGGTAAGGAGAGAAATTTGAAATCATTGTTAGTCGTTACATACTCCATTTTCTACTGACTCAACTCTCACTTTGTTGGGCTTAGTAGTATAAGGAAGTTATCACCCCCTATCCTAATGCCCCTTGTTACAATTGTTTTGAGTGATTTCATAAGATTTCAAGTACTTTTTGGGATTCAGTACAGGCCATACAAATGGGTTTTCTTCATTTTTCAGCTTGCAACCTTAATTGAATTGGAAGAAAAATGAAGAAAACTCATGTTTTTCCCCTTCTTTTGCGGGATACGTAGTAAACTCGCACCATGTTGCTCATGGACTGTTAATTTAGTTCACTTTGAGATGAAATGCGAAAACCCTCATAAGAGTTCCCCATTTTTCAGTAAGCCACTGATTTTCAGTGGGAGTCCTAGGTTCCAATTGATCTTTATGACCCCAGACTCACAATTAATGAGCAAAGCATCATATTTTCTTATTTTAACAGCTAGTTTAGTAATTATTCAGAAATTTTTCTTGGTGTTCCTATAATGGTCACACTTTGATAACTAACACTCATGAAAGTTTAAAGCACTTCCTTTTGACATCTGATTCAATCATTGATCAATGCAAAATGTGTATGCATATACAATTTACAACAAATTTGATCATGGAAAATAACATCCTCAAAGTAGATATCTTCAAGTAATGAAAGTGTAATAAAGCTACGTACGAAAGTCATTCATTTGATCTACACACAACCAATAGCAACCAGTAGTTCTAAAACAAATAAGTAAATTTGTCAACATCTATCCAAAAGAAAAAAAAAAGGAATTGCAGCGATTAATAAAGAAATACAAATATATCATATGTAGATGTAACTTGAGAGAAGGGTGGCGATAGAGTACCACCGTATGACTCCTTCTTCAGTCACACCATCAAGTAAGATTTTGATAGACATGTCCACTCTATAAAAAATTCACAACCCTGGATAAATCATACCAAACACAGAGTAACATGGATAAAGTAACAATTCTTTAAAAAATTAACAATTCACAAAATAAATCAGAAATTTACTTCAATAATCGCCCTCAAAGAAGCCAAACATTATCATGTTGAATTTTTAGTGATTGCCTTCTTGACGTTGAACGCCAATCGAGAACCCGACGAAGCAAATGTTGCTCGAATCTTTGATGGGTGCCACTGTTCTTGGGCCATGGAAGGTAAATATCGGTGTGCTTTGGTAGAATTTGAGAGAATTGAAAGGTCGAGGGAGGTGATAGAACACCACGATGGTGGCAACAAACATAATCCACACTCCTATGTTCACTTTCATGAACTTCTTTGTCATTTCAATGGAAACCAATGGCTCTACTACTTCAGCTATTTCTTAGTCAATCAGGGTCAATAAAATTATTTATTTATCATAACACAAAATTCGCTCTCTGTAGAGGAACTTGTAGGAGGACTGACATTTAAGTTCAGTTGACTACACATGTAATTTAAGAAAGAGAGCCGAAGTTGTTACCTAGGGAGAGAGATAACCAAGAAAAGCTAAGAAGATGACCAAAGGAAGAATCCCAGAAGAAGCAAATGCAAGTTGTGTAGAAATTGATAGGGAGAATGTAATAGGATTATAGGAATTACACACTCCACCTGTACATCATTATCACTTTCCTTTTCTACAAGTGACAAGAACCCTAGATATCATGCATCAAAGATCACCAGAAACAATATTTTTCCCAAATACACTGAAAATCGTCTGTGACCACCACAAAAGCTGAACCAACAAATCAGTAATTTGAATTGGGGACCTTAAAGACAAGTTTCATACTAATTCTGATAGCCAAGCAAAACGATTTTGTCAGTTAGTACCAGTACACAGCTTTGGATCTTTTACAAAGGACAATAGACAAGTGATATTCAATGGTGACTTCAAATCCATTTGCCCAGAAGCCTTTGTTAGAAAATCTGAGAGAAAAAGCAGAGCATAATTAATATAGTACACAACATAGCCCATTTAAGGTCATAGAGTGCAACCTGACCCAAAAAAAAAAGGGTCATAGAGCACAATAAAAATAGTTACATAAACATAATGGAAATATGTAAGCAATATTTGAAGTTCGAAGAGCATCCTACATTAATTTGCTGGGTGGATCTCAACAGGGACAAAAATATTAAAAAGAGGCGTACTCAGTGCACGAGGTGCGGAGTCTTGGGGAGGGTCAAACGTACGCAGCGGCAGAAAGAGGCTGTTTCTACAACACGAACCCGTGACCTCCAAGTTACGATGGAGCAACCTTACCGTTACACCAAGGCTGCAAACCTCACAAGGGACGAGAATATTAGACGACTGAAAAAATAAATTGAAGGCAGTTAAATGTACCTAACCTACCTAATTAAAGCATCAAAGGCCATGCAAACCTCAATAGGTCAAAAAGCAATCCCCCCCCTCCCCCGCAACAAAGTCACAGATACCCATAAAAAACAAACAGAATGCAAGATCTGTAATAAACATACGCATGTATGATATATCTATGTACTTATAGAAACACAAAGAAGCAAGTATGTTTTGTTGACGGAGGTTCCATCAAGGAAGAGGGTTTAAATTCCACTTCCACCAATTGATTGCCTCAATGCACTATTAAATTCATACAAGAATGGTGCAATCCAAAAGAAACTCCATCTCCACTTTATCAACTCCTCTCAGGTCAGGGTAAAAACAACGGAAAATCTTTCCTCTGAGTTGGGGCAGAACAGAAAGTGCTCAGTGAGCAGGAACATTAGAATTCATTACAAAAGAAGCAAACTGACTATATTTTGTAAAAACAGCGAAAAATCACAAGAAAAGCAGAGCATAAATCTATGATACAAAAAAGCCCAAAAGAAGCACAGAGTAGAAGAAGAACATGGTATACCAATCAAATAAATCCCACAAAATCCAATCAAATAAATCCATGAAACTTAGGAATAATGAAAAAGCAAGCCAGATACAAAGATAGCATAAATAGAGAACATATATATACACGTGCACCTGTATAAAAAATCTCGTAATCGGAAGACCTATGATCACCGAAATGAAACCCTATACCCTATACCGTGTACCCCGCATCAATCTCAGCTAGTGCATGTCACATAATGGTTCTCCATGACTGTAACAGAAAACCAAAATACCATTGTCCGTCAATCAGAAAATATGAAACCTCAGAGAAAAGATCAAGGCCATTTGAAATAAAGAGTCCATATCGAAAAACCAAAAAAAAAGCAAGAATATCCAATAGCTTAAAATGATCGAAAGCATGGATTCAATAAGAGAGCATCTGAACATAATTCAATCCTGTTGAAACAGAGTTTGAATTGAAACAGAGTTTGAACTAGTGCAAAACTCAAGCTGGGAGCAATATGTCTTGTTTATTGAATATCAGACTTGGCTATATAAATAGCCTTACAAAAACAGGAATCAAGGAAAATATAACAACCACGTCTAACAAATACCTAAAGCTGTGGAGAAACTAAGTCAACAACTAAATAGGAGGAACTACTTATTGACTAAGCAACAAACTCCTATTGACTAGGACTCAACCCAACAATTCCTCCCTTAAACTGAATTCACAGACATTCAGTTTATAACAGACTCTGAGCACATCCCCAATAGCTCACGCATCTTCGAGAAGACATCAAGCTTAAGCGGTTTAGTCATCACATCAGCTACCTGATCTTGTGTGCCACAGTGTATCGGCTCCACCGTGCCTGCCTTTGCGAGCTCTCGAAGGAAATGAAATCTCACATCTATATGCTTGCTACGACCATGCATCACTGGATTTTTAGACAATTTAATTGCTGAACTATTATCACAATGAATCACAATAGCTTTATTCTGAGCTTGACCTATCTTCTCCAATACCCTTGCTAACCATACGGCCTGACATGCACAAGATGCAGCAGCAATAAATTCTGACTCAGTGGTAGATAGACTAACCACAGGCTGTTTTCTAGAGGACCAAGATATTGCCGCTGAACTCAACATAAAAACATAGCCAGATGTACTCTTACGGTCATCCACATCCCCGGCATAATCACTATCTGTGTAAGCCACAAGATTATTGTGTCCTCCCTTCCTATAAAAAATCCCGAAGTCAGTTGTACCCTTCAAATATCTCAGTACTCGCTTTGTTGCTTGCAAATGGGATTCTGTAGGATTCTCCATGTAGCGACTAAGAAGATTCACTACAAACATTAGGTCAGGACGAGTGGCTGTGAGGTAGAAAAGACTACCCAGAACTTGTTTATAGTAGGTCTTGTCCACCTTCACACCATCAACATCTTTTGTCAATCTACAACCGGGAACAATTGGAGTCTGTATAGAATTACTTTGTTCCATACCAAAACGTGCCAGCAACTCCAAAGCATACTTTTTCTGACTGATAAAAATACCATCAGATTGTTGCAAGATTTCCAAACCAAGAAAATACCTCATCTTACCAAGATCTGTCATGTCAAATGCCTGCTTCATAGAAGTTTTAAATTGAGTAATCATAGCATCATCATTACCAGTACAAAGCAGGTCATCCACATATAAACTGACAATTAATACTTTTCCCTCTGTGCCGGCTTTGATGAACAAAGTATGCTCATAATCACACTTCTCAAACCCTTCCTTCATAAAATAAGCTTCAATTCGGCTGTACCAAGCACGTGGTGCTTGCTTAAGCCCATAGAGAGCCTTATGCAACTTGTACACCTTCTGCTTATGCCCTTTTTGCACATAACCACATGGTTGTTCTACAAAAACTTTTTCATTCAACTCTCCATGCAAGAAAGCCGACTTTACATCTAATTGGTAGATATTCCATCCACGTTGAGCTGCATGTGCTACCACCAAACGGATTGTTTCCATTCGTGCCACTGGAGCAAACACTTCAGTATAGTCCACTCCATATTGTTGGGTATATCCCTTAGCGACAAGTCGTGCCTTGAATTTGTCCACTTCGCCATTTTCATTGAATTTTGTCTTATAAATCCACTTCAC
This sequence comes from Ilex aquifolium, assembly GCA_951799425.1. Taxonomy (NCBI): domain Eukaryota; kingdom Viridiplantae; phylum Streptophyta; class Magnoliopsida; order Aquifoliales; family Aquifoliaceae; genus Ilex; species Ilex aquifolium. The sequence goes on along the minus strand of OX637391.1, from coordinate 60,724,255 downwards.
TCCCACTGTCTTTCCTCCTTCTGGTAAGTTTACCAGTTCCCATGTGCCATTCTTGTTTATTGCTTCCATTTCAGCATCTATTGCCCTCCTCCATTTCTCACTCTTCACGGCATCTTCAAAATACAAAGGATCAGTAGTTGTAATCATCATAGCGAAGTTGTCCTCATTAGCTGCATCAGAAAGTTCTTCACCAGTAACATAATCTTTCATCCACACTGGGGACCGTCTAGTCCTCCTTTCATGAGTGTGGAGCGGCAACGTATCAGCCAAAGTTGCTGATTCTGGATCATCTTGGGGCAGCAGCGTATCAGCCAAAGTTGCTAATTCTGGATCTTCTTCTTCTTCTGCTGCTATATCAGTTGCAGAGATAGCTTCGCTCCTTTCAGTAGTAGCATGATTATCACCATTTTGAGCCCCATTTTCAGCAGTATTTTCAACACCAATTTCTTCCTCATGATCTCCCCAATCCAGATTACACTCAATAGAGGTGGCAAATGTCTGATCCCAATCCCAGGTTTTATCTTCTTCAAAGACAACATCCCGACTGATAATTATCCGTTGTGAAAGTGGATCAAAAAGTCGGTAAGCTTTGGATTCGTTACTAACTCCCAACAGAACACAACTCACACTTTTATCATCCAATTTTGATCTTTTGCAGTCAGGCACATGGACATGAGAACACTGCCGAACACTCTGAAATATCCCACCGAAGGCTTGATGTCACTCCAAGCCTCTTCTGGAGTTTGATTTTTCACCGCCAAAGTTGGACACCGATTCAAGACATGCACTGTCCAATTAACAGCTTCAGGCCAGAAGGTTTTGGGCATTTTCTTCTCAGAGAGCATACTCCGAACCATATTCATGATGGTTCTATTCTTACGTTCTGCAACGCCGTTTTGCTGTGGCGTGTAGGCAGCTGTCAATTGCCTTCGTATGCCATGTTCATCACAAAAAGCATTGAACTCTTGCGATTTAAATTCCCCACCTCGATCAGTGCGTAAAACTCGAATACAAGAATTGGTTTCCTTCTCAACATGTATTTTAAACATTTTGAAAAAGGCAAGAGCTTCTGATTTCTCTATCAAAAAGTAAACCCATGTTTTTTCTACTATAGTCATCAGTAAAGGTGAGCAAATACCTCTTCTTGCTGTTCGAGATGGGTGTGATGGGTCCGCAAATGTCTGCGTGCACTAATTCCAGAATTTTTGAAGCTCTCCAAGTGCTTTGCCGTGGAAAGGGGTCCCTTTGTTGCTTCCCCACTAAACAATCGGTGCATAGCATTGAATGAGATTTTAGCTGGGGTAAACCATCAACCATTTGCTTCTGTTGAAGAGTTTGTAAACCTTTAAAGCTTAGGTGTCCATAACGACGGTGCCAAAGCTGTGCCATATCTTCAGTAATGGTGCTGAAACAAGTAGACACTGTCTTTTGAGCCATGGCATGCAAAATAAACATACGATTGGAAGACATCGTTATCTCCATGATTAAGCCTTTCTTTGGATGAAAAACTTTGCACTTGTCATGTTGAATCAAAATGGCAAGGCCCTTTTCTTGCAACTGCCCAATACTCAGTAAGTTTGTTCTCAAATCTGGCACATAAAATACATCAGTAACAATATGTATCATCCCATTCACCTCTAACCGTATGTTACCTTTGCCAATGACAGCTAGACTCGAGTTGTTACCAAGCTTCACATTATCTTTGAAGCTACTATCAAAATCTACAAAATATTCCTTTTTCCCACTCATATGATTGCTGCATCCTGAATCGAGAAACCAGAGATCATCCCCATGGGCCTTAGTCACCTCTACATATGCCATAAGTAGCAGGTGTTCTTGAGTTTCTGCATAGTTGGCTACCTTCTCTGTGCTAGGACATTCCCATTGAAAATGTCCCAGTTTGTGACATTTATAGCACTCCACTGTGGCCTTGTCAAAGTTCTGCCGGCCGCGTCCTCTTCCTCTTCCTCTCATACCTCCACGTCCTTGACTCCGGCCTCCATGAGTGATTTGCAAAGCTTGTTCTTCTTCATTGTGGGAACTCATGCGCTGCTCATGCACAAGTAGGCTGCTTTGCAACTCATCAATAGTTAAGGTATCTATGTCGTTAGATTCCTCAATAGAACACACTACATAATTAAATGTAGGAGTCATGGATCTCAATATTTTTTCAACAACAGCAATGTTTACCTCACCATTTGCTTTCATCTTATTGGCGATGGTAAGTGTACGACCGAAATATTCATTCACAGATTCTCCAGGCTTCATGTGGAGAAGCTCAAACTCCTTCCGCAGAGCTTGCAATTGAGCACGCTTAACACGAGTCGTGCCTTGATATTTCAGCTTCATAGAATCCCATATGTTCTTTGCGGAATCCTTGTTGAGAATGGTTTCCAGCACCGAACGGTCCAGAGCTTGAAAGAGATAATTTTTGGCTTTTAAATCTTTCAACTTCTGATCCTCAATGTGCTTCTTCTCAGTTTCCGTGAGAACACTACCCTCTCCTGCTACGGCAGGAATTCCATGCTCCACCAAGTGCCAGTATTCCTTAGACTTCAAAAAGTTTTCCATGAGCATTGACCAATGGTCATAATGCCCATCAAACTTAGGAACTGCTGGCTGCACAAAAGAACTCTCAGACATGATGACAACACTTGTAAAAGGAGTGGCTCTGATACCAAATGTTGAAACAGAGTTTGAATTGAAACAGAGTTTGAACTAGTGCAAAACTCAAGCTGGGAGCAATCTGTCTTGTTTATTGAATATCAGACTTGGCTATATAAATAGCCTTACAAAAACAGGAATCAAGGAAAATATAACAACCACGTCTAACAAATACCTAAAGCTGTGGAGAAACTAAGTCAACAACTAAATAGTAGGAACTACTTATTGACTAAGCAACAAACTCCTATTGACTAGGACTCAACCCAACAAATCCAAGGTAAACAAAAAACTTACAATAACCACAAGAAAGGAAGAAAGTGCACAAATCCAAAAATAAAGGCAATTCCTACCCCCAAAAAATGCGGATCAAGAAAAACTCATCAAGAACTTTAGTCTTGGAACCTCTAGAGACAACAGAGAGAGGAGAAGGTGAAGAGAAGGGGCACATGACTGTGTGTTCTCAGCCAATTTGTGAATAAAAAAGAGAAGAGAAAGATAAAGAGAGTAACGGCTGAGAGAGTAAACAGGGGGAGAGAGAGAGATGTGTGATTGGTTTAGTGCACCGAATTATGGATAAATTGGGGAGAGACGAGAGAGAGACGACTGAAAAATAGGGCAGAGAGTGGGTAACGGCTGAGAATATGGAAGATTTTGGGCCTAGGTGAGTTATGTTTATTATGATATTAAATTCGGAGGATAAGCTTGGTATATTTGTAATGTTGAAGGGTAAAAATAGAAATAAAATATTTTTCAAGTATACTCACTTTTTAGAGTAGTATAGATATAGATTATAGCATATACCCACCCATCCAAAATTTTCAGACTTTATGCAATTAGTAAAATGAATCGAGTTAAATTTAAGTTCAGATGAATTGAGTATCCACAAAATATTCTATGTTCATCACGATTGTAACACGATTCCAAACTCTCTTTGTAGATAAATGAGCTGAGCTCAAAAAATCTCTGCTCCTTTCGGCTCGTCTCATTTGGAATAAAGCCCATTCATCAGATGGACTTCTCCTCCAACTATTTGGGCTTCATTCAAACCATAGTCAAAGGAGTCCAAAAGGTAGTCGTTTGATAAGCTATAAAGCCCAAATTATTTGGGTCCAGTCTCGTGACTCATAGCTTGTGGCCCCAATCTAGCACGAAATAAATAAACAGATTACTCGCATATTGACATTTGACACAAATTTTATATATTTCATGTAGCTTTCGTTTGAGATGATACACACTGTCACCAAATTCTTCTAAATTGTTTTGACTCCTTTGTGCCTCGACCAATTTCTAATTGTGGGGTATAATCAAATATACAAAACAGTTTTAACTTGAGTAATAATTTTTTTTTTTTTTTTTAAAAAAACTAATTTATATGTCTTACAAAGCTAATTTTACTTTTGTCCCATTATTCTTTAACATGACCCACATAATCTTGTCTATCTTTATAAGTCCGCAACCATACTATCATATCAGATGACACGAGTTTAATGATTGACTTAATGGTTATGATCCTTGTTGTTAAACCTTAAAATCGTGAATTTGAACATCATCGTCTCTTTTTTTATAATAACGTTTGCCAAAATAAAAAAAAATACTATCATAGGCACTGCTAAATTCATCTGTACGTGTTCCTTGAGCTCCATTAACAACCTCAACGTGCCTGCTGATTCTCTAAACTTGTTCGATGATGGATTCTAAACACGCGTGGTTCACTCTTTGAGCGATTCACTGCTTATAATGGAGGACATGTACGATAACATTCCTACAACACTAGGGAACCTGCAGAATATATATAGGCGTGGACGAGTGTCATGTTCTTAGAAGAAGAGTACTCCGATGATATCATGTGTTACAGAAAACTTATTCCATTTTGTCTGCTGTAGGTATAGAGTGCTATCAGCTATGTGATATTCCCACAGTTGCTCTTTTTTTTAAGTGGGTTGTCTCTTCAGATCCAATTCAAAAAATTATTTTTTAATATTATATCTCATAACAATACATATAAATGTTTAATATTTATTATTTTATTTTCAAGATCAACAATAAAACAAATTAATAGTATTGAAATTAGGATTTAACTCCGGTACCAAATTAATAATTTTAATATCGTAACTTCAATTTTTATCACTTTAGTAATGTTTTTATAATTTTTATGAGTCATTTTACAACTAATAAAATTTATCACTTTGGTGAATAATTTATTATTTTTATGGATATTTTTACCACTTTTATTTGATACACAAAAATTTACTATATTTGTGGGTGTTTTTATTATATTTAGTGATGTTTTTATTACATTTATAAATATTTTTATCACTGTTGTAATAACTATTTTTACCATTTTTTAGGGTATCAGTACAATGATAAAAAAATTCACAAATGTGATAAAAGTAACCACAAATATAATAAATAGAGATATAGTACTGAATATTTTTTTTTTTTTTACCATAGTCAAATCCTTGAAATTATCATACCCAAAAACATATTTCCTACCGTGGCCATGGGGAGTTGTCTACAATCCATCTATTTGTTTTTTTGGTATCATACCGAAAAGTTGTCACTGCAGAATGTTACAACAGTAGTGAAATTTTTTTTAATAATTGTGGGCAAAATTACCACATTAGTGACCAAAATTACAAAATCAATGAAAAATTTACGACAGTAATGAAAAAAATTACCACAATAGTGGATAAAATTACAACATCAATGAAAAATTTACAACAATAATGGACAAAATTACAATAATAGTGAACAAAATTACCATAATAGTGGGCAAATTTATAACATTATTGAAAATTTTACAACAACAGTGGACAAAATTATAACTTCAGTGAAAAAATTACAACATCAGTAAGAAAATTACAACATTAATGGAGAATTTACAACATCAATGAAGAATTTACAACAATAACAGTCGGCTCAATGGATAAGACTTTATAATAAAAGGGGTTGAAGATACCAATTACCACATTTGAATGAAGAGTTATCATAATTGTGGATGAGTTACCACAATTAAAAATATGTATACCACTATTGAGGGCGAGGTTACCAGAATTGTGGACAAAGTTAGTAGTTTAATGAGTAACTACTTAATAAGACAAAAAATGTGAAATAATTTACAACGTCAGTGAGAAAATTTATAACATTTGTGAAAATTTTACATTAGGAAATTTACAACAACAATGGACAAAATTACCAAAGCAGTGGACCAAAAAAAATATAACATCAGTGGAAAATGTCTTGGGGCAACGTAGTTTTTATCTACTACTATATTGGTTAAAATTACGACATATGTGGGTAATGATATAAACTTAAAGGTAAAGCAGTTGTGCTATAAAGGGTGGTAAATTCGTCCTAAATACTAGTAATATCATCCAAAATCATCGTAATATTATTCTAAAAGTGGTAATATTGTTCTTGACAATGGTAATATTATCTCAAGTGATAGTAACATTACCGAATAGTGGTAAATTCATCTTAAATTGTGGTATATTCACTCAAATAGTTGTAATATCATTCCAAATAATAGTCTTTTTATCCAATTTAATATTCAAATTCATCAAATAAATACCAAATTAACATTAATTCATCCAATTGACATTAAAATTCATCAAATTAGCATTTAATTCATATAATTAATATTCAAATTCATCCAATTAACATTCAATTTTTCAAATTAACATCTAAAATTATTCAATAAACATTCAATTCATCAAATCAACACCAAAACACCATGCAATTTCATTAAATAAACATTCAATTCATTAAATTAATATTTAAATTCATATAATTAGCATGTCATTCATCCAATTAATATTCAATTTCATCCATTTAACATTCAATTTATCAAATTAATAATAAAATTGACATTCAATTACATACAATTAACATTTTTTTTTTTGTAAAAAAATAAACAATTAACATTCAATTCATTAAATTAATACAAAATTTACATTCAAATTCAATTGTTTAACAGCAAAGTTATAAAATTAATATTTAGTTTCATCCAATTAACACCAAATTAACATTTAATTCATCCAATTTATATTCAATTCATCAAATTGACATCCAATTAACATCGAAATTAATTCATTTAGCATTCAGTTCATCCAATTAACATTTAATTTATCAAACCAAAAATAAAATAACATTCAAATTAACTTTCAATTTCATTCATTTAACATTCAATACATCATATTAACACCAAATTAACCTTCAATTCAAATAGTTGACATTGAATTCATCAAATTAATATCAATATTAGCGTTCAATTTCATGATCATTTTACACCAAATTGACATTCAAATTCATTAAATTTGCATTCAATTTATCAAATTAACATTCAAATTCATTCAATTTATCAAATTAACTACAAATTTTAATCTAATTAATATTCAAATTCAACTAATTAACATCAAATTCATCAAATTAATATTAAAATTAGCATTCAATTTCACAAATTAATATTTAATTCATTAAATTAACATAAATTAACATTTGATGGAATTGAATTTTAATAAATAAAATTGACAGTGAATTTGATGAAATTAAATTTTAAATTGATGATATCGAATGTTAATTTAGTGTTGATTTAATAGATGAAATTGAATGTTAAATTGATGAATTTTTATTTTAATTTTATAAAATATGTTGTCCGTATGGTGTTAATTAAATGAAACTATAAATAAATGAGAAAATTTAAGTCACATCCCTTCTAGTTTACCATATCTTTAAAAACACGTTCATTATTTTTTGAATCTTCACTGACACCCCCTGTCAGATTAAAGATGTTTAACTAGAATGTAATTTTATTAAATTGCCCATAATTTATTTTAGGAAATACTTCATCTACACCCCCTCTAGATGGACATATCTTCAATGAAACCCCTTTGTTTTCTAAATTTTTGTACGTATTAAAATTCGGACCGATTAAAATTCGATTTAAGTTAATTAAAATTCATTTTTTACTATTAAAAATTGAGTAGATTAAAAATTATATTTTTTACATATTAAAATTTGAGCCGATTAAATTTTTTTTAATCAACTCGCATTGAATTTTAATTGGCCCAAATTTTAATACATAGAAAAATATAAGTTTTATCGAATCAAATTTTAATACCTGGAAAATGAATTTTGCTGAACTTGAATAGAATTTTAATACGTAAAAGAATATAAATTTTAATCGATTGCAGGAAAGTAAACATTAAATTCATGAATTTTAATGTTTATTTAGTAAAATTGGCAGTCAATTTGAATTGACGAAAATGAATATTTATTTGTTGCTAAATTTTATATTTTATTTTGAATTGATGAAATTAAATTTTATGAATGTTTGCAATCTATCACAAAATTCAATGCGAGTTGATTAAAATTTGATGAGAACTGATTAAAAATCGAATTGAATTTTAATCGACTTAAATTTTAATAAGTAAAAAAAATATAATTTTAAATTGACTCCAATTTAAATAAATAAAAAAATAAATTTCAGTTAGCTCGAATCAAATTTTAATCAGCACGAATTTTAATAAGTAAAAAAATATAATTTCAATCGACTCGAATCTAATTTTAATATTTAGTTTCATCTAATTACCATTCAATATAATCGAATTTCAATGTTAATTTGAAAAAATTGACAGTCATTAAATTCGAGAATTTTAATGTTTATTTAATAAAATAGGCGGTCAATTTTGTGTTAATTTTATGAATCAAAGTTTAATAAATAAAATTAAAGGTGATTTTTTTATTAATTTGGTGAAAGTGAATTTTGCGATATATCCCAATTATTTAGTTTTAATTTGATGAAATTTAATTGTAATTTGATGAAATCGAATGTTAATTTGGATAAAATTAAATTTCAAATTTAAGAATTTCATTGTTAATTTAGTAAAATTGACAGTCAACTTGGTGATAATTTGATGAAATTGAATTTTCATAAATAAAATTGAAGGTGAATTTGATATTATTTTGATGAAACTGAATTTTAAATTAGTGTTATGAATGTTTGCGATCTATCACAAGAACTTGAGATTACAAAGTTGATGTAGTATCCACCAAATGTGGTTTCCTCACCCAAATTTGGTAATGTACAACTAATCTTATTGAAAAAGGGTAAGTTTAAGATCAATCACAAATGTCTATGATCAATCGCAAGTTCCCTGAAGTGATATTTAGCAAAATTGTGGATAATTTACCACAATTAAGAGCAGATTTACCACATTTGAGGATTATTTTACAATAATTATGGATAAATTTACAAGTTTAGAGATTAATTTACAACTGTTCTAATTCATATTACGACTGTTTTGGTTAATATTACAACAATTAAGGACAAATTTACCATTGTTGTTGGTAAGTATACTAGATTTGTGGACATATTTATAATTTTAGAGGACCATTTATGACTATTTTGGTAATATTTACGACATATGTGGGTCAGTTTATGATGATCAAGGGCAAATTACTGCAGTTTGGAGTTAAGTTACTTGAATAATTGATAAATTTACTAATCTTGATTTTCACAATGTTGCCTGTTGCCTGTTGACTTGAAAGATTGTGATCGATCGTACAGTGGAACGATAGATCATTGTACTTCATGTCAATTTATTGTTCTATGGTAATTTTGTTCACTAGTATCGTAAATTTGTCACTGATATTATAATTTTGGCTACTACTGTGGTAATTTTGATCACAATTGTTGTAAACTTAGAATGATTGTAGATAAGGTTACTAATATATAAGACAATTTTACTTTATTTTAATTAATATTATGATAACCGTGGATAATAATATAAACATAAAAGTAAATTTACGACATCAGTGTAATGCATTAGTGTCGTATTTATGACAAATGTGGTTAGAAATATCAATCATACTTTTACCGTCGTATTGGTTAAAGTTTGTCCACTACTATTGTAATTTTTTCCACTGTTATTGTAAATTTTCTACTGATATTATAAATTTTTCATTGATGTTGTAAATTTGTCCACTATTGTTGTAAATTTTTCCGCTGATGTTGTAATTTTTCCACTGCTATTGTAAAATTTTAAACTAATGTTGTAAATTTTTCACTATTGTTGTAAAATTTTCACTAATGTTGTAACTTTTTTACTGATGTTGTAATTTTGTTCACTACTGTGGTAAAACTTAGAATGATTGTGGTTAAGGTTATTAGTATATACACTAATTTTATTTTTCATTTTGGTTAATATTATGAGAACTGTGGATAATGATACAAACTTAAGCTAAATTTACGACATCAGTGAAATGTATTAGTGTTGTATTTACAACAAATGTGATTAAAAGTGTCAATTATACTTTTAACACCGTATTGGTTAAAGTTTGTCCACTATTGTGGTAATTTTACCCACTGGTGTCGTAAATTTTTCATTGGTGTCGTAAATTTTTTATTGATGTTGTAAATTTGTCCACTACTGTTGTAAATTTTTCTACTGATGTTGTAATTTTTCCACTGATCGATCAGTCAATATTAGTGATCGATCACAAACTCACATAATATACTTTTGGTACTTCAAATGGTGGTTAAAGTTTGCCCACTATTGTTGTAAATTTACCCATTACTGTAGTAAAATTTTCATTGATGTTGTAATTTTACACACTATTGTTGTAAATATTTAACTGATGTTATAATTTACCCACTATTATCGTAAATTTTCTACTGATGTTGTAATTTTATTCACTATTTTGCTCACTACTGTTGTAATTTTTCACTGATTTTATAATTTTTTCTACTATTGTGATAATTTTATCCACTATTATTATAAATTTTTCACTAATATTATAATTTTGTCTATTGTTATAATAAATTTTTTATTGATATTGTTATTTTACCTTTAATTGACAGAATGATAGCTTTTTGATATGGTATTGAAATATTTCGTACCATAGTTTGGTCCATAGGCATAGGCATAGGCATAGCCATCCTATTCTCTTTTGTTTCCGGGTAACACAATCCTTTCTGTGTCCTAATGATAGGGTTTTATATTCTTCTGAACAAGTTTGTACTTTAAAATCAAGAGAGATTTAGACTGTCCATTTTCAAAATATGCAACCATGATGGCTTTGACTTTCGACAAAAAATTACATTTTATTTATACAGTGTTGAGAGGGTAATATGTTGTATTGTGTTGGGTTTCTTAAATTTCGTAAGTCATGTTGTGTTATTACTATTTCTCGTCTCAACCCATCCCGGCTACCTTTATTATGTAGGCTTGATGAGAAGATTCAATTAGGAACTTAATCTATTTCAACACCAAAGAATTTTGTTTTAATTTTGTGTTTGATTGACATATTGTGGTAAGAATGATAATTTCTATCGTATTAACGAATTGTTTTAAGAATTCTCGACCCTAAGTATGGGACTAGCTTGATCAAAAATTCGGAAGTGGACGCTGTTACTTGCCAATTTAAATTCAGGGATTCATGCCTAAGTTTTATTTGGATTAGGTGTTTTCTTGGTTACTGTTTCTATATTCTCTTAAATACTTTTTAAGTAGCATTTATTTTACATTATAGTGGGTTTTTTTTTTTTTTGTGCTTTTTTCTTGTTTGGGTTTGCTCTCTTTTTTCACTAATATGCATGTAGAATAGGCTTGTAAAATAATAATTTAACAAGTTTTTTTTAATGAAATTACATTTTTACTTAAAAAGTAGGCCAAAAAAATAACTACCAAATGGTACGTTAGTTGAATAGGCTTTCATCAGAATGGTTTACCTTGCAACTTGCATAATGATTGGTCTTGATAGCAATAGAATCAACCCAAATAAGTCAAATGTAATGGTTATCAATTTTACTATTCGATTTTAAAGTCACAGATTCGAACTTTGTCGTGTTCTCCGTCTAATAGTGATTCACGGAAAACAAAAAGTCAGTCAAATGTTGGGTAAGCCAACGGAAGCCAGTTTTGTAGTATTCCACTGGAATAACACTGCGCATATCCTCCAAAATCACTGGATAAGATCATAAGAATGAAGGCAACATCACCTCCATATTCATTGTCATCGCTTAAATTGGTTTGACTGACGACTCTGGCAGCTGTTTATGTTTGTAGAATATTTTAGTATACCAATAACAGCAATTCCAATCCAACTCTTTAAAATAACTAACTTAAATATATTTAAATATTATATTATCTATTTTACCTAGTCACTTTTACAAATTCACTTCAACAAAGCTCTCTATTTTAACTGATTACTTTAACTAATTTTCAATAATATAATTCAAAATTCAACTCAAAACATGTATAATCATCAACCCAACAAAAATCATACAATAATAATAATTCTAATCAAACTTTAAATAAAACAACTTAATGTCAATCTAACATCCATCCACTTTAAATAACAAAAATTAATTGCACAATACGTCTCATAAATATAAGATTTTCCCAAATACTTACATTTATATTTTCATAGGGTCTAAATGTAAATATTCTATTATACATAAAACTAAGAGAGTTTTCAGAATTTGGGGTAGGGGGGGAGAGGCGTTTCAGAAATGGGGGAGATGGGTTTCGGAATTGGGAAAGAGGTTTTAGATGCAAAATTGGTGGGGGGAGGTGGGTTTCGGAATGGGTGGAGGGGAGAATCTGTAGCTTAGGGGTGGGGGATGAAGAAGATGTACCTGACAATAACACTTGGATGATAGCAACACTTGGAGAAAGACGAAGACAGCAATTGGAGAAGATGAATAAGAAGAAAGAGCCAACAAGAAGTCTAACGAGCTTCTTCTCCCTCTCTAGATCTGGCGAGTATGAAGGGTCTCCTACATTCAAGCGAGTAAGATGACTAACCGGTTGGAGCAGATTTTTGGAGCTTGCCTCGCCAAAATAGCTAAGAATAGGGATTTAGCTAGTGGGTGGAAGTTGTTCTAACAAGACACTTTTGTAATATTAAAAAATAAACATTAATTGAATAATATTTAAAATTTATTTATTTTTATTTCTCTTTAATCACTCAATTTACTATTAAATAAACAAAAATAAAATAAGAAAGAGATAGGAGAGAGAGAAGAGAGGGATAAAAGTGAATTGGTGTGGTTGTCAAGCATTGAAGATAGTGCAATAAAAACGATAGTTTTGAGGGAGAAATGATATTTTAAAATGAATTTTGTTATATTGAATCAATCTTGATCGTTATTGTGCTTTTATAAGTCAAAAATTTAATTTGTTAACTGTAATATTATATAAATGTTTTGGTTGCTTCTTGGATTCATTTTGTTTGTATTTGGACAAGTTTTTTTCAAGAATATTGTCAATGAAGCAAGCAAGCAAGCAATCACTTCTCATTTGGTCGATGTGGAAATCTCAATTTATTCACAACATCACTTAGTAGCTTCCACTCTTGATTGGGTCTTGATCTGGTCTACACTCGGGTGAGAAGACATTGTTATTGTTGTTTCTCTATCTTCCCTAGAAATGTCTAAAAAATCGTATTCATGCAATAAATAACGTTTGTCAAAATTTATAAGAGAGAAGTAATAGACGGTCCAAATCCTTTTTGAGAACAATCAATTTCAAATTGAGCATTATAGCGTGTCATTTGAATTGATAAGACATTGCTCTGGATTCAACTTTTATTAGAGTAATGTTACATTGACCAAATTTTGGAATTAAATTTAGAGTCTAAATGACATGACATCATATTATTTGGAGTCTTTATTGGGGCCCAAATAACATGACACCAAATAAAGAAGCCCAAGTCAGCTGCCATGTCATTTGGGCTCTAAATTTGGTCCCAAAATTTGATCAGTGTAACACTACTGCTTTTATTAGTGATGTCTTCGAGATAATACATATATCATATTTAAAGTTCTCAATTTTTTTTTTTTTTTTAGTTTTGAAAATAGAAATGTAGATAGATCACTTTACATATTCGTCAGAGAACATTGTTCATTAGCATCACACAACTATCTACAAAAAATCCCATTGCACTTATGTTGGGGCTGAATCTAAAGTCTCACCGTGTGATCTGGGCGTTGAAGAGTAGATTTATCCCTAACGAACTGTCGTAATTATAGAGACTATAACTCAACTATTGAACGAGAAAATCTGAGTTCTTACCTATTAGGTTAAGTTCTTATCGATAAAGTTGTCAATTTTGAATATACCCAAAGAAGATTGAATTTTTTTTTTTTTGGGTCAGAAAGAATATTGAATTCACTCCCTTATTAAATACAAATTTCCCCTAATTATATTCGGATGCAATTTCGGTACGAAAGAAATAAATTTTTGGTATAGTACCTTAGCTTTTCATTTAGTAAAATCATGACACGTGATAAAAAAAATTCTACTAATTTATTTAAAAATAATAATTTATAAATCAATTTAACTAAATTTTACGAAATCTAAATTAATTTGGTACGTTACACACGTTTTTTTTTTCTGTCGGAAAACAGACCACGGCGGCGGCGCAGAAACGGCGGCGGCGACAATTGGATTAGTATGGCTCGTCAAACTAGAATGAAATCGTACCTCGCATACCTAACAGATTGTACTACACGCTCCCTTTAGCCGCGTGTGAGTACTTCCGCTACAGGCCTAGCCGCCTAGGAATTTAAATATAGGAAGAAAAGGAATATATAGTTGTTTTTAAATAAATATCTCGGCAAACAACCAATTGTATGGCATGATTATTAAATGTTTAAATTCTTCAATTACCCCTCATCATGCTGAATAATTACATAAAGAAAAGCCTATTTTGTGTCCCGCGGATTAAAAAATATTCTTCCAAGATTTTCTTCTAATTATATATAGAGAGTTCCTCCCTGTGAGAACTTATTCAATGAATTTATTCTAAAGTTTTTAATTTATATTTTAAAAAATTAAAATTCTTATATTATACCCTTAATTAAATAAAAAAGTATCAACGTAGTGTAAAAGTAAATGTACCTTTTCTAACAAATATTTTTATAATATTTATCATATTATTATATTTTTGTAAATAATTATTTATATAATGAAAAAGTACAATATCAAAAATAAATATTCGAACGAGGTAATTTTTTAAATCCATTAAATTATAATTTTGATATTCAATCAAATAATATCATAGTCTTTTGCAAATTATATTACCTCATGTTATCCAATAAACAAAATTGCGGCCACTTGTGAGGTGGGACCAATATATATTTACATAGATAACAAAAATCAAATGATTTTCATTTTTAAACAAATGCTTGATTTATTTTTGGGGCGGTCATTATTACAAGAGAAGAAGACGATGAAATTCAAACTTGTGATTTGAATATGTAAAATTAAAATAATAATCATTAAGATAACCACTAATCTCAAATGCTTGATGGTAATGTGAAGCCACCTAAGCTATAAAACAAACAGTGCCATATCAATGGCATATAAAACAACAAGCTGTTGGTTTAGTAGGTAAAAATTCAGATTTATTCGCTAAATGTTTGAATTTGAGTCTTTATAGTTACGACATTTTGTTGAGGCTAAATTTATTTTTTAACACTTAGAGCACGCGATAAAATTTCAACTTTTGGTCCAAGGTAGGAGCGGTGGGATCTCTTACATATAATTGTGTGGTACTGATGGACAATACTACTTGACAGATATATGTAAAATAAAATAGCTGAATAAAAAAAATGGTGTAACTTTACCGGGGGCACCCACTTCCTTTTGACGGTTATATTTTTTACCTGAACGACCTAACAAATGACGAAACGGGTAAATAGAAGATCAGATCAAGGGCGTTTTGGGCATCAGATTTTATGCGAAGAAACGGACAAAAGAGTGGTACCTTAGTAATTTATTGATGTTAGAAGGGCAAATAAAAAGCAAGTCACGCGATAATAAGGTGGGTAAGCAATAAAATAATACCAGAAAACTAGAAGGAAAGAAAGAAGATGCGTTTATATAAATAGGAGCTGGTGTTTATCGGCAGTAGGTATCTCTTTCTATGTCCGACACTGAGTGGAGTTGATTTGAGTTGAGTTGAAATAAAGGTCTTACCTATGGCGGTGGGGTAAATAGCACAGTGAGTCGACTCGCAAGCATAGAAACGACTTCATCGAAGAGTCGTAAAGTTCGGTGATCGGAGCTTTCCGGTGGGGCTAGAGAGAGAAAACTGTGTTTAATGATATTTGTTACTTTATTTTTCTTTTGGTACAGAGAAAGTTGAAGAAATTTCTTTGCGAAAATGAACTTGAATGGTTACAGCAGTGTTGAAACAGAGTACATTAGGAAGCATCATAGGCACGAGCCTGCTGAGAATCAATGTAGCTCGGCTCTCATCAAGCACATCAGAGCTCCAGTCCATCTCGTATGCTCTCTCTCTCTCTATTTTTGTTTATATATATGTATTTGTTTACATGCATGTGTGTTTCTCGATCAATTGATTGATTTGTGGATTTTTGGTTGAGGTTTGATTTTGTTTGATGAAATTTCTAAGAGATATTTATTTATATTTCTGAATTTCTTGAAGTTTGATCGGTATTGTTTTGCTTCGTTTTGTGATTTCAACTGAATCTGATGCTTTTCCAATTTGGTGAATTAATTATTCGAACTTCTTTTGTCCTTTTGGTTGCAAGTAAATGGAGGAGGAGGAAGGATAAAAAAAATTTGAAGTTTAAGTTTCATGATGCCAAGGTTTCAGATAAAGCCAAAGTATAGCTCAGTGAAGCTATTTCTTTTTCGCCTTTCAAATGTTCCTATCTTCAATTTCTGTGTTTGATTTGAAATTTTCTTTCCAAGTTTATCCATCCTACATGACCAATCTGAGCAAATGTTGAGAATCGAAAGTTGAAGTAACCAATGCTTCAATTTGCTTGCTGCAATCAATTTTTGGAACTCTGCCAAATCTTATGTTCTTTTCTGGAGTTAGGATCTTAGGTTAGTTGAGGAACATGGAAGCCTGGAAGTTTGATCGGTATTGTTTTGCTTTGTTTTGTGATTTCAACTGAATCTGATGCTTTTCCAATTTGGTGAATTAATTATTCGAACTTCTTTTGTCCTTTTGGTTGCAAAGTAAATGGAGGAGGAGGAAGGATAAAAAAATTTTGAAGCTTAAGTTTCATGATGCCAAGGTTTCAGATAAAGCCAAAGTGTAGCTCAGTGTAGCTATTTCTTTTTCGCCTTTCAAATGTTCCTATCTTCAATTTCTGTGTTTGAATTGAAATTTTCTTTCCAAGTTTATCCATCCTACATGACCAATCTGAGCAAATGTTGAGAATCGAAAGTTGAAGTAACCAATGCTTCAATTTGCTTGCTGCAATCAAATTTTTGGAACTCTGCCAAATCTTATGTTCTTTTCCGGAGTTAGGATCTTAGGTTAGTTGAGGAACATGAAAGCCTGGAAAGTGTTGTTGGGGTTTTGTTCACGGGGTTGAGAAATTTTCCCTATTTTGATTTAAAGGTGAAGGATTAAGATATTTCACCTATTTGGCAGACTGTAAATTGGGAACAGTTTTTGATAAGATCTCCATCTGATTAGAAATTAGTACCTACATTCAAGAAGTGCTTTGGTGCAGTGGTAAGATTAGTCAATTGTGACCCGGGCATCAAGTGTACGAGCTGTGGAAACAATCTCTTCGCATGCAGCGTAGGAGTATGTATATCTAACCCTCCTCCACCTCGCAGTGGCAGGAGTCTTGTGCACTGACAACTCTTTTTTGTTGTGACTCATTTTTTCCGAGTAGTTTGCTTCAATGCACAGAGATGTACAGAAACCATCCTCATTTCTTAAATTGGAGCTTGAATACATTTTTGTGGTAATGTATTTTATTCTTTGTTTTGGACACTGGCTTAATTCTTAATTAGTTCTGATCTTAGGTGCCTTTACCTTTATATTAGGTTTGGTCATTGGTAAGGAGGTTTGATCAACCACAGAAGTACAAGCCGTTTGTGAGCAGGTGTGTAGTGCAAGGCAATTTTGAGATTGGGAGTTTGAGAGAAGTCGATGTCAAATCGGGCCTTCCTGCCACTACGAGCACTGAAAGGTTGGAACTTCTTGATGATGAAGAGCACATTCTCAGCATCAAAATTGTCGGAGGGGATCACAGACTCAGGGTATGTAAATTTGTTGTTTTCCGTTCTAGCCTAGTTGCTCCGTCCACTGTTATTTGGTTTTTCATTCCTCGGCATGATTTAATATTCTGCATTGCTTATGTCGTTTGCCTATTGCTTGAAGGAGGTAACCGGAGGGACAGGGTTACGGCTTCATTTTTTTATTTTTATTTTTTCTGACCAGGACAAAGGGGACGACTGCAATGATGTATATCCATTGTTGCAGTTCTAGTGAACCAGCAAGATACTACCTTGAATGGTGTTAGGAGTAAGGACTTTAGGTTCCCCTCCCCCAGAAAGAAGTTAGGACACTAGGTTTCAAATCCTAATGGGGACATGGTAGTGTATGTTGTAGACTCAGGACTTGCAATGTATAGAACTTCACATTTTCGCTGGTAGGGTTGAATTTTTGACTCCAAC
This sequence comes from Ilex aquifolium, assembly GCA_951799425.1. NCBI lineage: Eukaryota > Viridiplantae > Streptophyta > Magnoliopsida > Aquifoliales > Aquifoliaceae > Ilex > Ilex aquifolium. The sequence goes on along the minus strand of OX637391.1, from coordinate 60,706,133 downwards.
TTAGCTAGTCCATAGTTATTGGGCCAAATTTGCATCTCACATGTCATGTTTGCGCTTTAAAAAAACTTGTCATTAATGATTAATCATTATTTTGAATAGTCTTTGTAGCAAATGATTATTTGTTTTTGATGGATTGGGGTGGAACTAAATTTTAAGCATCGTACCTTATCAAAAGCTACTAAAATCCAATAGGGGCTTAGGGGGACCGGTCTCTTTTTGTAGACTTATTTGGGCTTAAGTACACTCAAAAAACTTATTTAGGAATAAGTCCATTTTGATCTACATTGTCCAAAATACCCTCAATAGTTATATTTAGTCAAAACTTGTTTGAAAAAACTAACAACTCCTAAATTGGGAATTGTATTAGTATTAACAACTCATATCTTGGAAATTGTGCTAGCATTAAAATTATGTTTTTATCAATATAATATATATATGCTCAACATAAAAATAACAAAACAACTCTTAAATTGGGAATTGTATTAGTATTAACAACTCATATCTTGGAAATTGTGCTAGCATTAAAATTATGTTTTTATCAATATAATATATATATATATATATATTAAGCAGTAACATGCTCAACAAAAAAGTAGTAACATCAAAACCGTAACACGCTAAAAAAAAATATAATCATTGTAATAGAGTGACACACCCACAACAGAATAAATACTCACATATGATGTCACTCTATTGCAATGATTAAATTTTTAGTTAAATTTTTTATTGAGCATGTTACTGTTTGATGTTATTATTTTTTTGTTGAGCGTGTTACTGTTTAATATTACTATATATATATACATATATATATGTGTGTGTGTGTGTGTATATATGAGATAGAAAAATAATTTTAATGCTAGCACAATTTTCAAGTTAGGAGTTATTATATTTGAAAACATTAAAACTAACAATAATAGACAATATTTATGGTAAGGGTAATTATGAAATACATTTCAAAAAGAATTTGAAATGTTTAATGTGTACTTATTGACAACTATTTGATGAAAAAGAGGACTTAATGGAGTATATAAGTTTGAAGGTAATATTTAAAGACAAATAAGTTTTACAAAAGGTACTCAGAGCCAATTATCTCAATCCAATAATCAAACCTAAACCTTATTTTTTCCTTCAGAAGGTTATAATGATAATTTAGACTGTGATTTGGCTACTGATTTATTAGTGTTCCTGTCATCCTAATCAATCTAAACCAGCTCTTACTTTTTATTTCCCTTTTCTTTTAAAGAACTATTCTTCAATCATTTCCGTCCATCCGGAGGTCATTGAAGGAAGACCAGGGACTCTAGTGGTTGAATCGTATGTTGTAGATGTGCCTGAAGGGAACACTACGGATGAGACACGCTACTTCGTTGAAGCATTGATCAAATGCAATCTCAAATCTCTTGCTGATATTTCAGAGCGGCTTGCGGTTCAGGATAGGACTGAGCCCATTGAACAGTTTTAGAACCGAGGCTGGGCTATGGTGGAGGCTGCTTTACCATGGATGAAGGTTCTTCCAGGGCGTTTGACATTTGGAGGCTTTGGGGACGGACTGGTATTGCTGTCTTTGGTTTTCCTGTTCCATTTGCGGTTCCATTTTGCTTTAGTTTCCTATATTCTCCATCTTAGTTGTGAAGTTATGCTGGACTTTGTCATTTGTACCTCGAGTCTCACTGCTCTTACAAAGGTTTCTAAACGCTGTATACATGAAAAGTTAGGTGCATCCGTCTCATTTCCCGAGGTTTTTATGTGGTGCATCATGCTTGATAGTCTGTATATATACGTGGTGAAAGGGAGTTGGTGTTTGTCGTCGTTTTTAATTACTGGTTGCGTAAAGAGTGGGAAAGGTCATTTAAGGGCTAGTCGGGTGTACGCTTCTTTAGAGGCCTGTAATATCTTTATTTTCACTTATGTTATCGTCATCTATCATTTATTGAGGATGATGTATTATTGTATCTATCATGTATCAAGGATGAGACCCGCCAGCACTTCCTCTTCTCGAAAAGATAAATGAAATTTTAGTGGTTTTTGGAATTGATAGGGGCAATAAATGCATCATGGTCCCTCGAGTCCTTGACCTCTTTACCTTGAAGGAGAGTGCTTGCCTTTTGGGACCACTCCTCCCAGACCCTGCAGTGATGAAGTCTTGCAAATGGGCCGCCCTGTAATATATTGAGGATAAGTAAAAAGAAATACCACAAATTGGCAAAACGAGAAGATGAGAAATCCACGAGGGGTGCTGGGAAGAGCTGTTGGGGATTTCCCTGCTTGCCTCGTATGCTAGCCTGGTCCTCGATTTCTAGCTCATATCAATTGTTAACTTCCATTGTAATTTATGTTTTATACTTATAGCTCTTACCCTTTCCCAGTTTCAAACAAAATGTGAAGAGGGAGGAGGTGGTAAAAGTTGGGAGAGGAAACGCTATCTTAAATAATCGACTGTATTGTTTTGTACACACTGTACAGAAGATACAAGCTCCTCTTCCTCATCTTGAAGTAGTTGTTGTTGGTCAAGACAGAAATCCTTCTTATGTCATATTTCGGAAACCTGTGCAGCAATTAGGATTCTATCTCGAATTTTGCTCGACAGGACGTTTCAACCTCTCAATCGATAGGGAAATTAGTTCTCAGTAATCACACAAGAGTACAATGGAAAAGCTAAAACAACACTTACGGAAAATGCCCAAGCAGCCGGTGTGTTCAGCCCCAAAAGGACGCTGGCATTCACTGAGATAATACACAATAGAATTAAGGGGATAATTTCTGACATTTTTGTAAGAGTTATGAAGCCATCAACAGAGAATATGACCCATGATTTTGATTTAAACAAGGAGCAATTTAAAATCCAGTTTGGCCAAAGGATATTCATCTTCCAGGTAGCACACTACACACTCCGGTTGCAGTCTGCTATCACTAATGGAAGGAATGATCCCCAGGACAAGAAAGTAAGAGAATATAATGCTATTGCGGACGATAAGGGGGCATTGCTGCTGAATGTGGGAAGCCATTCTGGGCATGCAATGGCATCATCCCGGGGCCCATTTCAGGAGGCATACTTGCAGGTGGCATGTAATGGTGATTATGCATCTGACCATGCATGGACTGAGGCACTGTTGCGCCGGGTGAGCCCCAACCTGCTGAAGGGTGAGGCACTGGAAGCCCACCAGGAGTTGAAGCATATTGAGCGACATTGTATTGGAGAGAGGTGGGGCCTGCCATTTGCAGTGGTTGCTGCCCAAGAACTGAAGGTTGAGAGTTCAACATAGGAGCATTAGGGGTTGTGTAATCTCTGCTTCGATCATTGTTAACCTGAAATCAGTATATCAAGATCTGCACAATTAGCCTCGTCTCAACTTTGAAGGGAAACAAAAATCACACGAAAAGCTGTGGTGGAGCTTTGATTCTATCATGGAAATCAATGCTGTTGGGAAAGAACGTATATCTATATCTATCTATCTTCTATATAATAAAAGTACAATACAATTCAAATTTCAAAAGATAAACAAAATGACTTTTACTTTTCGCAGTTGAGATTTCTTTAAATTTTACTTTAAAATTAATCCGATGGCTAAAATTAACACCCCAAATTTAATAGAAAAAATAGGTCCATAAGGATGTGTTTGGAATGACTTTTTAAAAGTGTTTTTAGAATTTATAACTTCTATTAAGTATTTAAAAAAAAAGGTGTTTGGAACCGCCTTATTACCACCACCACCCCACCACCCACTACCACCACCTCCACCACCACAACTACCCCACCACCACCACCACCACCACCACCACCGCCGCCACCTCTGCCACAACCACCACTACCACACCCACCCACCACCACCGTTACCACCATCTCCACCACAACAACCGCCACCACTGTCGCCACCCCCCCCACCGCCACTGTCACTGTCCCACCATCACCACCCCACTCAACCAACGCCGCCGCTGCCACCACCCCCACCACCACCACCATCGCCACCCACAACCGATTGCTACCACCGTCATCCATCAATCACCATCGTCATCTTTTTCTTATGTTTATTACTACTACTACCACCATCCCATTACCACCGTCGCCCACCGTCAGCACCCACCACCACCATTATTGCCCACTACCATCAGTAGTCGCCCACCATCGTCGCCAACCGCTGTCACCCACACCCACCACATCTACCACCACTAACCACTACCACCTGTCATCGTTCACTATTGCCACCACTTATTGTCACCTATCCCCACCACACCAATCACCACCACCACCACCACCATCGTCATTCGCCACTACCTATCACACTGTCGCTCAAAAACACTTGTCGTCGTCCATCACCACTATCGTCATCGCCCACCACCGTCATCGCCCCACCACCACCATTGTCAACCACTATCACCGTCGCCCACACCCACCACAACAACTACCATCACCCATGGCTGTCAGTACCACTATCGTCACCCAAAATCCACCACCATCACCGTTGCGACCCACGGTTGCCACCACCACCACGGTCGTCGCCACTCACCACAATTATCATCGTTTTTCACCACCACCACTACCGCCGGTGCTTAAATTTCTTTTTTTTTTCTCCTCTCTGTTTGTGATTTGATTTTGGGTGTGAATACAAATATATTTATTGTTGACCATTTTTTTATTACTCCATGCTTTCAGGCACGGGAAATAACTAGTACTACTATAAAATGTCTACTAATCTTCAAAACTTTTGATTTCCTTTTTTACCACTTAATAATTCTATAATGACATATCTATCATGCTATAATTGTTGTTATATTAATTATTGTTATAATGGCATACCAATGACATGCTTTAACTGTGTAACCATTGGTATTCTTGCATTCAATATATACGTTAGTTGCAATAGGCAAATCCAATTGTGATCTTTGATTGAATTTAACTTCTAAATTTCTATTTTACTCTCAAATAATACCATACCATAATACCTGTTTTGTAACTTGAATGACTGTCCGCACATCTTCGCATAATTAACTGTTCAATTTGTAGATTGAATTAATTTAATGTAGTGTTTGATGTGTACTATACATTGTGTCTAGATTTCAAGAACTCACCCTTCTCTTTTGGGCCCATATGTGGCTCTATCACTCTATATTTTATATCTATATCTATACTTATACTACTATAAAATATCAACAAAAGTGAAACTTTGATTGACTATTTTGTTCCTATAAAAATGATTAAAGACACCTACATCTTTATGTATTTAATTATCCAATTTATATCTATACTACTTATAAATGTCAAACAATAAAAAAAAAATTGATTACTTATTTTATCTCTAATTAATTACATAAAGACAATCATATTCTATTATTTGTTTTAACTCTCAAACCCTTCTATAGAATTGGAGTTCTTCTTATTCTATATTTGCAGCGCTTAGTTATCTCATGTCAAGATCTTTAATAAGCGTATAGCGCAAAATCGAAATGAATGGCGAAGACGGATTCATATAGCTAACCCCAAATGATTGAGACGTAAGGTTAGGTTAGGCTAGTTATCTTATGTCACGATTTCTTTTGTGACTTTAATTAGATGAAGTACAAGTTAGATATGCTCTTTACAAGGATGAAAAAAGTGCTAGACTATCAAATCGATCAAAAAAACTTCCTTCAAATGTAGCTGGGAGAAGTTTTCATAATGGATGCATGAAAAAGCAGAATTTCATTTCCTACGGGGGTGTTTAGTTCAACTTCATTGTTTTTCTTTGATGATTCAAGTTCTAGCTTTCAAATTGTCATGATTTGAACCAGATGCAAGTAAATTTTATTTTTTTTGTATTTTAATGGTATTATTGGTTGTGTATATTAATTTAGTGCCAAAGCAAGTAATGTATATTAAACAATGAAGTGAATTCTTCGCTACCTAATGGAGAGTTAGTTAATCTCATATCTTAATTCTTTGTTTAGTGTAAGATTCGAACAAGGAGAAAGAATATTCTTAGCAAGAAGCCTTGCTACAAATTTATTTTTTTGGTCCTTTTATCTCTTTGTAAAAGTATGAACCAAACTCTACACCATATTGAGGTTAAAATTTTAGTGTCTTCATAAAACTGCAAATAATTTTCTTAAATGTATATTTAGTTGTATGTAAACCAGTGTTATCAGAATTGGACCGAACTGGCCGGTCGGACCGGTTCAACTGTGACCCGGGACCTTAACCGGTCTGGTTAACTAATTAAACCGCATAAGGAATGGAATCAGATAAAAATCGCCAAATCGGCCGATTTTTGGAGAAAACCGTGAACCGGACAGTTTGAAGTCCATAAAAGAAAAATTGAATCTGCTTTTTTATTTGGGCCATTTTGATTTTGCCATAAATCACAGAAGGGAGAAACAGAGAACGAGAAGTGCCTCTTCGATCAGTGCTCAGCGATCAATGCTCTTCGTCTCACCGGCTAAAGGGAGTCAGCGATCAGTGCTTAGGCAGTACTCAGGCGACCATCGATCGAGGTTGTTCAGTGTTTAGTACTCTGGCGTCCAACGAGAAGTGAGAACTGAGAACACAACGCTGCTCTTCGTCTCACCAGCGACAGCGAGGCATCGATCAGTGCTCAGGCGACAACTCAGGAGTCCATCGATGTTGTTAAGTACTCAGGCGCTGTTCTGTTACTCACTCAGCAATCGATCTCGATCAGTTCAACGCTCCAGCTCTCTGTTGTCTGTAACGTTAAGGTAAAATGGGTTATCTTCTCCTCCTTTTCGCTTTCTCACACACACTGTTTTGTTCTCCAGATTTCTGATGTCTGTTACTTCAGCTCTTTGTTGTAAAAGTGAACTGTGGTTATTGGTTTTGTTGTTTAGAAATCTGTTGTGAATACATCTTTTATTTTTTAATTTTTTTTGTTTAATCACGTCTCTTTGAAGATTGCGGATGATTATGATTGAATTTTAGTGTATTATAGTTTTCAACTTTCCACTGTATAGTTAGAGGCTTACATACAACTTAAGAAATCAATGTGACTATGTTAGTGGTTGTACTGCCTTACTAAGTTATGAGTTACTAGTTTGCATACTGGAAAACATATGTTGGATGACCTTCTGATGTTGTTTGTTTAATTATTTGGTGTTTATTTTGCACATTGCTGGGTATGCCATGAATTGATACTGTAAACATCATTGATTTTGATAATCATAAAATCAATGCATTTTGTTTAGACTGCTTAGCTCTATTGGGCAATTCAAATGGTCTATTATTGATGTTACCGTGCTTTTATTGTCTATTTGTGATACATTAAGATTGTGAATTGAGATTGTGGGACTGTGAATTGGAATTTTTTTTGTCATTATAGATTTTATGCTTTCAGTTTGTTTGCTCTAGCAAAATGTCATCTTCTGGGACACCAAATGAATCTACTCCAACCCCAACTAGTTCTACATCTACACCAAACACTTCTTCTACACCAGCTGCAGTTAGAGGAAAACTGACCCAACATGGGAACATTGTCGGGAAGATGTTGTTCCTTCAAAAAAGGGGAGTAATTTGATTTGTTTGTATTGCCAAAAGGTCATGAAGGGTGGTGGTATCAACAGATTCAAACAATATTTGACAGGGATTAAAGGAGCAGTAGAAGGATGTACTAGATGCCCTCCCGATGTGAGCCTTAGGATGAAATTGCTCCTAGAAAGTGTTGGTAACAAGAAAAGAAAGACACAAGAAGATTACGAGGAAATAAATCAATATGGACCGGAGTTTAGACGTTATGAAGAGCAGGAGTACATGCAAGAGAATGACGATATTCAAGAACTTTCATCCTCTTTTAAGAGAAAGGGCATTTCCATTGGTAGAAGTCGGGGTAAATCAACACCTAAAATGGATGGAGGAAGAAAGAGTCAAATAATTGGCTCTTTCTTTGTGCTAAGGACTACTTCAGGTGCTCAACCTACTATTAAAAGTGTGTTACAAAGTAAGGAGGCAAAAGAGAGGTGTGATCTTACCGTTTCTAAATGGATGATTGATGCTTGTATTCCCTTTAATGCTGTAAATTCCAAGTATTATCAACCTATGCTTAATGCAGTAACAGGTTATGGTGGTGGTTATAAAGGCCCTAACTTTCATGACATTCGTGGTTATTTGTTGAACAAGAATGTCGAAGAAGTCAAAAATTTTGTTCATAGTTTTCAAACCACATGGAAGGAGTCTAGTTGCACTATCATGGCTGATGGATGGACAGATCAATGTAAGAGAACTCTCATTAATTTCTTGGCCTATTGTCCTAGAGGAACGGTGTTTCTAAAGTCAGTTGATGCTTCTGATGCTTCAAAGACAACTGATATGTTATCTAAATTATTTACAGAGATTGTGTTGCTTGTTGGTGTAGAAAATGTGGTGCACATAGTAACTGACAATGCTGCAAATTATGTTGCTACAGGGAGGTTATTAGAGCAAGAGTTTCTCACAATATCTTGGTCACCATGTGCAGCTCATTGCTTGAACTTGATGTTGCAGGACATTGGAAAGTTGGATGAAGTAAATGATGTTATGTCCCATGCTTCAAAGATCACAAAATACATATACAATCATTGTTTTTCATTGCATTTAACGAGGAAGCATACTGATGGAAGGAAAATATTGAGACCTGCTCCTACACTCTTTGCAACCAATTTTATTGCATTGCAAAGTATTTTGGTACAAAAAGATGCTTTATGAGCTATGGTTACATCAAGAGAATGGACTGCATCGGCATATGCCAAGGAAAGCAAGGTAAAAAAATTTGTTGATAGTGTGTTGGATTCTAGTTTTTGGAAAGAATGTGCTATTATTGTCCAACTTACAGAGCCTCTTGTTCGAGTGCTACGGATTGTTAATAGTGATGATAGACCTTCAATGGGCTATTTGTATATGACTATGCATACAGCTAGGGAGGAACTATTAAGAAGATTTCAAAAAAGGAAGAAGAGAGTAGATGTTTACTTGAAAATCATTGATTCTCGCTGGGATAGACCGCTTCACAAAAATCTGCATGCTGCTGGTTATTGGTTGAATCTGAGCAACCAATATAACACTGTTGAAATGGACAAACACAGGCAGACTATCCTAGGGCACTTGGATGTTATTGAGGGTTATGCTTATGGAAATCTCACTTTAAGAAGTAAGTTGACAAATGAGATGAAGTTGTTCAGAAATGCAGAAGGAGACTTTGGGCGGGTGACTGCTATTAGTGATCGACATACAATGCTTCCTGGTACTTTGTTTAGTTTTGACTCATTCAAGTTGTTTGTTTAGTTTATTTTAAATGTTATAATTTGATTGTGATGCATAAAATGCAGATGAATGGTGGTTGTGTTATCGAAGTAGTGCATCAAATTTGCAAAAATTAGTCATTCGCATCTTAAGCCAAACATGCAATTCTTTGGGTTGTGAACGGAATTGGAGTGCATTTGAAAACATTCATTCAAAGAAAAGAAATAAGTTGGAGCATCAAAGGTTTAATGACCTTGTTTATATTCATTACAACTTAAGATTGCAACAAAAGTATGAAATCTATGTTAGCATCTTATTAAAAGAAGAATGATTTTTATTACATTTTATTGATCGCATATTTTAGACACTTTCCTCAAGTAAATGACGATATACAGGAATTACTTGAGGGGTAAAAATTATGATCCTATTAACTTTGAAGATTTCACAAGCAATGCCTCATGGATTTTAGAGGATGAGCCTCCAAGTTTAACCATACATGAAGTAGAAAATTTTCGTCGTGAATTAGCTACATGCAATATCCAACCAAACCTCAACACTAGTATGTTTCATACTTCTTGTATTGTCTTTATCACTAAAAGTATATATCTACAATAATTATTTGATACAACAATAAATAATGCCTCTATTGGATATAATGTAGATGAAATTTTGAACTTTAAATTGGATGACGACGATGATGATCTTGAAAATGAAGAGGGTAATGAGAGTGGAGGTTTTGGGACTGTAACTACTGTTGAAAATATCAATCGTGTTGGAGCTGAGAACCCCGAGTTTGGCGTGGATTGGAGTTCATGGAATAGGAGCACTCGTTGGGAAAATGAGAATGAGTAGAAAATGTACATTGTGTAACTTCTATCGAGTATTTGAGGAGTTGTACTTTTATTTTGCATGGCCATTGTGATGTTATGTTTGAGATTTGTAACTGATGTTTACTAATCATTTGGATGATGTGTTCTTATGTAAACTTTTAACTTCATTAGAGATTGTGGTTTGGGATTTGGACTTGAAGTGATTTTTCTGTTATGTACTTGGACTGGAGCTTAAAGTTGAACTTTGATTTTGATATTTGGCACTGGTGTTTCTTTTACTTAACCTTCATAAATTTTATGGCAAATTGTATGCATTTTAGACATTTTATATTTTTTAACTAAATTATTATGTTTTATAATTATTATATATATATTTTTATTTTTTTATTATATGACCGGTCCGACCAGTTGACCCAACGGTTGAACCAGTGAACCATTGACCCGGTCCCCTTGCCGGTTCGATGATCAGTCCAATTCTGATAACATTGATGTAAACTCAATTGATGCATCTTCCAGTCAAATTAATAAGGACGTAAACGAGATTATTAACATTAATGTTATGCCTCTGTACCTACAATTGAACCATAGTGCTCAACTTCATGCTCTATTGTTTCATTCTTATTAATATTAGAAAGTGTATTGAACTTCCCAAAAAATATTAGACGTATATCATATTATCACATGTTCTTTGATCTTGATTTTGATTTGGATTTATCAATTTTATCCTTAATCAATATTATAAGGTCAATTAAATAATAACTTCCTATATATATATATCCTATTATCAACCCTCTTTATTAATTTCATCAACTTTTCCTCTCATGTCCCACTAGAACACATGTTTTAGTCATAACACATCTTCTTATCTTTTGGAACATATCTGATATTATCATCTAAATAGATTATTAGTTGCATGAGTAAGTGACTCTTGGTCTCCACCAAGATTAAGCATTTTCTGCAAAGAAAATATTTTCCCTCACAGCAAATCAAGGAAATAGGGCTTACTATTAGACATGACCTTTTGTATCACCCATTCTTCTGTTCTTGATATGGAACACATCTATATTTTGTAAATGTTTTTTAGACAGTTTTATTTGAAAAATGTTAACTAATTAAATTATTAATTTTTTATTTTATTCTTAATTAATAATATAAAAACAATTATACCCTAAATTCTATGATTTATACTATTTGATTTGCACTTCAATGAATATTTGCCAGTACTCAATAAATGGAAGACAAATTATAAGAAAAAATATTGGGTAGAAAAGTCTAACATCACCCGTTGTCTCACGTATTCCTAATTTATTTGATTCTTTAAATGACTTAAAACCAAGAAATCACATTCATATTTAGCGAACCTAAAATACATTGTTCATCGAAATTTTAGCTCAAAATGATTCACATGCAACACACGCGTGCATCAATTAATAAATCCTTAAATGTCTTGACACCCCAATACTAAATACTTCCGCATCAAACTATGAGCAATAAAACATAGCCATCTACCCATGCTCCAAACACCAAAAAGATGTTTCCTGAGATTGATCATTTTATTGAGCTACGTTTGACGAAAAAGACCACTCTTCTTTCCTTTCCTTTTCTTTTTCATAAAAATGTAAAAAGCACTGAAGAACACCAAAGGGGGTACAAAACATACCTTGTGCACATATTTTACTATGCAAATCTCCAGGAAGTGAACACCGAAAAATGGTAAGATTCACGGAACAATATTCTCATATCAAAAACTTACATATCCAAGGGCATAATTACATTACCTTGATACTGAGATCAGTGTGGCGTGAATATGAGATGTGAAGCTTGCAATACCCTCCATCGTATATACAGTGTCCCTCCAAGGCTTCCTTGGCAACAACAGCCATCTGAACATCTGCAATTTCATTGCAAAATTAAATCCTAATATTGACAAGCTAACAATCAATTCGAGGTCTGTTGTTGAAGAATCACTGATACCAAACAAATCCATCTTTCTTAAGAATAGCAGCTAAAGAAGCCAAAATGTTTACATTTCAAGATGTAAAAATAATCAATGTACCAACATATAAATCAAATTCGCACCAACTTCCAAGAAACTTTATCTAATCCCAAAACTACTAAGAATCCGTTGTCAAATTTTCTCACTTATTTCTTTCACTGCATCTGGAAAACTGAAAAAAAGTGGAAACCTGAAGGAGGTAGTTTCCATAAAAGGTGACGGTGGTGATACATATAAAATACCGGATATTTTTTCTACAGAGTCACACAAAGCCTTAAATTGCTTTTTGATTATTTTACCTTTTGAGACCATACAGAACTTCACACTCTCCAACTAGATGTTAATACTTGGCATCTCATGTATTGCCTACTGATGTGGCTCCATTAATAGTAGGACTCTTAAAACTATTATCACGCAACTGTACTATTTGAACACATATAAAGAATGGAAAACAGCTATTAAGAACTAGAAACGGATACAATTGAAACCTAAAAAAAAAAATATCATTTGAAAAGCACAAAAAAGAGAAATAGTACCTTATACTCCTATAATATACACGTGGTTACCAATTCATTTAGTGAGGAGATGCAATACATATAATGCGTGATATAATTTATGTGATCACTTTGTACAGTAGATAAGCACCCAGGCCAGAGTCTAGGCTACCAAAGGGCCATTTCCTCAGCCCACCAGGTGTTTTGGCAATCAAAATACATTCTAAATTGTAATATAACAGACTTATTGAAATGAGCAGCCAGGTTTTAGCTTACCAGGATATTGAATCAACGCCTGAACTCCCCCATTTTTATCAAACATGGCAATCTTTAGAACAGGCCCAAAAGTAGAGAAAACCTGACCATAATCCGCAGACATAAAGGAAAATAATCAGTAATATGAAAGCCATGGCAAATAAAAAGTGACTTGAAAAAAGATGCTCAGAGGCCAGATCAATGGATGATACCATGTGTAAAACGTCCAAGGTAATTGCATATTGCATGTTCTCAACAGAAGCAAGAAGAACATTACTCTCAGGCTCTAATTTCTTCCCATCCAAACCCAAACTAAACTGCAGTGACGACAGAAAATGCTATAACATTAGATTATCAGAAACATTGACCATCCCAATAAAATGAAGCAGGCATCTTATGCATCTTCTGGTTTGAGGATCAACTGTGTTCATCAATCAAAGTAATATTTGGAGAAACTGTCATTTATTAAACTTATCTAAAATACAGCACACATAATAGATGTTTATTACACCGGACACTGGAGACCAGTTACGAAAAACAGAAAGATGACAAACTCCATGATCCAAACATGTCCACCACATGTAATGGGCACATTATGGTAGAAGGTACTTCAGCAGTATGACCACTACAGAAGCGCATAGTTGTCAAATCGCGTATCGGAAGGCGTATCGTTTTTCACAAATAGTGTATCGTATCGTGTATCGTAAGATACGGGCAATTTTAAATAATTATTAATAAAATATATATACCTTTGCAAAAAAGTCATAGACTCATAATAACATCACATTTCATTAATATTCCATCAACTATTCAAGTTCCCAGCATAATTTAGTAATATCAAAATACAAAGACATCTAATTCAAACTTCTAACATCAACTGCTTGAACAATCTTAATATTAATCAGGAATTTTGAACTCAATTGAACAACATTAATAGCTGACTTTATTTATTTTTGTTAAACTATAACCCCTAAAACGACATTATTTCACTGGCTAGTGATTTAAAAATAAGTTCTAGGGTGAAACAATGTCATTTCAGCCCCAAAAAACCAAAAATAAAAAAACAAAATATTCACGTATCGTATCGTATTGTATCGTACATATCGTATCGTGATACGTACAATACGGTGCAAAAATGATACAGAGACATAATACGTATCTTTTTTCAGGTGTATCGTGACGTATCGTACGATATGTATCGCGTATGGTACGATAGTAATAACTATGCAAAAGTGTAAGTAATATCAATCGATAAACTACTTCCAAGTGCTTACCTGACCACTTGCATCTATTGCTGAGGGAGCAACAGGAAGGTGAGGATTAGTGTAATCCCTGCATCAAAAGAAGCATAGGAAGTATACTTTAAGAAAAATGGTCAAAACAAAACTATAACTCCAATGAAGAGGCAAATAGGTGACCACCAAGGTATAAGTTGGATTATTATACACGAATCGTTGATCATCACGAAATTGACAAGCAACACAGAAACACAAAGGCTAACAGTGCAGAAACATGGTATTGGCCAAAAACTTCTCAGATTACAAACATACAATATCAGAAAATCAGATATTCGGTATACCTGCTACGATGGCTCTGAAATTTCACACTCAAATCTGTGTGTGCAGAATATGTGATGCGAAAGGAACATGGTCCCAGCTCTGAAATCAAATAACTGATACATACCAAGGAATAAAAAGTCACTACATCATCAAAGAGAGTAAAGAACACATAAACATAGTTATCAAATCGTGTATCGGAAGGCGTATCGTTTTTTAAAAATAGTGTATCGTATCGTGTATCGTAAGATACGGTGTAATTTTAAATAAATAGTAATAAAATATATATACCTTTGAAAAAAAAAGATTACACTCATAAAAACATAGAATTTCATTAATACTCCACCAACTATTCAAGTCATCAACATAGTTCACTTATATTATAATGCAAAGTTCACAACCATAACTTTGTAAATAAATTAGGGACCAAATAAATTATCAAATAAATAGCTTTGTAAATAAATTAGGGACCAAAAAGGCAGCTGCAGCTTTGTAATAATTCACAAAAAAAAAATTATTTGGCTTTGTAAATAAATTAGGCAGCAAACATCGCAGAGGAGAGGAAAAGAGGGATTTTATTTTTTTTTTGTAAACCCTAGCCACTAAACGACGTCGTTTCAGTGGCAGGGATAAAAAAAATCAGCCTATTATTAATACAAAACGACGTCGTTCCAGAAAAAAAAAAAAAAAAAAAACAGTTTTTGCGCGTATCGTTACGATACGTATCGTATCGTAAAAGCGTATCGGACGATACGACGCAAAAACGATACAGACCTACGATCCGTATCGTTTTGGCTCCGTATCGGAACGTATCGTACGATACGTATCGCGTATCGTACGATACTAACAACTATGCACATAAATATAACCGATGAGACCAGTAGTATGAATCCCTGTATAGATAACAAAGTTGAACATGAATGTGTCAGTAACTGTCATTTGATGGTCCAACCTAGCACTTTTTATAGATAAATGAATGACTCAATTGGCAAATCATGACTCTGACATTCATCTATTTTTTGTAAAACATTAAGGAAATACAAGCATAAAAAATTTGGAAACGAGGCTTTGGCGATCATGACATTAATAAACAGTAATTAAGGAAACTATGGTCCTGTAACTGCACAGTCACTGTCTAACCAAGCAAAGGTCTCTGGTGTTCTACTTTGGCCAGTATAGCTCTGCTCCCTTCCATTCTAATTAGCAACTACCCCATTACTAATACATGCAGCACATGTGTCAGGAAGGAACGGTGGTGATTGGATATAATGAAAAAGGGAACGCAAAACAATGTGCCTCTATAAGATTCATCAGAATGTGCCTGACAGATGTTCAGCCCCAACATATGTGCACCACATTTACAGATATATTCCATAATAGTTGGGCTACATCCCAAGTTGAAAAATAAATCCAACATCACCTTGGAATGCTTCTTCCATCCAAGGCATCCTTCGCGGATGAGGCGGTTACGGAATCAGAAAATTGCACTAAAGCCTGGAAAGATCATATGCAAAATGAATAATTAGTGTTGTAAAGGGTAGGAAGAAGTGAGTTATAGAAAAGTGATGCCATTGACACACAACCCACCTGGAATCCAGCTGTCTTCTCAAAGGTAGTAATCTTATGTACAAACCCAAAAGCTGAAAACACCTGCAAAACTATAACAAGTTTCAGAAAGATGTATTGGAAAAGAAAGTAGGCATTTTTTCCCACTATCCTTTCTGACGATAGTAGCTAAAACAGCAGCACATAACAATTGCGGCTAGCTAATTTTCTATGCCAAAAAGAGTGTATAAAACTCTATATGCACAACCAACGTAACAGTCACCACCTCATGAGCAAAATAAAACCCAACAATAGCTTGCAAAACATCATACAGGGAATACGAGTATATAAACTATCAACTGAAACATGTCTGGCGAAATATCTAATTGGCTAATAAGTAGAAACCGGGAAGAGTATCCTTCTGGTTAGACCTTTATTTGGCCTCCAAGACAAAATTGTAGAACTCCTTTAAAATCCAGATAATTTCACACAGTCTTTTGTACAATTCCTTTTAGGATTTGACATTTAGATATGCTTTTTAACCAGCTATTAATTCCCATGACAGGAAGCAAGAAGACTTGCAACTTGAAATTCGTGTGACTGGCCCACAAGAAGGATGGATGAAAAGAACATTACCAGATAACACCACAACATCAGTGCCCTCGCTTGAACTGAAGATCCTATGATTCTAAACTATTTGCAATATGTTTAAATGCTTTCTATTTTGACCATAGTTGTCAAATCGCGTATCGGAAGGTGTATCGTTTTTTAAAAAATAGTGTATCGTATCGTGTATCGTAAGATACGCGTAATTTCAATTTTTAAATAATTATTAATAATATATATATAGACTCATAATAACATAGCATTTCATTAATATTCCATCAACTATTCAAGTTTCTAACATAGTTCAGTAATAACAAAATGCAAAGACCTCTAATTCAAACTTCGAACATCAACGACTTGAACAACTTTAATATTAATCAGGAATTTTGAATTCAATTGAACAACATTAACAGCAGACTTTAAATTTTTTTTTTAAACCATAACCACTGAAACGACGTTGTTTCACTGGCTAGTGATTTAAAAATAAGTCCTATGGGTAAAACGATGTAATTCCAGCCCCAAAAAACCAAAAATAAAAAAAAACAGAATCGTCACGTATTGGACGTATCGTATCGTACATACCGTATCGTATATCGTACGATACGGTGCAAAAACGATACAGAGACACGATACGTATCATTTTTCTGATGTATCGTGACGTATCGTACGATACATATCGCGTATTGTACGATACTAATAACTATGATTTTGACAATTTTTATCATTCCTTAGCATTTGGAAAGCCTCCACATCTTTCTCAGCTGATTGATTAATTTTCCAAATTAAAACTTTTCTCTCCCACTGAATGATCACTAGCAGCTCCCAAATGCAAGCCAAAATGCAGCAGGTTTCTTCTGATTCAACATGTTAAGCTACCTGCTGACAGGTCATTATCCATAAAACAATTAAAACCTTAAGATTTTTATCAGTTATTCCTAGTCTCATTTAGTAGCATCTTATCTAGTAGAAGCATCCCCAGGTACCATAAAGGTTGCTCCTCAAGGATCAGCTCTCCAGATGGCATGATACCAAGTGTATAAAAAAACCAGTCTGGACAGCAATCTAGTTCTTTTCTCCTCCTACTTATCAATATTCTCTGCTACCAATAAACATATACAGTCTCGGACGCTAACATAGCCAATCACAGAAAATCATTTTACTTTCAGTATTAGTATGTAAAAGAAAACATATTCCTTTATCTGAAACATCTCACTGTCATTGTGAAAAGAAACTCCAAACTCCTACAAACCAGGATTGAAGCTACATTTGTGGTCTGGCCATCTCTCCTCTACCTCAACATGACTCCTCAGAACCCAACAAAGGCCTGTCCTAGCTATGGGTTCAAAACATATGAAAATAAATCTCGATAACAAAATTTTGCACCACAAGGCTACTGTGTTAACTATACATAGTGAAACTCAAAATCACAGCCTAGGAAAATGAATTTTATTGTTTTTTGCCCCTACGTACATTATCAAAAAAAGGAGCACAACATTCTCCTCCTTCCTGGATCAGAATGCACTCATTTTCCTGATCTGTGAAACTGACAGTCTGACACCAATAACTAAAGCAAAGTGGAAACCCAAATTTCAAAGCACTTAAAAGGGATTAAATCATTACAGTTGTTGAATGATGAAGCAATCACATTGAATATTAGACTTGCATCAAGAACAGTAACGCTACAAACATAAATTCCATCATAATCCATGCAGACATGAAAGGGAGACAAGTGCAGAAAACATAAAAAGAAAATCCACAACTCTCAGAAAGTTAGGGATAGGAAGATGAGGAAGAAGAAGGGAAGAAAGAGCCAGAGCTAAGCAAAGGAGAAAGAAGACAAACACACATTCGCTCTTTCTCCCGATGCAATTAGCTGCCATCGAAGGTATTTCCTTGACATGGGCCTGCTGAGTCATTCACATTCACGTCAAACAAAAGCTTAAAAAAGTATGACATACCACCATGAACCACCAAAAGCCATTGGCATTATCTGTTTATAGACAAGTTTTCCTCTACCAACTGTGAGGAAGAGACATAATTACTTACCAAGTGTAAAACATCAATGCTGACAAGGCGTGCATTAGTGCCCTCAATTGTCACTAACAGTACATTCCCAGCAACATCTGCAGTAGTTTTGTTGTTCACTATTTCATGCCTGTTGGAATATTGTAGGTACACTGTTTTCCCTCGTACCTGAGCCGGTTCTGAGGACGAGGCATAATATGATATCATTGCAATAGCTTGATTTAATTCCACCTATTATACAAAAAGAGATATGGACAGCAAAACAATGATCAACAAAATAAGATTGAAACAACTGACCAATATCACAAAGCAACGACAAGGAGAAGCATTAATGTAACACTTACAAATTCAATAAAAGCTTGATTTCTGTTTGCTCCAACATTACACTTTGTGTTGACAACTTTGCCAAATGGCTTCCCTAATTCAACAAGTTCCTCCTCTGTACACTCCCATGGCAGGTTTCTTAAATGAAGAACCTTGGATGGAGGTTGCGTGTAGCGGAACTGTTGCTGACTGGATACAGATGCCATTCTGATCTATTAACCCTAATCTACCAAAACACAGTAAGATAACGAGTCATTCAGGTCACAAAATACAAAGCCGATTCATATTACTGTACACCATCCTAAAAAGAAACACAAACTTTTAATGCATAGTGGAGCGTCAAACCATTACACATTGACAAGCTATCTCCTGGTCCAATTTGAATTGTTTTGTGTTTATCCTGATTTGTTCAATAGCCCGTGGTATAGCCTACTACTGGCCTCAGAGCAAGCCTTGAATTCCGAGCTCAATAATCCACTTTCCAATTCTTATAAAATCTCGCTTGTAACCAGAAGAGAGATTCTCAATTTTAGAGCAAAGCAAGGTTGGAACCCAGCTTCTTATAGATAGGGGGGTTGAATATCTTCCTTTCCTCTATTTAGCTCTCACCAAGTTCATTATATTTTCCCAAAGACGGAAATAAGTTGCTTTATTTCCCTTTGGGCAAATAGTCTTTCATTTTATCTCTGCCCTCCTGTGGAGCCCCTACAGCCCAGTACAAGCTCTTACATAGCAGGTACCTTCCTCCTCATTAATCCTTTTGAATATCTATCTATTAAGTCCCTCTAAAAGAATAAAGAAAGAACCTGAATGAAATGGTAATACTGAAAACAAAAAACCAGAACGAGGCAAATGTTTTCAACGGCTAACACCATATGTAACATACAAATAGTCAATAGGACGGAATAAAATGCATGTTGTTACACAAATCCACTTTTGTACGATAATGATGCTTGTTTTCACACACACGCCCCCCCCCCCCCGGAGGAGGGGGGGGGGGGGGAAATATGAATCACAGATGCATAATTTCAATCACTAGACACGTATTGAAATCAATCAGGTGATCAATCATGGAGGTTGAAACGGATAGATAAGATTGATACATCATACAGATAGAAATCGAATGCTGTCAACATCAAATCCAGATTGAATCCAATTGCAGAAATAAAGAGTAAGGGCAAAAATGTGAAGAGAAAGAGAATCGAGAGATTGAACGTGATACCTGACTGCTGATAAGAAGTAAGATCGTTGTTATTCGCAAAAATTTAGGGTTTGCAGAGAACGGAACAGATAACAAGCTGGAAAGACTCGAATTTCACTTATTATCGTCGTAACGCCTTGTGGTGGGGATGGAAATTTGGCACCGGATAAGCGTGGGTACGCACCCCGTGGAGGTTAGCATATAAACATATGGATGTCGTGTGGCTGCCGCTGGGGCCGAGTGCAAGCATAAAACTTGGTTAATTACACATTACACCATCAACTATTTAATTTTATCATATTGCACCACAATTCTTTAAATTAGTTTTACATTGCTCAAAAGATAAACCTCCATTATCTTTTTGATAGAAAATGTCGACGTGTAAAGATAAGGTAAAACAATATCACATAGTTCAAAAGGTAAAGTATAATTTCTCTTTTATTAATCCAAATAATATTTTGGCAGTTATAACACAAATAAATCACTGCCATGTGACTTGCCAATATACTCATGTCAACATTAGCATGTTTGAATCCTAATTCTCCAATTGTCAATTGTGATACCCTTTTATGTATTGTCCACACTTTGATAGATTGTTGCAACCATAAAGACTTTAGGATTTGCACAACATGTGAAAGAATCTGGTGTTGGAGTATATCTTGAGCAGTATATACTTAATGTGATCATGAAATTTAAACAAGCAATGCAATTAAAAAACTCACTTGAATATAAAATAACAAATAGTTCAAAGTTAGTGCTTGACACTATATCCTAAAGTCAGATTTTATTTTCACACTTGTGATTATTGATCTCTTAAGTATCTACCTCCGAAGATATAATGATCTAAAAATTATGCAAAACAAACACTACAATATGTTTGTCTGACGAACCAGAAATTATGTTTCGTACTCTCTGGTGAATGAACACTCTAATTACGGGATGAATTGTAATGAAGAGGTAAGTGCAATTCGTCTCTTTTGGAATTCTATTTAAGTTGACTACATTTTTTAATCAATTTGTGGAGTCTATTTAAAGAGTAAATATTGGGTGTAATCGTTATACCAGTGTAACCATCTAAATAAGAAAAGAGCAAAAATGATAAAATAAGGCCCACTTCCTATCATGGAGGTGATTATGTATTACATATCTGGGTAGTTATGAATTTTACTGAGGTCTATGTTTTGATTTGTTTACCTATTAATGAACCGTTACACCATGTCATTTAAGAAGAAAAGAAGAGTCTATTTTTAAAGAGGGAATGACACATTGTATGAAATTTACTGTTTTTGGAATCTTAGAATGCATATTAAGTGGAATAATGGCCAATTTGATCTTTAATGCAAAAAAAATAATATATTTCCTGAATTTTAATCTAACTTGATTCCATTATGAGAAGAAATTTGTTACACTAAATTTATTTTTTTCTTGCAAATAACTTCAAGTCGCTCTGACTGTCTTTTTTGGAAGTGGGTAAAATGAATTGCCCATCAAGATAAAGGTTTCCCTGTTTCAAACAAGTGAACATGTTAAATGTCTTTTTAATCAGAGCATAGACATAAATAATTGGAATTATATTGAATATACTTGTAACTGGAATAATTGGAATTTTTGGAATGAACTATTTTTACAGCACAAAAATATGCAAAAAGGGCATAAATTAGATCTTCACATAAAATTATTCAAACTTTTTCATTTGTATTACAACCATATTAACTCTCCAAACCTTCCCTGCAAAAAAATCATTATATGAGACAACATGTATATGAGACTACTGAAGTGAAGTTTGAAATCATTATGATTTTCTATCTTCACATCACCAAATTGGAGAATTACCTAGTCTTGACTTCCAAGAAACAGTGCTTTAGAATATAAAGATTAGAAGGACAAAAGAAAGAATAATTCATGTTGATGTCACAGTCACTTTCATCTTATCAAATGTCCAATTTTTTTTTCCTTTCTATTTTCATCCTCATGCTTGAAGTAATTGGGGACTTGTGAACAAAAAATTCAATGTGTATAATAAACCACGTGACAGAGTTAGATGATATGCATCATACATAAATAGATCCCTCTATAGTACATAAATGAAACTAATATCATTCTAAACGATCTTATTTCATCACAAAAGGGAAAAACAAAAACAAACAAACAGAGATCAGAATCACTACGACGACACATAAGAGATTAGCTACAAGTACAAGAAGAAAATGGTCTATTATGTATGAAGCACAAGGCCTTGAACAGCTCAACTTTGACCAACAAGGACATCCCTATATGGAGTTGGCGCTGATCTTCCTTCTTCTGCCTGCCATACTATCCTCCTCTCCTCCTCCCGAATGAAAGGGACATGACCTTCCCTTACAATAATCAGTCTCTCTTGTGCACCTCCTCGTAGTTTCTCCAGTCGTAGGCCGTCGATTTGTTGCATCTTGAACACTTTAATGACATTTGTTAATCCCCCAATGAACAACAAGAAACTTGCAAACATACCCAACCAGATCCAAGTCACAGCCTGCATATACATAATTTGCCTTAGGGTCCCTTAGACACCTGCCTTTAAACTTCAAGCAATAAATCTAGTTTAAACTACTCATATATATCATAGACAATCCTATGGTACCACTGAAATAAATCAAATTGAGCCAAAGCTGGGCTCGCTAGTTTGCAAAGAGTATTCGTGCTTGGCTGATGAGGCTCTTGACAATCTCCAAACATCTTGTGTTCAAACTCAACTTGTCAATTATTTGTCAATTCTCAAGCTTGGATCACTAAGCGAATGAGCTTATACTAAGAAGTCAGACTCTGTCATGTTTAAGATGAAGATCAACTCAGGTACACATACACAAAATTATATAAGCAATATAGAAAATATAAATGTGAATATAAATATTTCACGTGATACTTTATTTTTCAGTTGGTATATCAAACGAACTCTCAAATTAAAAGTGCTTCAGCCCAAAACTATTCATGAATAGGTATTGAACTGTATGTACAATTTGCTAGATTTCCCATTCTATGCGATTGAAATAAAGTCTTGTTACCGCCTCCCTTTTTCCACTTATATTCTCTTAGACCAAGAAATTATAAAAGGCTAATAACACTTTTGGTTTTTAAAGTATACATTTTTTTGTCGGTTTAGTCCTTGTTATCAATCAAATAATCCGTCAAGTTTTTTGGCGGAAGTGACCATGTAAATTTCCAGTTAAGGCGGCTTCCAAATAATGTTATGGAAATTATCAACACATATAAATCACTGCCATGAATGACTTACCAATAAACCCACGCCATAGTGAACCAATCCTGCCTGCTCATATCTATTCATAATCGCTCCCACCAGGAGCAACAAGCTCGCCATCAAGAATGGGATGTGAACACTCTCTTGTAAGATTTGAACGTGCCCATCCGCTCGTTCGTATATCTGGCATGAGTTGAGGATTGATCCGATCAACCATAGAACAGGACCAGCTATAAGCATGTTCAAAGCATGATTCTCCAACTGTATATTACGATATCCTTTTTCTGCCTGCATTGTGTACATTAATTGTTGCAACAAACAAAGACATATTAGAATTTCCACAGCACTATGAAGGAACCTGGCTCTTCTTCTCTCCCACTTGTGAATTTCTACTCGGTTAATAGTACTTTTAATCCCTCAAATATGTCTGTTTTATCAATTTGATATTTATTGTATTAATTTTTTTAATTTAATCCCTAAAATTTTAATTCATATCATTTTAATCTCTAATCAAACAATTCGGGAGGATCATTTAAACACGAATTAAATATTTTAAAAAATAAATTGATAAAATTAAATATTTTAAAAAATAAATTGATAAAATTAAATATTTTAAAAAATAAATTGATAAAATTAAATATTTTAAGACCAAACTGATAAAAAATACATATTTTAAGGACCAAAAATACTATTAATCCGAAAATCAATCTATTTGAACGGTCTTTTTTTTCAGCAGATCTACCATCTACAGCAATCCTTTTTCTTTCTTTTTTTTTTAATTTTGGGGATCATTGCCAATATTAAATTACTAATTGAAACTTAGACAGTGAGTGCAATTGCAAAAAAAAGAAAAAAAGAAAAGAAAAGCGCACCTCAATTAGAAGAAAAAGAACCCCCAAGAAAGAAAGAAGTGAGCCCAACGCCTGAAGCGTAGGCACCGCAAATTCGACAACTGCGAGCTGCGCATCAAACTCCAACAATGCTAATCGATAATTGATACTGGCAAGATGAGCGAAAAGATCATGAACATTCACCACGAATATGAGGAACAAGCCAATGAGTATGAGAACAAGCCCCGATTTTGGCTCGATTGAAAGGAGAGCAGCGAAGCCACATAGAAGCAAAATCGTAGAGAACACATAGAGCCCTGCGTTTATGTACTCTGATCTGTTCCGAGCCAGACTTGGCCCGTACAATCGGCTCTCACGGGCGGACGCAAGCTTCACCATCCTTGATTGAAACTGTTATATATCTATGTAGACGAACAGATGAATGCGATTGAGTTGTAAGAGTTGATCGGTGGTGAACCGAGACGGTGGTGATTTGGATGAGGAAGAGGAGGAGGAGAAGCATTAGTCAGAGAAAATATAGTAGGCATGTGTGTGTGTGAGAGAGAGAGAGAGAGAGGAGTTGGGGGGTACGTGTCGTCGTGCATGGCTTTTACATGAAAGCGACTTCTGATTTTCATGGAGGACTTTGAACAAGCCAACTGAACACGTGGCGGTCATAGAAAGAGAGAATTCTGCTAGAAACGGTGTGTTTAGTTTTTTTATTTTTTATATCTTTCTCTTTTTATTTTCCAATAATCTGGAAATTTCATTGCGGTCCGTTTAGATGCAGTGCACAGCTTAGCATTCTGTGCGCATTAGCGATGGATAACGGGAGAATCAATACTGCTGTGGCAGAACACGCAAAGAATGAACCAACTGTTCGACGAAATGCATGAACGAACTGTTAGAGCAATGTTATGTAATTTAAATCTGTAATTTAAATTTGTATCTCAAATGAAGGGGACCATTGGATCAGTAGATTCTATTTAAAAAAGTTAATGGGACCCACTGATCCAATAATTCTCCTTCATTTGAAATACAAATTTGAGTTACATAATATTTTTCCGAACTGTTATCTCATGGAACACTAATAAGATTTCAGGTGCCCCGCCTCAAACACTACTATGATTTTTTGACTTATACCATATATGATGGTTGGAACCTACCATATATAATGTTCTGTCATTGAAGGTTTACCTTTTGTTGCCAACTTGTCATGGTATATTCAAATGTAAAACTTTTCTGAAATGGTGACAAGTGACAACTGATTTACATTTGTCCATATTGAATGGATTCTCAGCACATGTTCTTTCACAATCCCTACGCTTTTATGCTCAGGAAAAGTGGCTTCTTAATTTTGAAAATTATGTATTTTTGCTTTTTGGGCATATGAATAAATTTTGTTTATTTAAAGAGGTAAGTGCTGCTCTTCTCTTCCGGAATTCCTTAAGGAATATAGATTTCTTGTGTGCTTATTTGGTGCAGTAAAATAAAGAACACAAAGATTATATAGAACCAAAACTAACACTCTGAATTCACAGAGAAAATAGAGATAATTTTAAAGTATAATATATTGTTTAATAAATTGAGTAGAATTGTAGTACAATACATAAGAAAATTTATAGAAAAATTCAAAAGCCTAAGATTTTTAAAATGGAAACAAATCTAGGAAAGTTGCCAAAAATAAATAAACACATGTCGAATAAATTAAGAAAATTGACATGTTTTAGGAAACTAAATATCCTAAAATATTACTAATTAAATTCTGATTCTAACAACGTAATAAAATAAAATAAAATATAAAAATTGCTAATCTTGTTCTACATCATTACTTCATTTTGATCCTCAATTAAAAGAGATGACATTGATATTTATACAATTTCTTGTACTATCGTAATGACATGGCCCAATAATTATTATAGCTATAATTGTTGGATTTTTTCATTGGGATTATGTTAGTTGACATGCCATCATGTCAGCAAATGTTAGATTTTTAAATTCAAATAAAATTATTCATTTCAAAAAAGTACGTTTTCAATTTAACTTCATTTTGCCAAAAAAAAAAAAAAATTACTGAAAAAGGAGATTCTTTGGTCCCTTTTTTACGAGGAAATGATGCATTGGATGAAATTTGCAATATATATCTTATTATCATATCAAGTGGAATAATACACAGTTGGATCTTTACTACAATAGGCAAATCGTAATTCTTATTCTAGTTTGCTTTAGTTGTAAGAAGAATTGGTTACACCAAAGAAAAGTTTCCCCCTTTTGAAACCACTTCAAGTTATTCTAACTGCCTCTTTGAGAGTAGATGAAATTTATTGCCCATCAAAATGAAGATTTCCCTGTCAAAAACAAAGTAAATGGGTTAAATCTTCTGTAATAACAAGACTAAATGCATATAACTGGAAGTGCATTAGTTAGAGACTTGTAATCTGTATGTAAACACATGATAATTGCACACTTGCATGCACACAACCATGTTATCCGAGAGAATATTTAATACAACGGTGATACCAACCAATAATAAATCTCCAAATGGGTAAAGTGAACTCCACTTTGGTAGTTATTGACTTACATAGAAGAAGAGTGAATAATTATCTATTTACATGGACGAGTAGTTATTGACCTGTGTAGGGTCCACTTCCTTATTTGTTTTCATATTATTGGTTAATGAAAGTATGTGGTAATGCTGATGTGATATCATGCAATGAATATTTTTTTTCTATTATCCTCTACTTGGAATGAAAGATGTTTTTATAAAAAAAAAATTTGCGAAAGGGAAGTGAACTAGACCTTGGAGTAAAATCCTTCAGATCTTGCCATTGATATCGTCAGTTGCCTTGACTTGCGATTGCTGTGTGGGTTTTTCGTTGCTCTTTTCTACATCCCATTTGTGTTGTTCTTCCATGATTCCTGTTGTCTTCCTATACTTGAAATAGAGCACTAGCTGGAGCATGCCTAAAGGGCTGCCAATCATATTAGGAGACTGCCAAGATTTTGAAATTCAAGATAAGATTAGAAATCATTCTAGTATTTATATTTTGTTAATAAAAAACTTGAGATTTAATTGTGTAACGAACCGTCATCAAAAGATCATGGCTCAATATTCCGTAACCTAGCCAAATTGAACTAGCAAGAAAAGAGAAAAGAGACAAGTAGAACGGCATAAATTCCACACTCTTTGTTTGTATGACACGTCTCTGCAATCGTGAAACATGGGTCAATATTGTGAAGTGGCATACACAATTTAAGATGTCACGCTTATGTGAACACACAAACAAAAATGAATAATCTTTTCATGTTATGTCGTGTTATTGTTGATTGTTTAAATTTATAAGGGATAATAAGGAATGATTGGGAGAAAGAGATGACTCACCACAGCTATCAAAGGAGAAGCGTACATTGTTCCGGCAGCTATCAGTCCAATAATCCCGGTAAATACCTTGCGATGATGGTGATCGTGCAATACAAAAGATGATATTATTGCAGCGATGGCAAAAGCTATGATAACAGCTATCGTTAGCATTGAAACCTTCTTCTGCACCATGACATCTAACTATTAGTATTCCTTTCAGGTAAATTAATACATGTAGAGTTTGATTCATTGAAGAAGTAGACCATAAAAAACATGCAGGTAATCTATATCTATATCTATATTTATATTACTTATAAATGTCAGTATTTGTGAATTTTTTTTAATTTTTAATTTTATTCCTAATTATTATTATAAAGTCAATTATATTTATCTATATACTTTTATCTAATTTTTGTTTATATGAAGAAGTAAAGTTCTAAATATGTTAAATTATTATACACATGTAGTTACCAGATTGAATTTTACGGTCAAATATATATTATATTTTATTTTTTGGTATGCAATAATATAATAATATTATAAGTGATCTAATCGATCTATTTAACAAAATAAAAAGAGATTCCTAAATTAATGAAAGATTAAGTACTCAAAAATTTATAGAATAAAGTGATAACTAAATTTAACAATAATTAAAATATAGATTAATTATTCAGCACCTAATTTATTATTTAATTTAATTACACGTATAATTTACGTTTATAAAAATATTATTTAAATTTACTTATGTGCAGCGGACATCGTGGATTGTTACTTAGTATGAAAAGGTGAACTACGAAATAATAAATTTGGTGTTTGCAGGTTTAGTGTGATCAATCAAAATAGAAGTAAATGACTTGGTAAATATATAAATAACCTTGGATAATGGAGAAAATAGCTTGCCTTCTCTCTAGTCGGAGCAAACCAAAAATATATGAAGATGAAGGAGAGCTCGAGAAGAATCCCTAAGCCATTAATGGTGACCAAGGGGAAGTTTTCCCACCTGTAGCTTACAACTGGAAGCCCATACCAAGTGTAAAGGAAACAATTCAGTAGTGCAATAACGTATGGAACGCATGAAAACTCCTCTGTGCTTTTCTTCCTAATAACCCTTGCAAAAGTTAATCTGGTTACAACAGAAAAGAAAAACTCCGACATTAGCTCAACGAGGTTATAAGTGATGTAAGTATCAAACTTTCAAAAACGAAAACATAAATCAACAGTGTGGTAGTAGAACTTGACGTTACATGGGTGCACCATAGAGTAGCATGGAGGCAGCA
Source organism: Ilex aquifolium (assembly GCA_951799425.1). NCBI lineage: Eukaryota > Viridiplantae > Streptophyta > Magnoliopsida > Aquifoliales > Aquifoliaceae > Ilex > Ilex aquifolium. The sequence goes on along the minus strand of OX637391.1, from coordinate 60,677,402 downwards.
TTTCCTGCAAGAAACACCATGCATGCTTACTATATATATATATATAATAGGGACTGCAAGAAATAAGAAAAACAGAAAGTTACCCATTACTCCTAGTGCCATACGCAACTTGTCTCCCATGCTTGAGTGTGAGGCAAATAGTTCTTGAGGTGGGAATGGTCGGAAGAATGGACCTAAAAAGAGCTAGTTAAGAACGTGGCTTCACCAGCTTAGCATTCTATAGATTGTAGGAGATATAAATACTACTGAGACGAGTGAAAAAGAGAATAATATATCGAAAAGAGCGGTTTGAACAAAAAGAAGAAAGTGTTGTCTACATCTTTCAAACTTGTGGAGGGAAACAATTGGCTTTAATGGTGTGGGGTGTGGGCATTTGCTTCAATTTGTTTAATGCAAATGCTCCATGTTAAATCTTTTTTTGGATTTGATGAAAAAATGAAAAGATGAAAAGTTAGAGAGATAGACAAAATATCATGTTTGATAAAAAAGAAAAAATATGAATGATGGAAAAGTGAATGTATGAGATTTCTTTCCAACTCACCAAAATCAATCCCTCCAAAATTAAGAGGAAAAGTGGATGAAAAGTTAGCTAGCCACCGTGGCTTGAGCTACAGTGTGGATTTGTTAATTATGTATGTTATTTGTCTATAAATCATTTGATATATACATATATCATATTTATCAATTACATATATATTATGTGTACATTAATTTTATATATAAATATAATGGTAAAATATGTATTTATATTTTTTTAATAAAAAAGAAAAAAGAAAAAAAATATTTTTCCATCTTACCAAACACAAAAAAATTAATCATTTTTATTTTCCCTCGTATCAAACACAAAGAAGAGAAGTAAATATTACTCTTTTGAATGATAGAAAATGTATCACTTCTACTTTTTATCTTTCTATTTTTTTATACAACTTATCAAACGAATCATAAGACAGATAAGAGACGAAAGAGGAAGAACATAATGCAAATTGTTTGCTGTATTTGGTTCTCTTGATAGTGGAAGATGTCACTTGACCTCCACTACCCACTTGATACAAATCTTTAAGGTGTTGTTCTTTTCACGTCAAACATGGAAATGGTATATTGGGAGCTTTTTCTAATGCATACGTTCTGTTAGTTTGCTTTATTTTTCTTCATTTTAATACGATACATTTTTAATGAACTTGATGACGCTGCCCTGCCCTGCCCCCTGGGTTATTATTTATGTATCCATTTTTGAGAAACAATAATTCTTGTACAATGGTACTATGAGTGATACATAAATTGTTGGGAAAGACAGGACAAGAGACCCTTGAGACCCCAGAAGAGCCCCAAAAGACTGAAAGAAAGAGGGAGAGTAGAGGACTCTTTTAGAGGAAGAGGAATAAAGAAAGCAAAGACAAAATACAAAGGCAGTAAGAATTCAGCATGTGGAATCAATTCATTCGAGACTCAAAAAGTTTTAATGCTTGCTTCTTGGTGAAACCAAAATAAATTCTATTCCAACGAATGGTTTTGTAGTCGTAGCGATAGACTTAAAAAATAGACTTGATAATTTCAATCATTCATTTCACTGTAGGTCTTACCATTTATTGGAACCCACTACCTATTCAATGATTGAAATTATCAAGTCTACTTTTTAAGTCTACTTTTTAAATCCATGTAACATTGCTTAGTCATAACTATCACTTTTAATATCTGGTTGGAGGAAGTGGCTGCCAGTCATATATATATATATATATTAGTCATTACCCGTGCTTGAATGTATTATACAACAAACAAAAAAATCTTAAATAATTGTCAAATTAAAAAAGAATGGCCTAAAAATATTCATACAAATTATTTTTTTAAAATAGCTCAAAATATATTGTCAATCATATCTTCCATATTAATGGAACTTTCATAAAAATATATAAAAAAACTCTCCAAAACAACATCATATACACAAATGCTTTTGGAAAAAAAAAAAACAAATACTAACATAACCCAACGAAATTTACAATTTTTAAGCAATAAATAAAAGAAAAAAAGTTAAATATAAATTGGACAAAATTAAATGTCAATTTTTGATAAAATTATATATTAATTTACAATCTAAGGTGCATTTTGTGTTGAATATTATTTGGAGTTTATAGTTAATGTGCTATTTTTTATTTACATTAAGTGCTATTTACAAATTAAGAAGTAAGTGACAAAATACTTGCCGTCAAATATATAAAAACTTTGAATTAGTTTCATAGAATAAGTAATTACAAACATGTAATTAGATAGAGAGAAAGAGAGAGAGTATACGATAGATAGATAGAGAGAGTTATATGAGAGATGTGAGTTTTAGAGTTGTAAAAGGAATGAAAATCTAATTAGGACCATCGGATCAAAACGATCTGAACCGCAAAAAACTAAAAACAAATAAATCTAGCTATTTTGTTATATAGATATATATAATTTTTTAGAATGTCTTTTTCAACATAAAAAGAAGGGGTAAATTATATTCACACCCCTGACATTTGGTTTTATTACACGGACACCCCATCACGTTTCAAAAATTACACTAAAACCCCTTGACATTTGAAACTTATAACATCTACACCACTTCCAACTAACAGACATTAGAATAGTTCACAGTCAAAGTTAATTTCATCAATAATAATTCTTGAAATACCAAAAATACCCTCAAAATATTTATTCTTCTTACCTCCCATCTCCCATCTCTCATTTATCATTTCTCTATTATATATTTCATATATAAACTACAATTTTTCCAATTAAATGATGAATTTCATAATTTATCTAATTAATAAGTTAAATATTATAATTTTTTTATTAAACAATATATACAAATGTAAATTCTGTTTATCAATCCATTTGCCCCAAATTCATCATTAATCATCACAATTATTGTTTAATATAAATTTCATTTTACCAATGCAATTGCCCCAAAATCCACCATTAACACCATCACAGTTAACCACCACCCACTGTCGCCTCCACACCATGGAAACCATTACCATACTTCACCGAAAATTACCACCACTTTCTCCTTTTCCTCATCTCTCTCTCTATGAGAATCACTGTCCAGTAAAGCAGTAACCCCATCATCAATCCGCCACCTCCATCTTCTGCGAATCAAATTCGGTTTCCTCATATTTGCGAAACGAATTCAGCTACCTCAAATTTATACTTCATCTCTCTCTCTCTCTCTCTCTCTCTTTTTCATATACAGAGCACCACCACTGGTAACAGAGTAACCATATCACTAGTCCACCACCCATATCTTCATTTTCACCTCCACAACCACCACAATCCAACAACCCCACCTCAGATCCTTTTGATTTCTCAGATCTTCACATAAGATCTGCACATCGAATCCTTTCAACTTCTCAGATTTTGATGGAGGTGGCTACTGGAGGGTGTTGCAGTGATGGGAGAGGGTTAGCAATTTTCACTGGTGATGACAAAGGCGTTAATGGCGTTGGGTGCAGAGAAGACATTAATGGCGCTGGGTGCAGAGGGAAGGCATTAATGGTGCTGGGTGCAGAGAAGACGACGAGGGCTTGGGGTTTGGGTTTGAGTTTGTGTTAAAATGAGGGGTAGAATAATCTTTTTATCAAGACCGTTAACTTTGTCCAACTATTGGGGTCTTAGTGTAATTTTTGAAACGTGAAAGAATGTCTGTGTAATAAAACCAAATGTCAGGGAGTGTGAGTGTAATTTACCCTAAAAGGAAAGTAAGGGCCTGAGCTGTGATGAAGAATAGCATTTAATATGATGGTGATCTAAGCTTTTCTAGCTCTTGTCTTCCATTCATTTTGTGTAGCTTCTACTGTCCATTAAAATTCTATATTCGTCTACTAAACATTATCTATTATGATGCCTTATTCCATCACGGTTGTGGTACTTTTTTGTTTTTTTTTATAATGAAGGAATCCCATCGATCAAGATCATTTGGACGCGTGGCCAATAGGCAACCTGAACCAACGCGCAGGGGTTAAATTTAATTAAGGAGATGATCCTAAAAAACATTTTCATCTTGTAAAATATCGAATCCTTAATCAATGTCAATTTAAAACATTTATCAAGTGGCCGGTTATCACTTGAACTAACCCCTTGGGGTTTGGTTCTCGTACTTGAACGTTCTTCCAACACGGCTATGATGGGTTTGTGATCACCACTTCAATTAGACGTCGTTAAAATAAAATTTATTTGTATTCTGTTGTTGTATTTGTTATCCATTTTATTGATTGTATTGAGCACAACCCTTTGCCTTGGTGATAGAATATTATGTTTATCTGTATGCACATACATGTTTAGTGTAGGGGAAGAACATGAAGTTGTTGTCCGTCTCTAACGAGTATTGAGGAATGTAAGTGACAAACAATTTTATACTCATTTAAGACCATAGCATTTTCCTTACCTACACTATTTAGATTATACGTAACGACACTAATTATTGTAAAATTTTCAGTTTTAATCTGTTTCTGATGTGGATACACGTGATTCATATCATACTTTTTTGTATTTCGTTCGCCTAATTTCTTTATTTTATGTTTGGCTATTGTTCATTGTGAAGAAAAATAAATTTCAAATTTGGAAATTGCTTTCTAAGAATAGTGAAAAAAAAATTTCCACGACTCACAACCGAAGTTGAAGAAGAACGAAGAAGTTAGAATATAGCTCCAAAAAATGGGGGAAGAAAAATATCTTTATTATTATGGAGAAATCTAAGTTACATGTTTACAATCAAAAGCTTACAAAAGAGAAAGCTTACAAAAGGAAAAAAACTTACAAGAGAAAAAGTAGGAATAAACTGGTAATTGTTGTTGGTGATTTGTGTTTTTGTTGGCTTGGTGATTTGGGTTGGGGGGAGGTCTATTTATAGGTGACTAGAGAAGGGTCTAGAAACTCAAAGTAGGTGGAGGTTTGGAAGGTTCAAGAATTCTAACTTAGTGGTGAGCATTGACAGAAAATTGAATGTTCTAGATGTTGGTAGAAGGCTCAAGAAGGATACCATGTTCTACAAGGTTTTAGATATTGAAATTCTCAAATACATTAATCCTCATTACATCTCTCAAAAATAAAATAATTACCAAAAAATTACTTTAATTTTTTAACACTCCTTTGCTTTTCTTGACAGATGGCACTTGCAGGGGTTTATATAATAGAAGAGACATTTGACTGTTTCAGGCAAAAGAAAGGAACTGATGCTGTAATTATCTCTATTTATTCGTCAAAAAGCTAAAATGATCTTTAAGTATCTTTATCTTCATGTTGTTTGACCAATAATTTCTAAAATATGCTGACTTTTGATTTTTTTTTCCCTTTATTCGGAAAGAGAAATGTGTCTTTGTTGCAAGTATTGGGTATTTGAAGCCACCCTAAATTTTTAGTTGTTTTGGAAAAGTATTTAGAAAACATCATATTTTTCGTTCAGTACGATAAAAAAATAGAATGATGAAAAATTGAAGGGATAAATAAAACATCATGTTTGATAAGGAAGAAAAATATGAATGATGAAAAAAATAGAGGAATTATTTTTCTTTTCAACTCACCAAAATCATTTCATTTAAAATTAGGAGGAAAAATGGATGAAAAATTAATTAGTGTGTTGAAACGTATGTTATTTGTCTATTGAGAATTTCTACGGTACCGTTGGTGTTATCGGTACGAAAAATTACAACTTTAAAAAGCATGATCGATTATGAAATGTTAGGATTGACACTGCGTTTTTTATCATCAATCAAGGGTGTCGTGATCAATCATGACATTTTCTTAAACAATTGTAATTTCTCTATGATAAAATTATAATTTTACCATAAAATATAATAACCGGTGATATTAATGTCGAATTTTTTTTTTGGATACCGTAAAATATTCCCTATCTAGATATATCTGTTGTTCCTCAATTTGTTATTTTAGTTCATTCGAAAGCGATAATTTAAATTAATGACCAGTGAATAAATAAAATGATTATTCCCCACAAATCAAATCTGAATGATCATTATAGGACAAGCTTTATGGAACGGTATCTTGGCCCAGACCATTGAACTCGGCGAATTTAGTCTAAAAAACACGGAAAGGACAACATTGTTTTTCATTGATCATGTTTGTAACACATGATTGGCCCTCACAGGATGGTGGAAGATGTTTGGGGTAGCTAGTGGGACCTATACGTAGTGGCATAGCACGGGTCGTTAAACATGTCTCAACTTTCAAATGGCACGTGTCCACAGATAGGCCTGTTAGCCCGATATATTACAGGATCATAGATCGGCCCAAACTGTAACGTGGTGGTCCAAGTACCATCCGTCGGTCAGATGAATATGGGCATGGTCCTTTTTTGTGGCCAGTTACGCCCAATAGGTCAACTCTTTTAAGGTCCGGTCCGAGTAGCAGCCCTATAAATAAGCCTAAAAAAAACTTTTTTTTTTTATTATTTTAATTCTAGTTTTTGTTCTTCGGTCGATCTTATCCCATTGATTTACTAGCTAGCTAAGTCGATTTTTGTCCCGTTATTGACACTTGTTTAATTATTATTTTATAAAAGTGATCTATATGTGTTATAAATATATATTAATTAGATAAGTTAGGAGGAAGCAATAACAATAGACAAACAAACAAAAAAATAATATATAAACCAAACAATATTTAAAAATAAAAATGGTAATACTCAAATCTTGGATCCAGCTTCGGTTTGACCAACATGGGTAGATATGGATAAGCATGACTATTTTAACTTTACTAATTCAACCTTATATGTAAATGCAATAATCTTTTGGAGAAATTCTACCTTACACCCCAAAAAATTTAAGAATTTCTTTTTTTTTACACTCAAAGATTAATTTTTTATATTATACCCCTCAATATATTAAAAGCGTTACAGTGTGATCTTTCCGTTAAGTTCTGTTACTCATTTCTTCAAGAACACATCGTCGTAGAAGGAATGAGCAACAGAAGTTAATGGAAGAATTACATTGCAACACTTTTATTATATTGAAGGTAAATTTTGAGATATTTAATATTTGAGAATACAAAGTAAAAGTTGTTAAATATTTGAAGGTATAAAATGTGATTCTGCCCATCTTTTTCTCATCCAGTTGAACCGGCAAGGACCCTTGGAGATCACATTCACATCTCACTTGCTGCACTTAATTTATCATTGTACAAGTTCTTACCTTCATCTGTTGACTGTAACAACTCATTTTTTAATCCATGCATATAATGAAAGCAAAACCCTTCCCAAGACCCAAACAAAGAATATTTCTTTTGCTAGTCAAATAACCATTGCATACAAAGATTTTTTTTTTTTTTGTTGTTGTTGTTGTTTTTTGGTGCAATGGAGGAGATCACGGATTTTTTACCCATATCCTATAACGACACGAATGCGACATAATGATAATAGATTAATAAAAGAACGGACCGAAATCAAACAACACTTAGACTAAACATGAATGACACAACTCGATCGTATACGATCTAATTGACACAATTCAAGAAAGACTGATGAGTAAATGTGAATTCAAAGAATAATGTTAGATTGTCCAAATAAAGGAATAAAAAATATGGACCAAATAATATAACATTATTATAATAAAAAAATTTAAAATTTAAATGTATAAACACGGGACCAGCAACACTGCTATATTTGGTAGTTTCACATTATTTGACAAAAGTCTGAGAATCAGCTTGATTAATATATATATATTTCTCGATAAACTAAATGAAATGGAAGAAGGTTGCGTTCTCACTTTTCACATGTTTTTTTAACCATATCATCTGTACCCACTCTTTCGTTTGTGCATGTATTACGGAACCTCACATGAAACTTTTATATAGTCATTGAATCTAGCAAGTTGCTTTTTCATATACATTAACCCAACATGCAGTTTTCAATTCCATCTCTCCGTGCTTCACTATGCCTTGTTTTGGCAAATACCCACAACATATATAAAAATGGTCAAATATAAATAAACAAAACTTTCTTCTTTTGTTTAAATCAAAATATATAGAACAGATCCAAAACGTGAACAAAAATATGAGAAATTGTTTAGTGAGTTATACACACTATGTGACAGTGTCATGTGGTGTGCACACTCAATCAAAGGTTGTCATAAAAGCAGTTTCTGAGGCACGCAAGTTGTTTTTTTTGAAAAAAAAAAAAAAAATCAGCTTTTTTTTTCTCCCCCAACCAACTTTTATTCGATTTGGATTTACACACTAATGGTATCCCTGCATAATCACCAAGAATGATAAGAAAAGAAAGGCCATCCAATATTCCTAGAGCCCATGAACTTAACTTTGAGAATTACATCTAGACCCCTAAAATTTGTCACTAGATCACGTAAACCCCCTCAGTTATAAAATAAAAAATAACACAGTGCCCCCTTAAAGTTTTGTCCCGTAACACATAACCCCAATCGTTAAGCTCCTTTGACAAACTGTCAAACTTTGACTGAATCAACATATTTTTTTGAAAAAAATTCCAAACTACCCATGTTTAACCCAACAATAAAAACTTAATAATTTTTTAATTTATTTAGAAACCCCAACAAATTAAATACATATTGCTTTAAACCTTCACCCTCTTCGCTCTTAGCATAACACCCACGACTGCTACAACCAAACCAAGAACCCCAACCCATCGCCACTACCACCACCAAATCAAAAGATCCCAGCCCATTGCTACAACCCAAATATCCTAACCCCCACCCACCGCCCATTGCCACCATCCACCCAACCATTGAAAGATTACACCACCTATCGTCTCTAACCACAAATATCAAAGGCGCAACACCAACACAACCATCACATGCCCTGCAAACAGCCCAATGCCCCTATCACAGCCCAACGCCCCCACGCCATCACATAACCGACTCGACTCTGGTAATGGCTCTGAGAAGCAGGAGGGTGGTTTTCCTGGATTTTCTACTCACTCAAAAGGAATTAATTAAAGCAATTATTTTAATTGGTTATAATTCTGTGCTTCCATTTGGACCAAGAACGCCACGCTTTTGCTCCTCAGCCAAGAGCAGATATGACTTTAGGTTTTGGAGATCTAAAGAAGGGATGTGGGGTCGTCTCCGTTGTTAATGCAGAGGTCACCGACGACCAACGAAAGAAAAGATTGGGTGGGCAAATGGTGGTGGCATCGGTGGTTTTACCTTTAGAGAAAGAGAAGAATTTTGAGAGAGAAAATAATACTAAAGATATATGGAAATTTGGAGGCCGGTCCCCTTTGTAGACTTATTTGCTGATAAGTCCATCAATGAAATTTGTTTAATATTAAGTTCATTTTGATATCTATTGTCCAAAATACTCTAGTAGTTATATTTAATTAAAACAAGTTTAAAAACTAACAATTCTTAAATTTTAGGAGTCTAACTAATATTAAAATTCTCTATCATATCTATCTATATCCATATGTAGAATAAAACTATTTATTTATCTCTCTCTCATGTCTATCTATATATATATAGGGCTCGTTTGATTGCCGTATTAGAAATGGACGGATGAGATAAAATAATACAGGCTAATACAATATAGATGGATAAAATATAAGATTAAATGGCGTATTAAAATAATACGTAATTTTATCTAGTATTTGACATACATAATATAAGCGTTGGATAATAGTTATTTAGTCCAATCCGTTATTTGGTCAGATAATTATTTCATCGTATTAATATTAAATTAACAAAAATACTCTCTCATATATATATACTAGTTATTGCCTGTGCCTGAAGGCACAGAGTAATAAAAAATAGTAAACAATAAACATATTTGTATTCATATTCAAATCACAAACATAGAGAAGAGAGAAAAGAATTTAAGCATCAGTTTTGTAGTGGGGGTGAGAGGTGTTGGGCGGTAGTGGTGGTGGTAGGAGATGGTGATGGTTGTGGTGGGTGGCAATGACCGTGGTGGCGGCGAGGGCGATGGTGGTGGTGGAGGCGGTGGTGGTGGCGGTAGTGGTGGTGGTGGCGGCGGCGGCGACGACGACGACGACGGTGGTGGTGGGGTGGTGGTGGCGACGACGATGGTGGTGGTAGAGGTAGTGGTGGGGCGGTTTCAAATATTATTTTTTTTTTTAAAGTACTTATGAAAAATAATTTTTAGAAATACTTTTAAAAAGTCACTCCAAACACATCCTTAAGGACCTATTTTCCTATTAAATATAGAGTGTTAATATTAGCCGTTAGATTAACTTTAAAGTAAAATTTAAAGCGATCTCAACCGCGAATAGCAAAAGTCATTTTGTTTATTTTTTGAGATTTGAATTGTAAGCTACTTTATTATATAGATATATATATATATATATATATATATATATATATATATATATATATATATATATTTTTTTTTTTCTCTCTTATATCTATCTATATATATATATAGAATAGGACTGTATGTTTTTTTCTCTCTCATATATATGTACTAGTTATTACCTGTGTCAGAATAATAAAAAATGATAAATAATAAACATATTTGTATTCATATCCAAAATTAAATCACAAACATAGAGGAGAGATAAATGAATTTAAACATTGATTGTAGTAAGAATGAGAGGTAGTGTTGGTAAGAGACGGTGATGGTTGTGGTGGGTGGCAATGACCGTGGTGGCGGCGGCGGTGGTGGTGGTGGTTGTGGTGGTGTTGGTGGCGGCAGTGGCAGCGGCGATGGCAGTGGCAGCAGCGGCGACAGTGGTGATGGCGGCGATGGTGGCGGTGATGGTGGTGGTGACGACGACGGTAGTGGCGGCGACGACGGCGATGGTGGAGGTGGTGGTGGTGGTAGAGGTAATGGTGGTGGGGGTGGTGGTGGTGGTGGTAGAGGTAGTGGTGGGGCGGTGTCAAACACTACTTTTTTTTTTAAAGTAGTTATGAGAAATAATTTCTAGAAGTACTTTTAAAAAGTCACTCCAAACACACCTTTAGGGCCCTATTTTTCCTATTAAATTTAGAGTGTTAATATTAGCCGTTAGATTAACTTTAAAGTAAAATTTAAAGTGATTTAAACCGCGAAAAGCAAAAGTCATTTTGTTTATCTTTTGAAATATATATAAAGAGAGAGAGAGAGAGAGAGAGAGAGAGAGAGAGAGAGAAATTTGAATTTAAAATTTATGTGAAAAATTTATTGGCATATTTTCATTGATAGTAAATTAAGAAATAACAATTCCTAAGTTAGGAAATTAATTTAAAGTTACTTTCAAGGAAGAGTATTTTTGAGTTTTAAAAAACAGTGTATTTAATTACTTATTAGTAAGATTAAAAACGAACTTATTTCTAAATAAATTTTCTTAACGGACTAAACTCATTACAATTCTCTTAAAGAGAACTCAGCTCCAATTTTCACAAAGATATATAACTTGCGTTTGGGTAGGGTTTGGTATGATATATGGGTTTGGGTTGGATTGGTTGGCTCTATCGAAGTGTATAATGGTCATTTTATGGTTTTTCATTAGGTCCGTTGGCCGTTACTGATAGGGTGACAATGTTATTTTTTATACCTAAGTGGATCCGATTGATTATATAATAAATCTTAGGAGGTATGAGTATAATTCTTTCTTCATGTTTTGGTATTCTCCCGTGTGTGCGCACCACTAAATACGCTTTGTCCCCACTTCGCATGGGTGATTTTTCAACGTCAACGTAAGCCAAGGGGCCTGAGTCTAACGTCACAATCATGTCATCACACTTTCCTGGGAATTACCCCCTCCCTCTCTCTGTCTCTCTCTCTCTTTTCATAGTCTCAGCTCTCTTTTATTCTCTCTCTGTCTGTCTCCTGCTAGGAAATGCAAGTATTAATAACGCGGAAGAGAAGGTTTGAAAATTCTTGGTCTTCTTCCAAATGCTTGATCTCTGACTTTCTAATTTTTTTTCTATTCTTAATTTGTCTTAATTAGTCACCATCATCAATGGTAAATACGTGTAATATAAAGGTAGAAAATAAATAGAAAGAGGCCAAGCGGGGTTGTTCTGGACTCTTTCAAGGAGAAATGGTCAGCAATTGGACTTCCTCACTTCAACTATAGCTCCAATGACCGTTGACCGGTCCTTACGAAGAAAATCCCACTTACTTTTCTCAGTCAAACTTGCTCCTTCCCCTCTCTATATTTCTCTCTTTCCCTCAATTTTCTCCATTCAAAACCAGACCCTCTCTCTCTCTCCTCCCTAATACAGCAGAACTGATTGCATTTAGGTACAAAATCTGCTGCTTTTTTTGAATGATCTTTACCCCAATTCAACTTCTCTGGAAATATATAACCAGTTTAGCCTCTACTTGTCTCTTAGCTAGGATTGAGTTTGTTTCCTTCTTTTACTTGCAACTTGGAGACTTTCAGCTTCTTCTTTTTTTGAATTTTACAGCTTCGTACTCGTTTATAGCCTTCTAGTTGAACAATTTTGGACATCAAATGATCTCCTCCTAGCATTTTTACCATCTGGGTTTTTTATTGCTGTTTTATTAGTACCACTTGGTTATAATTAATACAGCAGACTTGCTTGGTGTGGCTTGAAAATGGAGAACTCAGCAGACTGGGAGAAGAAGAATCTGATAAATGAGTTAACACAAGGGAGGGAGCTAGCAAAGCAGCTCCAAATCCATCTGAATGTGTCATATTCTTCGCATGAAAGCCGAGAATTGTTGGTTCACAAGATCCTGAATTCATATGACAAGGCTCTCTCAATGCTGAAATGTGTTGGTGCTTCAAGTGGAGAACCACAACTCACTATAGGAACTGCGATTGCAGTGTCGTCCGAGTCCCCTCGTTCCTTCATTGGAAGTCCACATAGCGAAGATTCCGACCGGGATTCCAAGGATCAGGAGCACAAAGATGGCTCAAGGAAGAGGTAATAAGTTGTAGCTTTGCTGCTTTGGGTTATGGGCTTTCTTTATTACATGCATACTAAGATTACTCGAGTTTCATAGTGATTAGGGATGTTAATCGAACCGATCGAACCAAGCTACTCGAGCTCGGCTAGGGTTTGACTTGTTAACTTAAACAATTTTTATCCGACACTTGGTTCGGTTCGAACCCGATTGACTCGACTCGTTTATATGTAAATATTCGGGTTCGGCTTGTTTTTGACTCGTTCAGGCTCAGTTCGTTTAAAAAACGAGTCAAATTTAAACAATTTTTTACACTTGATTAAGAAAATGAATTTTTTAAGCTCGACTTGAACTCGTTCAACTATGAGCCCTAATAGTGATTCTCTCTAATAGTATTGTAATACACTTTTACTTATTTTTTTCCAAAAGATTATTGCATTATGAATTTAGGTGAAATCTGCACGGTAGATGATGTATCATTAATAAAAATTAAGGAACAGTGTATTAAAAAAGATGTAGATGGTTTGAGTTTCACATAAAATGTATAAAATTTTACGTTGTGTTTGAATTACCGCGTGCAGGAAGTGTGTGCCGCGGTGGACAAAACAAGTGCAAGTTTGTCCAGGATCAGGACTTGAAGGAACTCTTGATGATGGCCATAACTGGAGAAAATATGGGCAGAAAGACATTCTTGGAGCCAAATATCCAAGGTTCTTCCTATGATTTATGCCTGATTCAAATTTTATTACAATGAAAGTACATTTCTCCATGAATTTGAGGTTCAAGTACATCTATTCTTACTCATGCCACTGAAATTTTCATATTTACAACTGATTCTTTGCATTTGCAGAGGCTATTACAGATGCTCCCATCGAAATGTACAAGGATGTTTGGCTACCAAGCAAGTGCAAAGATCTGATGAAGATCCAACAATCTTCGAAATCAATTACCGGGGAAGGCACACTTGTACTCCGACTCAGGGTTCCCATTTAACTCCACCACCATCATCATCATCACCACCCGATAATCGAGAACCAAGAATAATCGTAGACAGTGAGCAATTCGTCCCTCTACCCCAACAAAACCAACAAGAAATACTCTTAAACTTCCAAACAGGCCTCAAAGTTATAACTGAGAATTTGGACACTCCTGATCAATCATTTTCTTCTTTCCTCTTCCCTTCAACATCAAACACTAAGGCCGAAAACTATGCTTTCTCTTCTGCTATGATTGATAACAGTTTAGTGGGAAATTATTCTGCTTCATTCATGTCACCTGCAACATCTGGATCAAACTATTTCTCGGGTTCACAGACCCATATGAACAGCGTTGCAGGGAGCCTCAATTTGCCCACTTCCGAGCCTGAACTCACTGGGAGAGTCTCAGCTGTGACCTCTGCAACCAATTCTCCTACTGTTGGTTTAGATTTCCCGTTTGGGCAAGTGGAGTTTGACCCCAACTTCACTTTTGACAACCTAGGATTCTTTTCCTAAGTTAAGGAAAAAGATTCAAAAAATAAAGATCCATATATATGAGGTGCACTTAACCATAAGCACTTGGTGGATCCTAGTAATTAGCAAGAGAGAGAATAGGCGTTGGAGAGTACTGTTAGTGTAATCGACTTTATCGTCACTTTTTGACCCTAGTTTTGTCAGTTACGTACCATTGGTAATCTTTTGTGGAAGAGTGTAAGGCCAGTAATTTCTTAGAGTCTTTATACTAAGCTGTTGTCAAATTTGATTCAGAAAATTAATCTATTTCATTATTTGAACAATTCTCTTTGACTAGTTTTATTTTTATTCTTCTCTGATTCTCTCTGTCCATTTGTGTAATGAGCTTCTTGAAATAAAGATTGGTATTCCAAGAGGTACCTCAAGTGATAACAAAAATGAGTTGTAAATTCAGACGTTCTGAGTTCGAATCTTGACAATCTCTTGCGGTCAGGTCATGAGAGATTTATCCTTCATTAATTATCTAGTCTCAGTATAGATAGCCTGTTTTTAACCGAAGTAGAGAAGAAACTAATCGAGGTACACGTAAAATGATCTAAACATCTCTAACGGTTAAAGCAAAAAAAAGAAAGAAAGATTGGTCGACTTTTATTTAGAAAAGCCTTTACAGAAGGCCGAAGAGAAGGACAAGGAAGAGGACCTTGATTTTTCTTTAGGCCCACATTCAACCCACTCCATATAAAACCGGATCAAAGCCCATATAAAACCGGACCTGCCAGGCCTAGACCAAGAAAATCACGTAACCTACACGGTCCTTCTCCTTTCTTCGTAACCACTCCGCCCCAGATACGGGGTTTGACATTGTCAAACCTTCGTCGACCCATTCGAGATCACCTCGACCTCCACGCCCGGCCCTTTTACAACAACTTGTTTCTACCTGTTGCTCATTTATTTGATGCTATTTTCATATACAAACTCAATAATCATATATCATTCGTGTTGGTGGTCTAATGATAAGTTGTACCTGTTTAGAGTCGTTCTTGACTCTCAAATGATTATCAACTAAGATTCGATTCACAGGAGCAACACGGTTTATTATTTGTTATTGTTGGTGTCGTGGTGACGGACTGTCTTTCCGGGTTAATAACTATGAGCTTAAAACCGAATATTCCACAATGAGGGATCCACATGGTCACACTTAGGAGAGGTTATTACCTATTGGTCGCCTCTCCCACTTTCTTGAGAAAAAAAAAAAAAGAAACTCAATAATCATATAGTACCACTAAAAGAAACTTTGCTTAATTGAGCTACTATTCATTTTACATCCTAACACGTTAACCTCAATTTCAGAAATAATCGGAATAGATAATTTATAAGAATTAATGTAATAATTCTGCATAGGTAAGAACGGGTGGCGGCATAATCCCTTATCTCTTTCGATCCTCGTTATAAATGAGAATCTTATGCATCGAGCATGACTTACAACCTAATGTGTGCAGTTTCTCAATTTTATGTTTTGAAGGGGAAATTGATTATTTAAATGTGTAGAACTGGCAAATGGGCATGTAGACCATGCCCACTCCAATCAATTTTCTGTTGAGTGTAATTAAGATCCAAATAAAAGCAATTTGAGATATCCACACAAAGTGGTCCGACCCTTGTGGAGTGGAGCTATTCATTCAACTCTGAACCATAGCCTGTATACTTCCTCTATATGTTCTTAACGGGACCGTTTGCCATAACTTAAAACATTTTCAGGCAGATTGCATACTCATTTTAGCAAATGTATCTACCAGGAAACAGCTCAAATTTGATCAAAACTATTGAAAGAATACGTAAATATGCTTTCAATCGGACATTATAAAGCTGTATTGGGACCACAATTGACGTACTATGAGGTAGAGTTTGAAATGGACAATATAAAGCTGCATGTTTAATTACCTATGACATAGATATGTGCATGACAATCCCTACAAACGGGTACATCAAGGTTTTATGTCTATGCCACTACTACTCAACTACCCGACATGTATGTATTGATTGTAGCCAAGCCAGATCAGTTTCATAGGGTTAGCCATGTTCCATCAAAACAAACAGGCTCTCTCTCTCTCTCTCTCTCTCTCTCATATTGTATCCTTGTTGAATGTGTTTTCAGAGGTACTTTTGATAAAGAGTAATGTTATATATCTCAAATTTGTATTCTAAATGTGCATCCCAAATCAATAAGTATGGTTGGATCAGTGGGTCCCAATTAAAAAAATTGGGACCTACTCATCTAATGATCCCCATTCATTTGGAATACAAATTTAAATTACAAATTTTGGTTACATAGTATTTTTCTTTGATAAAACACTCACCACTCCTGCCAATACATCCACAAAAGGATAAAAAAAAAATTAATTGAAAAGTCAAATAGGTGCTTAGTATAAGCCAGAATAATTTGTTTAGCAATTATTCATGAGATGTTTAATTCCGAGTCGGCTAAGGAAAGCTTTGCAAATAATTTCCTCAAGGTAGGGCATCGGGCGAGTCAGGCTTGCCTGTCTCCAAAACAATGGCACAAGGCGTACTCATTGGATCAACCCTAAAGAGTTATTAGCATTCTAACAATCGGGTTGCTCTTACTGACCCAATTTTTTTTTTCCTAAAAAATAGATTTTTAATTTAAATTCAACATATTTATTATTTCTTTTCTTCAAATTCTACCTGACAAGGTTACCTTCGTGGCTCTTAACCAGGTCTAGCAGTCTAGCAGCCAAAAAATACGGTTCCAATTTCCACATCTATTAAACTACAAGCAATGCTACATGACCCTAAAAAATATATTTAAAATATGTATTTGATAATCACAATAATTAATTTCACTGTAAATCTCAGTATTTATTGAAACTCACTACCTATTCAATGATTGTGATTATCAAGTACATCTTTTAAATCTAAATAGCATTTCCCATTAAACTACCGAGCTTCCAATGTGATAGCATAGACGGGCACGTGGTTCGATGGGCTTAAATGCTAAAATGAGCATTATATGTGTGTGTGTGGTCCATAAATCATTTACATTTGTAGGGTGGGGGTGATGATGAGTATTACCCCACTCTAAGTCTGAAGATTAGGTTTAGGAGGAGACTGTATCACCTGCCTCTGAACTGAGGTTAGGAATGCAACAAGAATGTAAGACTATGCAGCACTGAAAAGTGTATACACAAAGTAGGATATATAACTTCAAGAATTTCAGAACTCACCTATCACCATTATAATTTTTTGGCACACTACAGGGGTATAGGGTATAATATCACCTATTTGTTTTTGCTTTTCACCAGCTAAGTCCTTCAACATATATAGGGTAAGAATCGCCATGCATGCATGCAATTAAAGATTCCAAAAAAAGAAAAAAAACCAAAAGGACAAATCCTTCAACCTGCACATCATGCTATTTGTAGAGAGTTAAATCTTTGGGTAATTTTTTATGCACTAAATTTGTGCACTGAAACTTATACCAAATTAACTGCAATTGTTGGATCAGTGATAGAACCCACTAATCAAACGGCTGCAAATAATTTGGTTTAAGTTTTGGTGCACACAACATTACTCTAAATCCTTACGCCATGTCTGGAGAATAGGAAACCTAGTTATGAATGAGTATCTCATTTTCGTTAGATTGATACTCGAGTTTCAATTGTCGTGGTAATTTTATATTCATTGTCAATAATCTTATGTGGGATTTAATATCCATTCCATAATTAATATGTATGTAAAAGGGAAAAGTAAAGAGAGCTAGAGTTTAGGAAGGAACTTGATGTTGGATTTTTCGTTTCTGTTCAAAATATACCTAATCAAGCTGCGTAATAGATTATCATCGTGGGCTTTAGATACTCACTATCTTTGGGGGACTTGGTTATAGTAATAATCTTATTTTTCTTTCAAATTACCAGTTAAAAGACTTAGTCATTTTCTAGCAACACAAGGTATGCTAAAAAGGCGAGAGGGACTAAAATAGCTACACAAAACCAAGTCAGTTGTCTATCAAACATCAGGCATATCTAGTATTTAAGAAGGAGAAATGCTTATCAAGGATGGGGTATTGAAAAGGGCATGTGTTGGTACAGCCACTGCACAAATTATCCACAGAAAAATCGACCTTTCCAAGCATTCCTAGGTTTTTATTGTTGGGATGAAATTGGTTTGAAATTAAATCCTATGTTAATAGTAATAAAAAAAAAAAAAAAACAGTCTAGTGTATGGAATTCCTATTACTATGGGATCTAATTAAGGTTAGATGTAGGGAATTTTACCCAAGTATATATTTCATTCTCTCTACATGTTGTAGAGATGAAATCTTCGTGCACATGATTATTATTATTTTTTTAATTGGAGCAATGGAACAAAAACCAAGATTCTTAAACCTTTTGATCATCTTATTGCATTTTACACTTTTATCCAAGAACAAAAAACTTAAAACAAGAAACATGCAAGGATCTATCGCTAGAAGATGATACCTACACAAGAGCTACAAGAGTATGGTAGGTCACGAAGATTTTTTAAGAGATGCGTCCATCATGCCACGTGTAGTTATCCCATGGGATTTAATTTTTTGTGTGTAAACAAGTATGCATATCTTTGGCATTGGAAAAATTTGTATGAGCAAAAACAAGTTCAATAGAAAATTGGGACTTACATAGATAAAAATGAAGGTTAACAATGATCAATACAAGGGTTATCCTGACTATTGGCTAGTGCAAGTTATGACTGATCTACAATTGCCTCTGTTGATACTGAAGGTGGTAAATGCCTCCCCACATTTTCTTTTGTGGTTGCAGCATTAACAGTGGAGAGAGAGAGAGAGAGAGAGAGATTTTTGTTTTGGGGGGGGGGGGGGGGGGGGGGGGTTAGGATTTGGACATGTACTGGAGCAATCGGTAGGGATCCTAGCAGAATGTTTGCTGGATTTGGTGAGCAAGTTCCTCCGCACTAAGTTGGCATTCAATTCCTATCTGTCATGAAAGGCACATAATTGTAAAAATCAATAGCTTCAATCTAAATTAATCAACACAATTAACCAAATTTAAACTAATGCTATATAAAACAACAACTTCTTGGTAAAATTAGGCAAAATTTTGAAGAAAATAAAATATATCGATCCAACATTTTCAAAGAAACAATGTGATTTTTGGGGGGAGACATATGCGATAAACTTACCCGTCAATACAAGTGAAGTACCACAGTGTCATTTTTGAAAATGGGTGCAAAATGATTAACAGTGAGCCGTCTATATGTTACTCTCACTTCGAATATTTCTTTATGGTAAATAAAAAATCTACCTAACTGATCCACCTCTATTCCACAGTAGTTTTTTGGTGAAGTGTATGCATGTGGATGCGCGGGGGTGTGTTTGGCAGATTGTGTGTGTGTGTGTGTGTGAGAGAGAGAGAGAGAGAGAGAGAGAGAGAGAGGGAACATACAACATCCCCGAAACAACATACAAATCAAGAGTTTTTACGCACAAGCTAATTCTTTACCGAAAAATTTTGGAGGTAAAAGAAGAAAAACAATGAAAAATGAACAAAAGAGGTGAACCAAGCAAGACCACAGGGGAAGAGCTAGGGAAAAAAAATGATATCTTGTTACTCAATAATGAGTTATCGGAAGAATAGACTGGATACAGACTAACTTTAGATGTCGTTTGCATAAAATGACTATTCTTAGGTTCAAACCTACAACTTAAGGGCTGTTGGGTCAGGTTTGAACCATTGAACCGATTCACTGGTCCCATGGAAAAAAAACGCTGAAAACTATGAAGAAAGAAACTTTAGGAGCATCGCTTAGAACTTAAACCTGTAGGAAAATATATATCATTAGAAATGTTTTACAAATACATTTTTCTTCTTTTATTACTTGAAAGGGTCGGGAAGATGCCTGAAAGCTGCACATAAGCTTATGTCTTACCTTGATGGTGAAAGATAGAACCATGGTCTCATCCATGGTGGTGATGTTCACTTGGAGAATTTCGAGTGAGAGGTCATCAAGAGCAGATATTATGTTCGCAGCCTGGCCTGGTATGCGAAGAGAAGTTGTCTTCAAAAGGACATTTGGGCCTGAAAATCTCACCTCCACATCAGCGATAGCAGATTTTGAGTTTGTCACGAGCTCGTTTACAATGTCAATACAGGAAGTGGAAGAAGAAGGCGACGATTCAAGTGAAGCATTCATGGTTGGAGAGACATAACCTTGCTGCAACCTATGCTTGTAAGGGCTACTTGGTTGTGGGGTTCTTGGACTTATGGGTAAGCTCAATCTGGGGCTTAGTGGTGGCTTTCTAGGGCTAAGCGGTGGAGGTCTTGGACTTGAAACAAACCTTGGACTAAGAACTTCACTGTAAAGTTTTCTTTGCTTCTTGGTCTCAAGCGATTGCAACACCTGCTGCAACTCGTTGATGTAATCAACGACTCCTCCGATAATAGATGCTTGATCGCCCTATAAGTATAAATAACAACAGGAAACATATAAGTGAAAGTAAGTCTACCAAATAACACACACCAAACTTATACCAAATTTGTACACAAAACCAATGTGGGCTGTTAGATTTATAGGAGTGGAGTGTGTGTCATAAAGCATAGTCATGAGGATTCCTGATCGTCTAGTGCATATATGCAACTTTCTTTACCAGCTTTCTTAATTTCATGGACATGTCGTATCTTTATCTTAAGATTGTTATGATCAATTCAAATTTTTTAAGTCGAAACTTGGATTCATTGAGTCGTAACTCACTGATTTGACCTCTCCTATTTGATTATAAATTCTAGTACGATACCAAACTTGATATGATAGTGGTTCCTACCTACAACTCGGATTCATTTTTCCTAGACGTTGTATTCCTAACAGCTATAGAGAGACAGTGTTAATTCAAGCTACTTGATAACTTCAACCCGGCTGAATTTGAAAACAAAATTTAAAGAAACTATCATGCATGTAAAGCTACAAGCAAAACCACTCACTCGTTTGACATAAAAAGAAGGCATTAGCGAGCGGAGGGCCAATAAATTCTCGCTCATCTGCTTCCTCCGGTTCCGTTCCACGGTTATGTGAGAGATCCTCGGCTGACCATCTTGATTTGCTTCCTCCAAAGCTGCACTTGCAGTGAGCTTCTGTCTCTTACACTTTGGAGAAGCTTCAAGCTCAGCCTGGGAATCTTGTAGAGCACTTGAAGACGTTGACTGTTGAGAAACTAGTATTCTTGCCGCGGGCTTCGCCGCCACCACGTCACCTTCTTTTGAACACAAATCAGGTTCCTCTAATGGTGTCAATGGGAAAAACTCCGACACACCCTCCAAAGCCTCAAGGATACTGAAAATATTTTCCGGTGAAGCCGCACTGACTAAGTTTGTTTCAGTACCAAAGTCGGATTCTTCAAAAAATGTAGACAAGCTATCACATTCACTATCCATTATGGAACTCTGCCGGAAAACCTCCTTCGCCTAGAAAACTGCTTTTTAGAATGAGGAATACAACTTAGAGGAAAGTGAGGTCTGTGGACTGAAGATAGTAAGAGACCCAGACACCCATGAAGATGTTTTGGTTGGGAAGATAAAAAAAGAGTAACTGCTAAAAGCAGTAAATATAAGGGCTGAACTGAAAGTGACTAAACTATCGCCATCATCTCTCTCTTTCCGTGTATTTACCGTTTTCAGGGCTGCACTGTTGGCTGGGCGTATCACATGGAAATCAGGTGACATCAAGCTAGCACAGAATCCCAAGGAGAATGGCAACAGACTACCAAGGACAAAAATGGAGAACCTTTAGAATTTGGCACAGAGAGAGAGAGAGAGAGAGAGAGAGAGAGAGAGGTGTATTCTATGGGCATGTCCATAAGAACAGGGAAACTACTAACAGAATAATCTCAATGGAAGTTTAAGTAGTAAAATGAACAAACTATAAATTTAGACGTTTTGAGTTTGAATCTTAATAATTTTTTGTAGCCAGACCAGCCATGAGAGATAAATCGATCCCTTATGTATACCTTAGTTTTAGCGTGAATGGTCTACTTTTGACCGGACCGAGAAAGAGATTAGTCGAGGTGCGTGTAAATTGATTCGGACACCTTTAACTGTTGAACCAAAAAAAAAAAAAAACTATTAAGAGAGTTAGAAATTATTATATTGAATCCAAGATTTTATACTTAATACCTGAAGAATAGAAAAAAAAGATACAAAATAATCATGCATAGCAACACACAGATTTATGTAGAAATTCACTACAACAAAAATCATTTTTTGTGATGATTTTTTTCGTCGCTAAAAGAATAAAAACCGTCGCAATATTTTTTTTTGCAACGTTTTTTTTTTCGTCTAGTGTTCGTTGTAATAGCCTTGTCGTGGAAAATATTCTGCGACACTTTTATTTTCATCGCAAAAAAATAGTTTTTGCGAGTGTAGCTAAAATCTGTTCCACCGTCGTGCAAAATATAAAAAATAATAATTTAATTAATTTTTTGCTACTCATAAAAATCATTGCAAATAAATTTTTAATAAATAAAAATGTAAACACATTCGCGACGCACAAATAAACGTCGCAAAAAATTTTGTATTGACGGCGTAAATATGAAACGTCGCTATACAGTTCAATCAAAAAAATGTGAATAGATTTGCGACGTTAAAAAACGTTGCTAAATAATCACATTTGCGATGTAAACATTAATCGTCGCTAAAATATTTGAACCAAAAAACTTGTAAATATATTTGTGACACTTAAAAAACGTCGCAAAAAAGAAAGTTCATACAATATTTAACGACGATTTTAATTTTGTCGCAAAAAAGTTAATTTTTTTTTAAAATAACTCTTATTAAAAAACAGTATTCCAATAAAATTTTTTACCTGTACTCCACTAATACCTGTGTTCAATAAAAAACTAACACAATTAATACATTTCACATGTTTTCCATTCAACAACCAACACAAACTAACATCAAATACCATACTAACAAAAACACAAAATAGAATACGCTTAATAAAAGTTATACAAGTCATCAAAATATCCAACAACTTAATCTACATACAAGTTTTCCAAAATATTTAGATACATAACAAAGTTAATTCGTCAGTCAATTTGATGCAGAAATCCAGAATTCATCTGTTACAAAAAAGAAAAAAATACATTAACAAATTATCAATCAAATTTTTCAAAAACATACAGGTTTTCTAATTCTTAAGTGTTGAAATTTTTAGTTTTTCCTTAAACTCTCAACCCGAGTCCCAAAATGAGATGTCTTTTCCTACAAGTTTATGTACCCAAATAGTTGTTCTTCGTCCATTTTCACGGTAAATATAGTTGAAACGGGCCGATTGACACCCTTAACTCCAAGTTTTAGGTTTTTTAATTCTTAAGTATTGAACTTTTTAGTTTTTCGTCAAACTCTCAACTCGGGTCTTGGAATGAGAAACCGTCTTTTCCTACAAGTTTCTATGCCCAAATAGTTGCTCTCCGTTCGCTTTCACGGTAAACGGATTGGAAATGGACCAATTGGCACACTTAGCTCTCCAAGTTTTAGTTTTTATACTTCTTAAGTGTTGAACTTAATACGATAGTAAAAATATACTAACTAAGACTCAGATGACATGTCTTCATTAATTGAGACGCATTGCAGACCACGTTGCATTTGAAGTTGCATCTACAAAATTTGTTGCATCATCTACTGCTGCGCGTCTTCAAACTTATCTAGCTTCACCTTCGTTTCATCACGTTCCTTCTGAAGAGAATTTTGAAGAGAATCAACAACTGCTTGCAACTCTTTTATCTTGTCAACTTGTTTTTGAGACTCAGTAGTGGTTCTTAATGATTGACTAGAGGATAAAGGCTTTTGGCCGTGTCCAAATCCTTTCTTATATATAGGTCATCTGCCAAGGACTGTGCATGCAATTTCATCTTGTGTCAATGGCTCTAAACCCTTTTATGAGCTCTGTGTGGACAATTTTTTCATCCGCTCCTACAATTTAATTTATTTAAACCTCATGTGTGTGTATCATAAATGAGTGTATCATATTTAAACCCAATTATTTAATGTTAACGTGAGAATCGCGAAAAAAATCAACAATGTGGGGGTGTGCTGGTGGTCCTTTGCTGGGGAGAATTGAGGGTGTGCCTCTTTCTTTTCCCAAAGTTTTAGAGTTTGTGATAAATTCTGATTGGAATTTAGGAGAGGTGGAACATCTTTTGGGTGCTCAATTGTCTGAAGTGATTACAAGGGTTAAATTTTTATATTTTGGTGCTTCTGATAAGTTGATATGGAAGGAATCTAGTAGTGGAATCTTTTCTCTCAAGACAACATGGAATTTGGTGAGGCAGAAAAAAGAAGTAAGCAAAGATGCTTCTCTAATCTGGAGTTTGAAAACTGCTCCTAGTGCTACCTTTCTTAGGTGGAAGCTTTTAAGGGATGCACTTCCTCTTGATTCCAGGATTCAGAGTTTGGGGATTCCCATAGTGAGTAGATGTTGTATGTGTTGTTGTGAAGCTGAGAATGTTGTGCATTTGTTTGTTGAGTGTATGTTTGCTAAATGTATTTGGAGTAGGGTGGCTGTCCTGGTGGATTTTCAACTCATAACTATTGAGCATCCGCTAGTGAGATTTAAGAGAATATGTAGGATTTTTCGAAGGAAGTCTGTTTGGCATTCTCTAGTTAGAAGCATTCTTCTTTTGATTTATTGGCAGGTGTGAATGGAGCGATATGAACCGAATTTGAAGTTATTTCCAACACAAATAACGATGTTTTGTAAAATTTGAATTAGTGAATTTGAAAAGCTAGACATATTTGGATATGTTCAAGAGAATTGCCATTTGCGTGTGTATTTGGAGTAAATGTTGCATTGATGTGATTATATTGTATATAGCTGCAATGTTTACTGGTTAATATATGATTGAGGAAGGTTAAATGAGAGTTTCCTCCTTCGGGTTATTTAAAGCTCAATGTGGATGGTGCTTGCCAAGGAAATCCAGGTCCATCAGGAGGTGGGATGATCTTGCGAAATTCAGAAGGTATGGTTCTCTCTGCTCAGTCATGTTATTATGGGCAAGGGTCCAATATGGTTGCAGAGTGCTTAGCTTTATTGGATGGGCTTCAGTTGGTGAAAGAACAAAATTTTGGGAATTGTAAGCTGTGTATCGAATTAGATTCTCAAGTCTTGATCAAAATGGTGAGAAGGGAGGTGGAGTGGCCTTGGAAGTTATGGGATAATTTGTCCAAGATTGTGAGGTTGCTTGAGAGCTTGGATTACAACTTTTGCCATGTGTACAGGGAGGCTAATGCTGCTGCTGATTGCTTAGCCAAGCTGGTTGTGCAGAATAGAGCTTCGCTGTGTTTCCCAATGGCGTCTTCTTTGCCTGTTGCAGTGAAGATGGTGTTGCAGCAGGACAGAAGGGGCATTCCTGTTATGAGGAAAAGCTTTGCTTTTTTCTCTACCCAACTATGTAATGTGGTAGGGTTTTCTTAATTGTAATATGTGAGGTTGTAGGGTGTTTTGAAGGATTAAAGCCATAAACATGGCTTTTGATTTGCTTCTTGTAATTCTTTGAAATTCATTCAATAAAATTCTTCGATTGATCTCACATGAAATGTGTTGGGATAAGAATTTTTTTGATTTGTATGTTGTTGTATGAAATGTTATAAAGCTAATATGTATGATATAACTTGAAGTATTTATCAAACATGTTTTTTTATTTTTATTCTCATAATTTGATAAACACAAATGACTCCCAAACATGTTTTCTGTTTCAGTGTTTACCACAAAACAGAGACAAAAATTGTTTTTGTTTTTTATTTTTGTGAAGACGCGAAAACAAAAACGTTATTAAACGACCCCTAAGTTTTTCACAATTCTATTCTATTTTTTGCTCGAAAGTCTTCATTTGAAATTCAAGAATCTTCTTCTAATAATATGGTCTGAATGGAGCAAGAGGAAAAGATGAAAGAGTATACTGATAAGGCTTTTGTCATTCTTAATACAACATGCAAATTGATATAAAATTATTGGATATGAGTTAAGTTTTCTTATGTTTGGATTTTAATTGGGCTGAGTGGCGAAACTGCCTTAATGAATAAATACAACACAAATCTAACTATATACAATTATGAATGAGTCCGACTTGAATGATCAAAATTTGACATTTTAGAATTTTGACCCGACACGATTTATCTTAACATGACACAACATGAATTGTATTAAAAAAAATTAAAAAAAAATTATTGACTGAATGGTCTTCCAGAAGCAAAGAAGAATGAATCAGTACAACTACAAACATTATTTATAAACAATGAATATGCATGTGTTTTTTCCAAATATCTATGAGTTAGAGAAAATAAATTGAAGCCACATGAAAACATATCTCTTGAGTGTTGGAGAAACTCTTTCAAAGAGAAACTTATATGGTCTTAAAACCTTTTGAGTTCAAATGGTAATAGAGATTAACTGTAAATATAGACGTCTTGAATTCAAATTTTAACAATTCTTTGGAGCTAAGTCATGAGTGATTTATATCTAATGAATACTCTAGTCCCAGCATGGATGACCTGCCTGCGACCAAACCGAGAAAGAGATTAGTTGAGGTACGCTGAACCGACACCCCTAACCTTTGAACGGAAAAAAAAAAAAACAGAGTGAAGTTACATTGATAACTGAACATGAGATCATATATATATATATATATATATATATATATCAGTCATTGCTCGTGGCTAAATGCACTATACAACAAATAAAAAAATCTTAAACAATTGGTCATATCCTAAAAATATTCATACCAATTATTTTTTTAAAATAGCTCAAAATATATCGTCGACCATATCCTCCATATTAATGAAACTGTCATAAAAATATATAAAAACTCTCCAAAACAACATCATATATACAAATGCTTCTGAAAAAAAAAAATACTAATATAACCTATTGAAATTTACAATCTTTAAGCAATAAATAAAATATTGCTCAGTTATAAAATTCACGAATTTATCACCTCCACTTCCACTCAATTCAATAACATAACATAATCATAAACTCAACTACCATATTTCAAATCCACCCTATCTCCATGTAATAAATAACTCAAGAAAAAAAAAATACTAACATAACACAATTATATTTACAATCTTTAAGCGATAAATAAAATCAATCAAATATTGCTCATTTATAAAACATGAATTTATCGCAACTATCACCATTAAACCTCAAATGGCACAATATAATTATAAATTTAATCACCAAATATCCAATCATCCACATATAAATATACACAGAAACACATTCAAACACATTTCTTTTTTAGTTATCAATAAATTCTCATAACCAATAGCTGCTTTTATTAAAAATACAATAATTTAAGTTTTTAAGATAAAATAATAATAAATAAATATTTAATTAAAGACAAGGTAAAAATCACGGACATCCCCTAAGTTTTTGTAATATTACACAGACACCTCCTAACATTTTATAAATAACATGAAAACTCCCTAAAATTTGAAATTTATTGTACGAAGACCCCTTCTCTCTCCCTTTCGTCAATCTTGTTAACAAAAATTGATAATTTCATCCCAAAAAATTTTATTATTTTTACAATTGCCCTTCATCAAATTTAGTACCAAAAAAATTAAAAATTTAATAAAATCAAATAAAATTTAATTTAGTACCCAAAAAATTGATATAATTTAGTATTCCAAAATTTTGATTAAATGAATTTCAATATTAATTTGATAACAATAAAAATTAATTTGATATTAACTCGACAAAGTTGAATAGAAATTGGACAAAATTAAATATCAATTTTTGATAAAATTATATATTAACTTATAATTTAAGGTTAATTTCGTGTTTAATATTATTTGGTGTTTATAGTCAATGCACTATTTTTTATTGGCATTAAGTGTTAGTTATAAATTAAGAAGCAAGTTGCAAAATATATGTCGTTAGATATATAAAAAATTTGAATTAGTTTTATGGAATAAATAATTGCATAACATGTAAATAATAATAACAAAAAAAACACAGGGAAAAAAAAATTATAGTATGAGAGAAAGATAGAGTATAACATAAATAGATAGATAGAGAGAGTTATATGAGAGATGAGAGTCTAAATAATAACAAAAACAATACAGGAGAAACAAAAAAGAGAAGATAAAAGTATGAGAAAGAGAGAGAGAGAGAGAGTTATATGAGATACGAGAGTCTTAAAGTTATAAAAGGAGTGAAAGTCCAATGAAAACTATTGAATTAAAACAATCTCAACCGTAAAAAATTCAAGACAAACAATTTAGCAATTTTATTGTATATATATATGTTGGTTCAGTCCTCTGCATCCAGAAAGCATAACTTTTAGATTTATTTGCACAGTTTATCAATGTTCAAAGTGCACAGGTCATTGATATTTGTCGTACTGTTTTATTAAAGAAAGATGAACTATAAAGGACACAAGGCTCAAAGGAGTTTGTTGTCTGTAATGACTTCCTGAATTTGAGATGTAGTGTTTCAGAACACCATTCAGGCATCTCTGTGGGACAGGCAATTTAATAGGTTTTTTTCATTTTTTGTTTTTGCCCATATGGTAAGCAAAATTCTATGGTGAGACAGATGGTTTGGTTCCTCCAAGGTATTCAAATGTCAATTTGATTGTGTAGCTCATTACAAGAAATAACACAATTGGTGACGAGTTCTTTTGTGACGATATTAAAAAAAGGCTGCGAAAATGAATATTTTTGCATGTTTTGAAAATATTGTCATAAAAAATGGTTTTGGTAAATTTATTTGCAACCCTTTTTTATTTCATCACACAGCAGGAAATGAAAATATATTGGCACAAATTTTTTTCTCACAAATTTTAAAAAAATCGTTGCATAGTCCCCCCAAAAAAAAAAATTTATTTTGAAGGTAAAACAAAGAAAAAAATTGACCACATTTTTTTTTTTGGTCAATAGAGAGATAAATCATGTTCTGTCAGAGCATCCAGATACCACCCCGATAGGTCGTTACTTGTGGAATCATAAGACCCCTGACCACGCCCGTTACTCCTCTCGAGAACAAACCTAGTTAGGTTAGCATAGCAGTCAACCACGGAACCCCAATGTGGACTGTAAGATTCGAACATCCACCCTCAGGGTCAAATCTATTTATTTACGAAATGAGCAATTTAAGCAAGATCAAAACCTTCTAATTTTGTATTTCATTCATGTTGTGTTAATAGATCGCAATATATTTTGAGTTATTAATCAGGTGTGTTTTGTGTAGGGCCTGGGGGTTTTGAGTTTTCTTTTTTGGAGAGAGAGAGAGAGAGAGAGAGAGAGAGAGAGAGAGAGAGAGAGAGAGAGAGAGAGAGAGTAAATGAACTTGGAATGCATGCAGACGAAGGAGATGACGATTCCTACTGAACAAAGTCTGCAAGTTGTCTTCTAAGAGGGGGCTTCATATACATAAGAATTGAAGGAGGCTTTCAATGCTCAGACACGGCATCTCCGTGCCCCTTATGATTAATATTTCGGCTTTCAATCAACTTGAAGAGCCTAGAATCTCCTCAATCAACTTAGAGAGTTAGAAGACAATCTCTCTCTCTCTCTAGCTATTAGCCTGAAATGTTCTTGTAACACTAAGCCAAACGCCCCTGATAAGAGTAGGGCTATTAAAGATTCCATTGGCTCGATATGAGCACCAGTTCAATTCAATTTTGATTCATTCAAATTTTAAAATACCAAAATCTGATATTTTTTATACTCATTTTATGAACTCCAAGCATGTGTGGGCTCTTACTGATCATGTTGCTACTAGTGACAAAGATGGGGTGACAAGAATGCAGAAGAGCTCGAGCAAGTTCTATGCTCTAATATTCGCAAGGTTCCGCCAATCTAAACTTAAACAAAAAATTAAGCTCGAAGTTAATCTTGATCAAATCAAGTCTGAGCATACTCAAGTTTGGGAAACACTTAGTTTGTTGTTACCTTGCGTCGTCCCGTAGTTTAAGCTAGTGGGCATCGCTCACATGGCCCTCTTAATAAAACTCATTCAAATATTCTTCTACAAATGTAACCACATAAATTCAAAAGGCCTATAAATTTCTTGCACTATTCAGGTTGCACACAAGGACACCAAATGAATGTGAATGTGAGACAAAATTTAGAAACAAAGATGAAGTATTATTAATGGGGGTCCTCCCAACATTTATTCATTCACAATCTCTGAAACATCATTTAAGACATACACGCAATGTACAAGTTCAGCATTACTGAAATTTTTTTCTTTCATCACCATTAACGTCTCACCTAGACCTATGCCGGAAAATGTTCTCGTCGACGGCTAAGACTCCGGGAGTTTTCGGGGATCGTGACATCCCATCGGATTCCGGAATGGGATTAGATTTCTTTGTCCCATTTCGATGTCATGTCCCTATCATACCTTATAACTGTTAAGAGGCTGGCTGTGTTAAGTGCAGCTCCCTTTAATTTATTTTCCTCCCCTTTGTGTTATAAGGATATTTTCTACCATTCCCTCCAGAGCCAACAAATAAATGACAACATCGTCCTGTCACATTTCATGAGCAATGCCTGTTTGAGAGTGTAAATTTTGGGGCCCTCCACAAACATATATGATATGGCATTATTTTTTATTTTTTAAAAGGGGTGCAATACGAGGACTTTCCAGGGAGTCACCCATCCTAGTACTACTCTCGCCCAAGCACGCTTAATTGCGGAATTTTGATGGGATCCGGTGCATTAGTGTTGGTATGATCGCACCTGATATGACATTATTAATACACTTATGCTCCGTTTGGTACAATGAACAAATGGAATGATGGAAAGTTGGAAGGATGGAAAGTGGGAGGGATGTTTGGTAAGAAAGGAAAGTATGAAGGATGGAAAAGTGGATGGATTAACTTTCCTTCCAACTCACCAAAATCAATCCCTCCAAAATCGGAAGGAAAGTGGATGGAAAATTAATTATTTGTGTTGAGATGTATCTTATTTGTCTATATATATCTTTTAATATATACATATATTATATATACCTTAATTTCATATAAAATACAATGATAAAATATGTATTTATATATATATTTTTAAAAACAATTTAAAAATAAAAAAAATAAAATTATAAAAAATAAAAATAAAATAAATAAATAAATAAACAGGTCAACTCGCAACTCAACACTACACAATTAGTTAAATGAGTTGAATTAGGTTTGACTAATGTTCGATACAAACTCATAATAACTCAATACGAATCTGATACGACACGACTCGATTGTCACTCCTAATCTTAGCATGCACAAAAAAAAAAAAAAATAGTCATTTTTATTTTCCATTCATCCATCCAACCAAACACAAAGGAAGGAAAATGTATCATTCCTACTTTCCTTCATTGAATGATAGAAAGTGTATCCCTCCTACTTTCCATCCTTCCTATCAAACGGAGCATTACTCTATTGTATATGTCTGTATAATATCACATGAACTCCTCTGGTATCTCAAGAAAACCATTATTTGCTTTCTGTTGGAAATTACTGTAATAATTCTTGTAGATTAGCGACTTTCTCCATATAGAAATGTAGGATATGAAAGGAGTTGAGAACCACGAAGCAAAATCCGATAGAAGCCATGACAATTTCTTCAAGCATTGGTGGAGCCTCCTTAAGGATAGAGAATAGAAAAGAGTCCAAGCAAAGACTAACACAAATGAGAGATTTATGGGCAAAGATGGGTATGACTCGCTCCATGTAAGCACTCTTAAGTCTCTCACCTTAAGCAGAGAAAATAGTGAGCTACCAAAGTGTTAAAAGAGAAACCTCCTTTGTATTTAAACCCTTAAGAGGTGAGGAAAATCTAGTTGTCTTGGTTGATGTAGATCAAAAGTACGTGTATCCTGGCTAGGTTGTGTATATCATGAATATCTATCTTGATATTTTAACTCGGAAAGCCTTTGAACATATCATGAACTATGTTCGACGTCCAATTTATTTTTGCCGATCAACAAAAAATTTCTGAAGATTAAAATATGATGAATTTTGCATAAACTGCTTGCTAACTTTTAGAATTACCAATGTCAGCATAGACTTATGTCCAATTCGAATACGGTAGGAAAAATGGAATCTAAAAAATAAAGTGAACAGCAAGGTGATGTGCAGATTAGGTCACTTCTTAAGACGATTCGCGCCCGTTTATGAAAGAAATACAGCACAAAAGGTAATAATATGTCGTTCTCATGATACAACAGCTCCGCATATTAACTGTTGCTTCACTCAGATTTACGCAATCGAATGAAGTAGAAGTTTCACACGACACCTTTCAATATTGTCCAGAAACTTATATAATAGAGAAGAATGTATATATATAGAAAATATAGGTGTTTAATATTCGGTAATTACTCCTATAAAAAATAGTTGTTGAAAAACTAGCCGTTAGAACCTTTGGTATTCAGAAATTAAAATTTTAATATAGGAGTTATTACGAAAAATAATTAAATAAAATATTAAAAAATGGTTAGTTAATATTTTTTTCTAATTAGGCAAGCTAGAGGGACCCACTACCCGAGTGTGGTTAGATAACACTAATATATATATATACTCAAGTACTTTTAAAAATTTAGTCGATGTGGAATTGAGTTTTCAATAAAAAAAAACACTCTTAGTTTTAAAATATTCAAACAAATTACGTAAGTGAAAGCCACTGATTAGTCATCTAATTAAAAAAGAAGCAAACCAAATTGCTTCTTGGCCTTTCTGAGCAGACACTAGCCAGTGTCAGGTCCTTCATGCTCCCTCTGTAAATTACTTCCTAGAGAGGTCCTTGTTGTTTCTGTGGAGATTTAACGAATGGGACAAACAATGGTTGGCCCATAATATATATCCCTCTCTTTATTGTTAGTATGCAGCAGAACAAAGGCAAACATGAGACAACCAACGGATCTCTCTCTCTCTTACACGCGCGCACACACACACACACACAGACATGACTCAAGGCACATGTTGTAAATGTGGCAAGCAAATGCTGATTTTGGTGTAAAATTGTACCCCTAATTGAGCCCTGAATGTCAAGCTAGGTGCTATTTGCCATGGTACAATGAGTATGTTAGAGGGAAATATTTGAATGAAGCATGTCTTTTGGTGATGGTGACTAGTGAGAAAGAAAGGTGGTTGGCAAAATGTAATCCAAAGCCTCTCTTTGGCCCAGTTCATAATTTGAGGAGCCTGCAACACTGGGGTCCAACAACCATTGATTTTGGATTCAAAGTTTTTTATCCAACAGAACCAATCTAATCAAAGAATTCCTTTTTATACATACAAATATATTTAACGCAATCCTTTGGAGTCAGACTATGAAGGGATTTATTTCTCATGAATATCTTAGTCTCGGCGTAGATGATCTACCTTTGACCAGACTGAGGAGGAAATTAGTCGAGATACGCGTAAATTAGTCTGAACATCCCTGACACTCGAACACAAAAAAATATGTTTAACGCTTGGCTATTGACATGAAAACACCAATTCAAATCTAAGCACAATCGCGTTTACTCAATTCATCCCTCTCAATACTAAAGGTTATTGGAGAACGAGTAAAAATGTTAGATCGAGTCAAAATTACTATTGTGGTTTGGTTTGATTTCTAAATGGGCTCTTAAATAGTGTTAAACCTTAGCTGATTTATGTACTAGGATAGAACTCCCCTTGGACTCTATATCTAAGAGATCATCTTTTCTCCCTTCTAAAGTCACAAACAGGCACCAATGCCCGTGTGCTTTTTATGCCAGCGGCGCTTTGTTATGCCATTTCAATCCCCTCAAATCTCTAATTAGTTGGATGAGAATCATTGAATTTCTAAACTGGTAATCAGGATAGATTAATTTGAAGATAGCCGATGACATGGAGGATACTAGTCAAAATGACACATTATACTTCAACAGCATCTTATTCATCAACTAACCCAAAATTCACAGAAACATTTAAGCAGTATTAGAAGAGGTAAGTAACTAACAATTATCTTTGAAGATTGCCCAATACTGAGGAAACAATATACAAAGATCCGGTGACTACAATGATGCCTAATTGATCTCCTGCTCTAGCTCTCAGAATCTGGTTTCCAATCTTCATGGATGACATTACTGAACTCTCGGCAGACAATATGGTTCTATGCACCAGTTCCCCCGCTGATTGAATAGATTGATTCTCGAGCAACTTGTCGTATTCAGCATCTCTGTAGTCAAGAATATCAATGCCCACTTCTCTAGAAGCTTGGATCCAACAATCTTTTAACAATGAAGCTGAAGTCGTTCGAGACTTGTCTCCGGCAATGCTAACTTCTGTCAGAAATACAGCCTCCAACTGTCTCACTGAAGGAATATGACAAATTTTTAATGAGAGCTTTCCAAAGACGAGCATGATAATTTCAATATTTTTTTGTTTTTTTTAAGACCGCTAATTTCAGGAGAGAACGCAATGAGCCCTAGATGAAAAATAAAGATGTTCAACATGCACTAGAGGAAAAATGTACCCAATCCATTTACAATGATAGAAGCACAATACGAATTATCTTAATATTGCATGTCCTCTAAAAAAAGAATAATCATGGTGACAAGGCATGCACAAGCAAGAAAAACCTCAACAAAACTTCCCAAAATACTTCCTAATTTTAGCGGTACTTCAGTCTCTAAATTATTATTTTACAACATGCAAAAGTTGTATAATAGTAAGTCCCAACCTCTATAATAGTAAGTCCCAATGGAGACTGAAAGAAGCTTCTATTTGTAGGCGAAGGAAAATCATATGAAACAAATAGCAAGCTTGACAAAGTGTATACCTGAAAGTAGTTCTTTTGCAAAAGCTAAATGATCTTTGTCGCTTGCCATTGCAACCACAAAAACCAATCTCGCCTCTGGAAATGTCATCTGAATTGTGTCGGCCAAAGCTTTAGCAGATTCCTTGGTATGCGCTGAAAATGGCTATAGCAATATCACAATCTATCTTATAAGAATAATGAGAGTAGCATAACAGCCATAAAAGTAACATGCAAAAATAGAAATGAGATCAGATTCACTCAGATTCAACATAAAGAGAAATAAATAGTTAGAATCAAATTTACTACCAAATTTTACAAATCATCTCTGACAATAATCTCGATAATAAAAGGTATTAACAGATGACACGCAGAACAAACACAACTAACAAAGTGGACATCAGAATCAAACCTCCATCAAGCAATAGAGTTGCTCCAGGTAGTCCTAGTGCCTCAGCTTCCTTAGATCCTAAAATTTGACTTCTCCCATGCAAAATTGTATTCTCTAAACCAGCACGAACAGATCCATCTGCAATTCTCCATCCTGAAATATCCAGATAAGCATAAAGAGAGAATTAAGAGGCACTCTGATCTTGAAATCAGACCTTATACAACAAGATTAGTTCGAATTATCAATCACATAGGAAAAAAATTCTGCTAGTAGCGTTCTCCCTGATTACCAAAATAGATGTGATTTCCATGAAGATAGATCTCATTACATAGTACATTCTATCAGACCTCCATGGCCAGAGATCAAGCATAAGAAAAAGTTACTATCTAAACAAGCGTCATTTTTCATTACTGTTAACAGAAGACCAATTTTTTTTTTTTTGCTATTTAACAGTAGACAACTTTAATAATGCATGCGATGGGCAGACAAACTAGATTCTATGTCATTCCCAATTTCCAACACAAGCAGGAACCACTAATGGTAAGCTTCTATTATATTTGCTACACTGAAGAAAACTTCCAAGGCTGGTGAACTCTTAATCTTTGAAAATGAAAAGCTTTTGGTTCCACTTATAACAGTTCAATGCTACAGGAAAATAGAAGAACAAATACAAAATTCTCACCTTGATCACGAAGGCAGAGTGCTGCACAAGTGGCGGTTGCAGCATTTTGAAGTTGGTGTCTTCCAAGCATGCATAATTTCACATCGAACAACTCAATGAACTGCATGTTTAACATCAACTAGTTAACTTCATATCATGTTATCAAATATCAAACATTTAGCGGATAAGAGAAAATCATTTCAGCATGGGTAAACATAAATCAAAAGTGCAGGAAAATGGACATCAAGATATTACACATGCATACCAATTGAAAGTCCCCCTCAATTTTGAGCACGATATCACAGGACTGGCAAGGTTTTCCATGACATTCGCTAAGGTCTTTTATGGTACTTCTATTTCCTGGATCAGACGCTGATACTACTGGTGAACACATTGCACATGCCTTATCACGAAGAATGTGCTCAATATGTGGAAGAAATGGCCCACCCAGCACGAGCTGAAAATTTAACCACTAAAGAGTCGAGCTTAACAAGTCATCGGCATAAAAAGGAGGATTGCAATCATGGTCCACTGTACACAATCATAAATGCAAGGAAATATAGATGCTAGTTATAGAAATTTACCATTGCAGAAATGAATGTAAAGGATCCAGTAGACTTGGTATTTAACGGAGATCATAGATCATGAAAAGGGTGTCACTTACAATTGATAGTTGCTATGGTTGTCAAGCCAAAAATGCATGCATTATTCTTTGCCATTGAAAAGCTTCTACCACCACCAAGTGCTGGTCAGGTAAATGAGGATGCTGAAGGAATGAACTGATAAGTTTATTCACGAAAAAATATTGATTTCAAAAGGCAAATCTTGCCAAACCAAAGGACCTTTTGATTGTGGCCAAGGATTGTAGAATTTTGAATTTGGACTAACCGAATTTAATGATGTTTGTCTTGTAAGAAGAGCCGATGGCAGGCAGTAGTTTTCAAGATGCAATGGAAAGAAATGCAAAAACTGCTGGAGTCATTACACAACGTTTGCTGATAACAAGAAGGATATCAGTAAAAGAACAGAAGATAAAATTTGAAGAAAGATTTCTTGAATTTTTGCCTCTCGCCATTTTTCCCTTCACAATTGAGAAAGAATTATCTTCACATTTTACCACCCCTATCTCACCGTCAAGGCCATCACAAACAAGTTTTGCTACCTATCCCTTATATTATACCACCACCACCATCAGTTTTAAACCGACCTAAATTGACCGGACCCAAGCACTTTAAGGACAAGCCCTTTGCCATGATTGGTATTTTTGTCCGGTCTGATTTGAAAGAGAAAAAATAAATTGGGGTTAGAACCATGTGCATTGCTCATGCCACTCTCTAGTATCAATTGGAACTATACTACATGCATAAGAGAGAAGTTATAATACAAACATGCAACAGAAATGTGTAGGCAGAACCACCTAACTGGGCGCCCATGTTTTATTATTCCTGCTTTTGCCATGGTGATACTTTCCAAAGAACCCCCAAGTGCAGCCAGATGTTCCTCACCAATTGTTGTTATGACTGCAGCTGCGAGCCCAGAACTAGAAATAACATTCGTTGCGTCTCGTGCCCCGCCCAACCCAGCCTATTCAATGAGAAAAAGACAATATTAAATGGAGTACCGAACGTCTACCACTCTTCATAGTTTTAAAAACAAAAACAGAAATTCAGGTGAGCAGATCTTAAAGATATAGGGCTCAGTTAGTACAAAGAACCTGTCCTCCTCTCCTTTGGTCTGGTTGAGCAACAAGGTAAGGAGGAATGAGGAATGAAGAAATGGAGGAAAGGGAAATGGTTTGACTTTCCTCGATGGAAAGCGCTTCCCGCTCTCCACTTCTTCCCACTCTACGACTACCAAATACACTATTTAAGCTTTTTTGATTTGTTGGGTGAACAACAACATGAAAGATATCATCTAGAACAGTCACATGAAAAAGTAAAGTAGTTCTAAAGAAGTAGTTAAGGGAAAGCAGACAAACTTCAATAATTGCGATATCAACGTTCTCCTGAGCAAACAGACTGAATGCTGTAGCGGTAAAAACCTGAAATTTTCAATTTTTTTGAGAGCAACAAAATCAGTGAACAGAATCAATAATAAAACCCAAGACCAGAATATATCAACATCATCCACCTAAATAGCGAAGTAAAACTATGACATGCACAAGTTTAGACTGTGACAAAGTATCACTAAAAGCCAAGGCCACTTCATAATTGAGGATGCCGAAATAGATGGACTTGGGCATAGACTTAATCTTTGTATAATCTACAAAAAGTAGCTACCCTTGTATGTGAATTAGCAACTCCAGGGTTTGCAAACCATGCTTTTACAATTCCACTAATTGATACAACTCATCTACCCCCGCCCCCCCAAAAAATTGCCAAAATAACATAATATCAAAATCTACAATAAATTTTCATGTCTGACCACAGTGCAATCAAATGATTTTCGAAAAATAAAAATGTAAGAAACTGCAAACATTGCACGCCCATTAGATCAATACACTAAACGAAGACTTAGGAGAACTCAGAATAGCCCCATCTGCTTCATTAGACGAACAAAAATACTCTTGATTACTATGTTTTTGCAGCCCACCCATTTTTAATTATACTTCTGCCATCTCTAAAATCCAGTATAAATTATCGAGTAGGATCGCAATACTTGACGTGATAAACAATATAATACCTCAAAATGACTAAGACGTCCATCTTCAAGTTCCACCGCCTGGTCAAGAATCTTTTTAATCCTTTGGAAAAGGCAATTCAATGCCTTAGCTGACACTGGCTCACCTAAGTTTCCCAATGAAATGCGTTCCCGGATGGTTCGAATATGTGGACTGTTCAACAAACATGAAACATGGGGTCAAGAATAGAGAGAGAAAAGAAATCATCCTTGAAGTAAAAACAGCAGAACATTTTTGTATCTAATGAGAATTATTTTTGAATGATTAAATTCAGTTACAACAGTAACCAGATTTAATACCTAGTATAGCAACCGACAGAATACCCTTCTGCACGTAGAATATTGGAGATAAATGCAGCAGTTGATCCTTTGCCTTTGGTCCCAGCAATGTGAACAGCCTATTGATGTGGATCTGGTTAAAATGCTTATTCCAGATTGAGCAGAATTATGTAGCCAATAAAAGTACTTGAAGATCCTGATATTAGCACCAAGCAAGTCTAAAACTACTCAATACCAGGGTAATGGATTGATGCTTTTGAATTCTAACCTTAGCAAAACGGGTCCCTATCAATTAGTGATTGATGCTTTTGAATTCTGAAGACAAACTTAATTTTTACGGAACCCAATTTCCCCGCAGAGACCCACCCTTTTAACCATAAAATTCCCGGGAAAAGGAAAGGATCTGCAAAAGACAACTCAGAAGACATAGCAGCATTACTCTTTAGAATTCTAACTGCCTCTTCCTACATTTTCTCAGCAATCCTGAAATGAAAGACAAGACAAATAGGACCTAGCATTCCTTTTATCTGAAACTAAAACAAAGAAACTACAAAGACTGCACTGAATTTAGCCTATACTAATGCTGCAATGCCGTTTTCCTTAATTGAGGTTAGGTTTTTAACCAGAAAAGCCAAAAAACTACGATTAAGATTTCATCTTTTCTTTTCTTTTCTTTGTATCTCCTACATTTCCTCAGGAACCAAAAAAAGGTTAATCAAAGAGTGCACTGTCAAAAAAGAACAAACCTTGAACTTGGATTGAGGGTTACCAAGTAGTTCCATCAACCGTCTCATTCTTCCCAGGTCAAAACCATCCTCTGAATCAGTTCCTGCGCCTTTGGGAACACCCGACTGCTCATAGTTCTTGAGATTGTCCAAGTAGTCCGTGAACTCCTGCAATTCTGGGTCCTCCAACAATGCAGAAAAGTCTCTGACAAACCCAAAGTGGTTCATTAATCTAGCCGTTGAAGAAGCTGGGGTTTTTCTGCTGGTGAGGGAAGTTAATCGACTGAAAACCCCGAAATTTTTCATTTCCCTTCACTACCTCGTACTGGTGTCGGTTGTGGGAAGTCAAGAGAAGACAATCCATATAATAGCTTCCTACTTCCTAGTACATATATCTCAAGTTTGGATCCGATCCGCCACCCGAATTTTTTATTCACGGTTTCTTCCCCTTTCTTTTTGGGGTTTAATTATTGAGAATCCCATTAAACTAACAAA
This sequence comes from Ilex aquifolium, assembly GCA_951799425.1. Classification (NCBI taxonomy): domain Eukaryota; kingdom Viridiplantae; phylum Streptophyta; class Magnoliopsida; order Aquifoliales; family Aquifoliaceae; genus Ilex; species Ilex aquifolium. The sequence goes on along the minus strand of OX637391.1, from coordinate 60,637,113 downwards.
AATCATTTAATCTCCTTATATGTTTAAAGTCTCAAATAACCCTTGAAAATATTGGCCATCACACTTACATTGATAGTATCATTCATAAGATTGTAAAAATACTTCTAATAAGTTTGTATGATTACACTTATATGTATTAAGAGAAATAAACTTTTAGAATTTTATTTTTCAAGTTGTATACATCGTAATTTGTGAGTAAATATTCAGTTTTGATGTTACAATTCAATAACAAACTTACAAATATGTAAGATAAATTTCACTTTTTTATATAGAGTGATTATTTTTTATATGAATGGGTAATTACTAAATTAAGTGAAATTCACTTGGTTACATATTGTTATCAAGCAAAGTTTGATCCACGACAAGTAACGCAATTTGTTGAATGGTTTTAATGATATTATGGTGATGAATTATTTTTTCAAGTTAATAGTTATGATTCAAACCGAACATTTCATAATGAGAGATCTTCATGGTCATGCACCATAGATTACTACCTAATGATCGTTCTCTCCCTCTTTTCATGCCTAAAAAGGGGGCCCGCGGGGGGGGGGGGCAGTTGTTATGAGCTAAAACACTCGGACTTACATGGTTAAGTGACACATCTTATGGGGTCCAGGTGTAATTAACCGAAGATAAAACACACTGAGGTCATTTAATAGAGATGGTTTCGTTATATATTGGATTTGGGTTATTATCAAACCCGGAGAGGACCCGAGTCCGCTTACGCGCCACCTGGACGCACGGCAGGCGTTACGGTATCTTCTTTGGTCTCTAAAAAGTAAAAACCCACACATCACTTCTCTCGGAAGCCATGGTTGGTAGAGACTCTACATACAAATTCGTTGGAGCCTCTACATGCAATTCGTCGGCAGATTTCGCTGCATTCTTTTTGTAAGTTTTCTCTTAAATTCCCCAGGATTTTTACTGTATGTTCCTTTTTGTGTGTTTTGATTCTTCTCTTCGGTTGCCGAGAAATCCTGGACCAAAAAGAAATTTAGTGTCATGAAGTTAGGGTTTTTCATAAAGATTTATGTTTCTTTGTCTATTCGTTTTCCCCCTTCCTCTTACGTCAAACGTTTAAATTATTATATTTTTAGAATTTGATTTCCAAGTTGTTTTGGTTTGACTGAATTTTTGAAATTGTGGTTCAAGGAGTCAAAATGGCGACTTGAATGGGTTTCCAGGACACCAGATTGTTTGAGTTTTCACTTATTTGAGAGTTAAATTATGGAGTTAGACAAGCATCAGTCGAAGGTTGGTAAGCGAATGAATGTGGAAGCGGAATACAAAGAAACGTTGCATAATGAGGTTGGTTCGGGGAGAGAATTTGAAGATGGTAGAAGTCGGTGCTTAGAGTTTGAAGAGAGGAGTAAGAGGGCTGAAGAAAGGTGTTCTGTGTTGGAATTGGAGATTTCGAATAGCTTCAGTGACTTTGAATTGCTCGAGGGTAAGTACGGAGCATTGAAAGTTGAAAAACTTGCAATTGAAGATGAGCTTAGGGTTTTGAAGCAGAGGAATGCTGAACTCGAAGTGCAGATACTGAGGATTGACATTGGTAACGATGTTGGCAGTGAGGGAGAGAGGAGGATGGAAACGATAGTTGATTTGACAGAGGATAATGACGAGGAAGATAAGATTTTGCAGTTGATGATTGAGAATAAGGTTTTGGAATGTGAGAAGAGAAAGGCTGAAAGAGAGGTTGACATTTGGATGATGAAGTGTAAAGAACTGGAGTTGCGAGTGTTAGGGTTGGAGGAGAGTTTGGCATTAAGAAGTGGGGAATGTGCATCGGCTGGAATGATGAAACCGGTATTGGAGTTAACAGAGGTGGGTGCAGAAGCGATGAGTGAACAAAGAGGTTTAAACAGTGGAATGGATGTTGCTTCTAGCTTAGGAAATTTGCAACAGGCAAATAAGATAGCAACTAGAGATGACATAATACATGGTGCAACTGGTGCAAGCTCAACTTGCTGTCCCTCTGCCAAAGAAATTGCAGTTCTGCAAGCCTCAGGTATTCTATAGCTTACCACTTTTACATAGTTTGAATAACTTACTGTCCTTTACAGGAAGTGGCACAGTTGTGTAGTAGCTCGTACTATAGTACTCATAAGTAAGGTCGTCTGATTCTTCCTTCTAGTTTATGCAAGACTTCAAACGGTATAGAACTATTGCTGCTGATGCATAGATTGGGTTTCTCTATACTATGATACTTCTACTAATATGCACTTGGAAAATCTACCAGTGGTTGATATCAACCCTACTATAATTTGTGTATATTTGATTTGACATATTTGATTGTCCAAGCGGTTGCTTTGCTTGGTTGACTAACACTTTGTTTTCTTATTATCTATCAGAAAAAAAATTGTATAAGGACAGTACATATTTTCATAGACTATGAAGGGGCAAAAGCCTGCAGCAATACATTGTTTGGGTGAGTGCAAACAGTTAGTCTGTGGCTATTTTACTTTCCTTTTCTTTTTTGTGGTTGACCTGCAGGCACACTTTCAATGGACACACCATGTAAGCAGTCCAAACAAGTTGCAGGAGGAAAGAGTCCTATTATTTCTGAAATTGAACTGGAACATGATACCGCAGTTAGAAAACAGTTGGCATTTGGAGAAGAAGGGAGCCCGATCAAGAAGATAGCTCCACATACACCATGTGGTGCAAGACCAGCATCTGTTGGTGTCATTGATATCAGTGACAACGAGGATGAACCAAATCATACCCTGCTCCACATGCCTACTCTTGAAATTCATGGAAGTGGTTTAAGTGATACTGAATTAGAAGGTGCTTTGGGGAAAAATAAAGTGGCTTTTAACAATAATTTGAAGAGGAAGCTTTTGGACCAGAGCGATGAGGAGGATATGGATGGCTATAGGAGCAATTTCGCATCTGTTTTGACTCCAAAAAGAAATAAAGCTTCTAATTTTGTTGTTAGTGATAGTGAGAACGATGATGATGATGTTCCAATATATTCTAAGCATTCCCAGGAACTAAATACAGATTCTCATATGAGTGGCTACTCGGAGACTGCAACAGATTCTGGAGGCAAAGTCAGGAAATCTGTAGCTAGGCGGCGCCTAGTGCCATTGAGACAATGTGAAGTGAAAGTTGGTCCAGAAGGAAGCAGCTCCCCTAGTAATTTGAAGACCACTGAAATCAAATATCAATCTGGAATCCCTGCAAATGAGGATATTGAATATGATGAAATAGAAGGTGATGGATCAGACAGTGAGGGCGAAAGCTTGGGGGGATTTATCGTTGACAATTCGGATGTTTCTGATGGTGATGGTGCTTCTGACAATGATAATTCTTTTGATTGTGATGATGCTTCTCGTGAATTAGAAGATGCATCGGAGAACAATATGACCTTGGATGAGATTTTATCTCGATTTCGAAGGGATAGAGACCATAACTTCAAGTGGGAGTTTGAAGCAGATATGCTAGCTGCTTTTGGTAAGGATCCGGAACTATGTATGAAGGCTGTATGCGCTCTTTATCGGCAGCAAACATCTGAGGAGAAATTTTGTAGAGGAACAATATACCAAAACCAACGAGGGTTTAGCCAGTGTGATGCACTCAGGTATGGATCTCGAATAAAGTTAAGGTATACATTTTTATAGAAATATGAGTATCTGTCTGTAGACACACTCCTTTACATTTTATATGATTAATGAGTTACATATTTCGATGTTAACAACTATTTATTGAACAGAATTGGGTTTTATTAATTTCCTGATGTAGTCAAAGGTTTGACCTTCTTATGTTCATATATTTTTTCGGCAATGTGCTACTCTCTTATGTTGTGTTTGCTCTGGAGGAAGAATCTCCTTTTTTGTTCTTTTATTGAAAATTTTCTGTACTTAATTTTATTGACAGTTAAAAGTATGAGGATGGGTTCTTTGTTGGATGATATTGAAGTTTGGGTGTATATTTGATTCATTCCTCCCGTACATCTTGTGGTGGACATTGGCGGAATGTTTTGGTAGTACACTTGTTGTGTGTCTCAGATTCTAGCTTCCTGCTTGTAGCATGATTAACATGGTTGCTGGGGTTCATGCGTTATGTTATTTGCCACTTCCCGCATTCTTAATTGAAAGAATTCGTAACCTGTGGGTGTTTTAATATGCAGAATAAAATGACATGCAATATCATGTAATAAACTTTGCTACGAATTTATTGATGTGCTATTCTTGTCTTGGGTCCTCCAGCATTTTGAATTTTAGTTGTATTTGTGATTATATATTTGATAACTGACAGGTTTCTGTTAGTTATATGGATTATGGTGTATTGAACCTTCTGTATACAATTTTATAGGGGCACTACGTTGGCTGAATTTCTTACTGATGGAGACCCAAAAGGTGATCTGAAGAAATCTGTGCATGAGTTGAAAGAAAATGATCCCAAATGGATTGAACTATGCAGAACACTGGCGACTCGATACTCTAAGCAGTTATTTGCAATCTACAAGAACAAAGAGGACCCTCTTTTTCTCCCTTCCTGACCTGGCCCCCTCAAGAATTTTTTTCTTCTTTCAAAGTGAAGGCTAGTTAATAGTTCAACCTCAGTTTCGAGCCCAACCTAGACACAAATATGTTTGCTGTAAATATTGTGTCGATAGTAAATTATGGAGATAGTATGGAGTTGGTTTTATGTGTGATCTGCGATGTATCAACTCGTTACCTGTGCTTTGACATGAATCTTGTATATATAATTATAGCAATACATGTTCCCTTGTTCGAGATAATCGAAAGGCCCAAAAAAAGAACCTGTTTTTTTTTTTTTAATTCAACGGTCAAGGGTATTCACGTCAGTGTACGCACACCTCGACTAATTTTTTACCTAGTCCGGTCAAAGACAGGTCATTTACGCCGAGATTAAGGTATTCATAAAAGGGTAAATTCATCATAGTTTGGACCCAATGAATTGTCAAAATTCGAATTCAGGACGTCCGAGTTTACAGTTTATTTCTATTATCACTTGAACTAACCTTTGGGGTTAATATGGTCCCTTGTGTGTATTGAGGAGAGAGGATTGGAATCAGGAGCGGAGCTAGATAACTTTTTCAGTGGGAGCAATCTTAAACATATAAATATTTAATTTTAAATGTTGACACTGTTTTCACCAAAGCATTGTTTCATTAAAAGAACGTCAATTAAATGCACAATCTTCATATACGAGAGAAATACAAAAAAATCAACAAAAAAAAATATTATGAAGTTATCATCTGTAGAATTTGACAAAAACTTTTTATCAGTAGTTGATTAAAAAATTAATCGCTTTAGTTAGACACAACTTAGTATGCATTATTCATGTAGAATACATTAAAATAGTTTAGAAAAATTGAACAATTTTTAGCAGAAATAATTTAGAAAAATCAAATCTACCACAAGTCAATTAAATCAATCTAGGGTCAAAAAAAAATTTAACTAAATCAATCTTAGATATAAGAATAACTTTATTAATTACAATCAATTTACTCAAGCCTAATCAATCGAAATGATTTAATCCAAAAAATAATTTATAACACATAAATTCCAAATATAAAAATTCAATTATTTGAAAACCCTAATCACTGGCCCAAAAATTAAAGCATATAATAATGATCAAAATCAAAGAAATCCTTCATTGTTTACCTCCCGACAAACTTTGAAAGAATATCTTAAACTCTCCTCTTTTTAAGCTATCTTCCCAATAGATCTTGACAATAATAATTGAAGTCGAAAATAGAGAGGTACCACTAAAGAGGGAGTAAAAAACTGAGGAGAATGAATTTTCAGAGTATAGAGTTAGAACAAAGAGTGAGCCTAAAGATCCAAGAACGTCGAATAGAGGAAAATCACAAAGGAAACGGACGGAATTTGGCCGGAACAAAGAAAACAGGGACATGTGCCCTGATAAAGTAACTTTTTACTTTTGCTAACGTTTAAAGGAACCCACATGTTTGAAATATACATTACTAACCTTAAGTTTAAAAGCTTTCCGGTGGGGGGCAATTTTTAACAAATTCTAAAATTTCAAAAAATTTCAACTACACCCCAATATTTTTTCAAATTCCAGTAGGGACAGGGGCAACTGCCCCCACTGCAAATTCGCCCCTGATTGGAATCCGAAGTATCCAAGTGATTAGAGATACCTTTGATCATTAGAATTAAACAGTTGTTTTTATGGCCGTTAATTAAAGTTTCAGAAAAACGACATGTTAAAGAGAATCTTAAAAAAACAAAAATAGAAAGCATATATTCCAATGCTAATCAGTGATTGACGATACAAAAATAGAAGAATCTGTGCTGGCAACAACTGAGCATCAAAACGACATTAACATACACAGACCATAAGCAAATAAAAGATACAGAGACAGAGTGGCCCTTAAGGCAGCAAAACACAGCACAGCCAAAAAGGAACCAACGGTCACATGGGTGTAAGGGTCTCTACATTCATGCACATACAGCCATTTTTCTATGGCCTCCCGTTTCCCTCTCTAAATCTCTCCTCCATTATATAGGCCAATATCTCCCCCCAAGTAACTCTGCCTCCTCCCCAATATCTCCAACTACTGCATAGCTTTTGTTTTCTCCCTGTTTTCTCTCTCTAAAACTCTGCGTGGCTCTCAGAGGCATCGCAGAGGGAAAGCTATTTGACCATCAAGAGATAAGTGAGAGAGAGAGAAGAAAATGGAGGTGATCACAAGGGCTTCAATTGGAGTGGTGGCCATTGTTGCCATCATCTTTGCCATTGCTTTCCCTGCAGCTACCATGGCTCAATCCGAAGCCCCGGCTATGGCTCCCACCAGTGACGGTACTTCTCTCACTTTCAAAATGAAAATATAAATATTTCGTATTGCGAATTCGACAATAAACATGTGGTGGTTTTTTTGTGGCAGGGACAACAATAGACCAAGGGATTGCATACGTGCTAATGCTGGTGGCATTGGTGCTGACATATCTCATTCACTAACTTTCAGATAAAAGCACTTCAGAATTTGATCATCTTGATGAGAGAGAGCTGCAAAATTAAGGAAGCCTGCAAAATTTTCAGACCCAGATTCAAGTTAGAGATTTCATTATGATATTGTTGGTTTGTAATAAGGTTTCATCTTAGAGTATAATCTCTCTCGTGTGTGACAGTGCTTTTTATTTGCAAATTGTGAGCATTCTTATATTTCTATGGACATTTATCCTCCATTTGCATGTACAGTAGCTCCTCAAGCTCATCACAACCTCATCACAACCTCATTGATAAGAAAACATATCCAACAAATTCAGATCCACTCGAATACATTTTATCTTCAATTTTTTTTTAGCAGATTATCCACCATTAATGAGGGGCTCACTTGTATACAATAGGCTCTACTTAAATGCATGATAGGCAATGTGCTAAAAACAAAATTAAAGAGAAAATGGATTGGAGGAGATCTCAGTCCATTACGAATAAACCTTGTCGACCCAATCTCTGAGTAGTTTGACTTTTTTATGAATTAACATTCATCAAGGCTGTAAAATGTTGCTATCGCAACCTATCTGATGCAGTGCAAAAGCTTGACAAAGTCCATTACTTCTAAACCAAATAAGCTTAAACGTGAATTCCTAACGGGTTCAAACGAAAATAGAAGCAAATTGCAACTGCTTGGATGGGATAGAGTCTCATTGCCCACTGACAGAACTTCCTTTGATGAAGCCTGCAATGAGTTAGGTCTCTAATTACACTCCGGATTTAAATCCATATATCATTGCTCAACATAAATCAATAACACCCCTAGGGGTGTCCATGGGCCGGATTGCCCACTGGCCTTGTTACTCGGTCCAAAAAAAATAGGCTTGACACTCAGTAGGTCTAATAGTTGGTCTATCCTAGCCCAAACCCAATATTCTTCAAAAGAAGACTTGACCCTACCACAAACCCATTACCTGACCCGAAACCTGGTCCAATAGCCCATCCACAAAAAGCCCGTTAAAACCCGGCTCAAGAACCCACCCGAACATCCCACCCACCTTCATTTGAAAAAAAGTTAGACACATTAAATTTAAAATTTGAAAAAAATAGATAAATTGGTAGGTGTCAACCTAATTGAGATGTGTTCATTCTATTGTGATGCAATTCCTCCCATTTTGACTCTACATTTAATTCAAAAATGTAATTTACAAAAATATCAAGTTACAAAAATATTTATTATTTCTAAATGAAATTATATATAAAAAGCCCGTCCAGTATGCCCACCCAATAGGTCCATAGGCTCACGCCAACAAGCTCACCCATAGGCCTGTCCAATGAGTGGTGAGTTGGGCTGTAGGTAGCCTACCCCTACCCAAAGTCAGGCCCCCCAACCCCCAAAAAAAAAAAATAACTCATTTGGGTAAGTACTTGAGTGTTCCCTACCCAAGTCCAACTCGAAAAAAAATTTGTAGCCCACGCTTGGCCCGGCCCATGGACACCACTAAGCACCCCACTATTAGGCCAACCGTAGTCCGATGTTGGACCGTCGTGAGTTCAAACCTTATCAGCCCCCTACCCAAGTTCAACCCAACTCAACAAATCTTTAATCTCAACTATTTAGGGTCAATTACATGAACTATATTTCTCTATTACAGATATATTTTTCTGTTTAGAGCATGAACTATCATTTGTTTTTTTTCGATTTCGTTTACCGTAAATCACCAAACAAAAACAAAAATTATATTGGTATATAAACATGCAGTATGGGACGAAGAATGGCAAGACAATATTCGGGTATAAACATGTTTCACTCACCCCCAAAATGCACAATGCTCAGCAGCACACGAAGTGTTGCACAAAGAAGCAAAAATAAATAAATAAATAAGAAAAAGAAAACAAGGAACATTAAAATGGACTGCCCTATTGCAAGACTCTAGGTGTTCTCCTTCGGATTCCGTCGCCAGAACAACTCATTCTATGAAGTACTTCCATTTCACATGAAGGATTTGTTGAGGTGTCAAACGAGTCCTACATCAGTTGGTGATGACTAATGAGGGGGTCTTAAACCATATAAGGAAATGGGTCATTCTATCTACTATGTGTGTTTTTTGGGCTGAAAACACATGTTCCACAAGTGGTATTAGAGTTATGACCCAAGCCACCGTGTGGACTCGACTCTTTGTGCTAGATGAGAGAACATTGTTGATTATCCATTATAAGTCTCGTTGAAGAGGAAGATTATTGAGGTGTTAAACGAGTCTCACATCAGTTAGTGATGAGGAGGTTCTAAGCCATATAAAGGAACGAGTCACTCCACTTACTAGTTGTGCCTTTTGAGTTGAAAACTCATGCCCAATAGGATTATATGTGGATTGATATATTCAAATTTACATTCTCTCAATTATATTTTTATTCAGTGGGTGATCACTTGCTATTAATTCAAGTAAGGCCAACTATTTATAAATGGATCCTTTCACCCATACACGTTAAATAATTTATTGAAATTAAATAAAAATATAATGGAGAAAATGTCAACCCGACTTATTTGAGCCTTCCTATCACCATTTGAATATCAAATCAGAATGAGTTTTTGAATATTTTATCAAACACTAATGCTTACCAGTCCACAACTACCATTTATTTGCCCAAATACAAAGAATGGGCTCCAAAGTGGGCCGCCCAACTTCCAGAATAAGCCCAAATATCTCCTTCTAGGGTAGAGCCCTCAGCTTGTGGAAGTCCAGTTTGAACATTGATGGTGTAGGCTTGGTTAACTCATTGGGCTTTTTTTTTTTTTTTTGTTTCTTGTCTTCCATCTAAGCTTTTAATCTGTGGCGGGATCATTATTTTTGTCGCAAAACATGGTTGATAAGAATTATATAGTAGATGATAATCACATTGTAGGGAGTTCAAAAATTAAGTACTTAAAGAACAATCCCTAGCAATCCCAAACAACAATGGTAGATGTATTGTATCGAGTTGATGTCATACATATGTCGTGAATAATCAAGTTTATATTACATATAATCTGATTTCATCTCTTATGACCAAACATCTTTAAACTTATTCATACGTTGTAGGATAGCATCGATTGTGCATTGGATCTACAAATAGTGTTAAGAATATTGATCTATTGAAATCCTTCACCTTATGAAGTGACAAATTAATTACTTTTTTTTTTTTTATGAGGTGGCTTCTATCCGAGCTCGAGTGATTAGTCGACGCAAATCTAAACACTCTGTAATAATAATTTAAAAAAAGGGTTAATCTCAACTTGCATCCCGAAAGATCACTTGAATCTCAATTTACACCCTCAAATTTTAAAAATATCAATTTGCACCTTGAAAGACATAAATTCGTATCAATGTGTACCTGGAGTTAACTGTCGTTTATTTTGCCGTTAAAAAAATTTGGGTCAATTATAAATTGCACCCTCAAAGTTTAAATATTTCACATTTATGATCCAAAAAGAATTACATATATTAATGCTCGTTAAATAGCTCTGAATTGTGTCGTGTCATGTCTAACTTTAAACAGAAAATATCTATTTAATGAGTATTGTAGGCAAAAAATAGGTATTTTTTTTTTAAATAGTACTATATGAATTGTTGTAAATGTGAAATATACGACACAATGTAATTGATTCGACAAGAAAATATTTTTTGTGTTAAAAATAATTTTTTATTGACTCGAACACGATACAAAAATAATGCGACATGACCCAAAATAACACGACACAAAAATATTATGACACGACAAAATTGTAAGGTATATAAAATATTTAAATTTAAAGGTACAATTTACAATTAGCCCAAACTTTTTTAACGGCTAAATAGACGGCAGTTAAAGTCTGGGGCATATTGATATAAATTTATATCTTTCAGGGTATAAATTAATATTTTTAAACTTTCAGAGTGCAAATTAAAATTTGAATTATCTTTTGGGGTGCAATTTGATATTAGCCCAAAAAAGAAACAAATTAATAATGTAAGGAGCTTCTTCGAGTCATACATTGGGATTTAGTCTCTTGTTATTAGTCATCCCTCGAGGTTGCACTCTATCGTGGGATCATTATTTTTGTCTCCAAAAAATCCCTTACAAGAATTGTATAGTAAGAAAGACAATGCCTAGGAATCCCAACAATAATTAACAAATTATGTTTGCTTCCCCATAAATATAATTTACACTTTTGTGTGTCTCATATTATTCAATTCTTTAATTAACACAACCCCACGACAATACGACATGGTGACCCATTTTCGTGTATGTCTGATATTTTTCCACTACATATAAAAAAATATATATATATAAATTCTACGTGTCAAATCAACATCTTTAGTAAAAGATCTGATTCGAACATGAAAGTGTTGGATTAAATTAAGGGTTAATTATAAAATGTCTTCTTTAACTTTTGGATAGTTTGCAATTCAGTCTTTTAGGTTTTAATTTTAACAAATAGACCTCTTTAAGTTTGAATATTTTGATATTAACTCCTATAGTTATTTTTAGATAATAAAAATTGACAAAAGTTAGACATAGCAAATTCACGTGATTCCTACTTTGTTAAAAGGAGATAATTACTTTTACACACTTTTTTTTCTCCTGTTTACCCTTACACCATTCCGTCCTCCTCGGATGGTTAACTCTGATTCTCTTCCCCCCTTCTGATAGAAACCGTTCCTTTCCTATAATAAGACGAAGGCAAAAGTTTCCTTATTTTCTAGTATAGACTTCTCTGTTTTCTTAATTTTTAGGGATAAAATTGGTATATCAAGAAAAAAATAATGTACAAGATAGATGGTATAATAGTTCTTTCAGGTGTTCAGCCACTGTTGTTAGTCAATTTAATCTACTTTAAACTTGAAAGGAGTAAATTATAACATTTGAAATCACAAAAAATTGATTACAACAAGGGACATAGTTAAAAGGGATAGATTGTAATTAACCCTTAAATTTAAAAATCCGGCAAAAGGGTCGTGCCCACGAGTGGGCTAAGAGCATGGTCCCTGAAAATCAGGTTGATAATTTTAATGAAAACCAAACCTAATGAACCAGTCCCATGTACTTCAGGACTTGTCTCTACTGAGGACAAGGGTGGTTGAGAATGACAAGTTGACTCCCACTTCAATTTGTTGAGTGGGTGAGTGGGTCATTACGTGGTCGGCTGCGTTGTTTCCACGTGTGAAAGCAGCTGCTGAGGTGGACATGTCAACAATTGTATGCAATTAATGTCAACAATTGTATGCAATTAATATATGAATTTAATTCCTACGATGCATTATAAATCAAAACGTCGTAAGTTTGAATGTTAGTGATTTTTTAGGGTCAGACAATGAAGGATTTATCTATTATAAATATCATAATTTTCGGCGTTGATTGCCTTTTTTTTATTAGACAAAGGAGGAGATTTGTTGGAATTTGACTCAAATTCTCTAATTGTAATAGATGAGAGTTTGTTAGTGAGAATCTTATATGGAATAGGATTATGTTTGAAGAGTTTTAATATACCATGAATAGGTATATTAGACATGTGATATGAAACATATATATCAAGTTGTATCTGAATAGGTTTCGATTACAGTATTTTATCCCTGTAAATAGGATTGGGTATTATGTAATCAGTTACCAGATGACCAGTTTTTCAATGAATAATACATTGATGTAAATTCTTGGTCCGTAGATGTAGATACAGTGTACCAAGGTGGGTATATTGTATCGAATCATATTATATCTGTGTTATAGTTTTATTGTTTTCCTATATTTGAATTCCTATCTTCCAACAATTATTATTTATGTTAATTGTCCGTTATGCAAAACTAACAAGTGGTATCAGAGCCAAATTGACGCTCCTGGTGTAACAATCAGAGTTAGATTGACGATTCTGGTGCAGCAATCAAAGTAAGTTGTTGGCAATTCAATGATCAAGTTAGTGTTTATGTTGAAAAATACTCTCTTGCCACGTGTGTATGACGTGGTGTGAAGATTGATTTCGTCTTGTGCATAGTAAGGATGTAATCTTAAAAAAAAATTATTGATGCATATTTTTGTTTAGATCCATAAGGGTTCGTTTGTTTAGCGGGAGAATGGTAGAAAATGCAAGAAAGAGAAATTTTTAAAATTTTTCATGTATTTGGTTAGTATGAAAATGAAAATGATAGAAAAAATAATTTTCTTTCATTCTTGAATTTTCTCACAAATAACCAACATTTTTTTCTTATAAAAAATACAAGGAAATGCAAGAAAGTTATGATCTATAACTAACTTTCCATTTTACCCTTATTTTTCTTAAAATATTTTATTGGTTATTAATTTTAAAAAATTTTGGTATTAATTTAATTAATCACATAATTTGGCCCAAAGACTTTTGTGTTGGTGACTATCTTAAAATTAGGTTTCGAACCACTTTTTTAAAAAATTTTAACTTTCAATTGTAATTACATATTTTTTTTCTTTTTTAGACCGATTTAATATAATTAAGGGTAATTTAGACAATTAAAAAAAAATTCTTATGACTTTACTTTCTTTCAAACAATATAATGAAATTGTTTTAAACTTTTCTCGTAAATTTTTCATTCTAACCAAATACATTCATAAAAATATATTTTCTACTATTTTCTTTTCTTTCACTTCACTTTCTATTATTTTCACTTTCCATCATTTTTTTCTTCCTAATCAAACGGACTCTAAGAAAAAATTTAAAGTTGGTATGAAACCAAACGGAAGACTAAGTTGCTTCTTGATTGTTTGGATTTCAAGAATTACCACACGTACAGTGTTGAAAATGTTTCTTCAGGTTTTTTGGCTCTTTGAGTTGAAGTCGCGGTATTCCAATAGTTTGGGAGCCTAGTTTGGGAGCTATTGGGCTGATATAAACTAAATAGTGATGATTTGGTGTCTCGTAGATTACGAGTCACTATGTTTTTACCTTTGAATGGTGGAGTATTGACCATTGAGACCTCCCAAGAACAGGTAAGACGCGGGTAGGGATGCACACATGATGCATGTCAAGACGCAGGTTCTTGAAAGATAGAGAAGATTGTGATGACTCAGAAGAGTAGGTTTGCACAGGGTATGAAAAAATTGGTGGATCATAATTAATGGTGCTAAACCCGATGTTGGGTATGACTAAATTTGAAGAGTTTGGTTCAAGGGAGGTTGTTAGAATTTAACTCAAACTCTCTAATTGTCATAAATGAGAGTTTGTTGGTGAGAATCTTATATGAAATAGGATTATGTTTGAAGAGTTTTAATATACAATGAATATGTATATTAGACATGTGATAGGAAACATATATATCAAGTTGTATCTGAATAGGTTTCGATTACAATATTTTATCCCTATAAATAGGATTATAATTGAGTATTCTGTAATCAGTTACCAGATGACCAATTTTTCAATGAATAATATATCGATGTAGATTCTTGGTCCGTGAATGTAAGTATGGTGTTGTGACGCCCCAAAATCCGGGGGTCCCGTTGATAACCCATCAACCAACGGAAACACCCGTGGATATCGCTCAACCCGACACCACGTCAAGAATACCTTTAAGCCGGGATTATAACCCATAATGCAAAATCGGTTTAACATTCATTTGATTCAATTAAAGTCCTATACACCGTGGTTTGTACCCCATTAGGGTCCACTTTGATCATTTAAAGGAAAGAGATTCAAAGCCCAAAGATTTGACAAAACATTTAAAAATTTCAGATTTTTGGACTGGCTACCGGTAGCTGTTTATCGGCTACCGGTAGCTGAAACATTCTGGAGTTACGACTACCTGTTGTCTACCGGTAGCCGAAACCTTCTGGAGTTACGACTACCTGTTGGCTACCGGTAGCCGAAACCTTCTGGAGTTACGACTACCTGTTGGCTACCGGTAGCTGTTTCCTTCGGGAAAACAACTACCTGTTAGCTACCGGTAGCTAAAGGCAGATTTTGCCCATTTCCTTAGTTTTTCATTTCCAACTCATTTCAAACCTTCCCAAGGTCACCCAACACATGTATAATGAAAATTCCCACATTATACATAGTCCATCCAGGTCATACTACATACAACCTCATACATTCATAATTCAAAATATAATGTTCTACAATATTTACATGTCATAAACCATTTTAAAACAAAAGGTTTACAAAATCTTGAGATAAGGCCACACATAGGCCCCCTTCACCCTTGATGCTCTCCATGGGAGCCAACCGCCGGTGTAAACCCGACACCTGAAAATTGTTTCCCGTATAGGGTGAGCACAACGCCCAGTAGAGATAAACCTATAGAGGTTACTCTTCCCCTAGATGCACATGCTCATGTAATCATCACATAAACATATCACTTAACATTTCTCATACTTATGCATTCTATGATGGAATGCAACAATGCTATGCCATGGAATGAGGTGACACTCACCCATGCGTTTCAACCCGAGTCCTCACCGACTCACACAACACAATGCAACGCCAAAGTGTAATGCAACCCGTCTATTGACGGAAAAATCCTTCCAATGATCGTTATGAAATCCGATCATCATTGGAATCTACCCATTGAATGGGTGTTTTTGTAACCAAATCCTTGTGTTTTCTTTGGGCAACGGATTTTCGGAATCACACCGCCGGTTCCGTACACCGTGTCACTTTTCTGGAATCTCACCGCCGGCCAAGTGACTCAACCAAGTGGTTTAGGGTTTTGCACCCAAGGAAGTCGCCATGCCCCTTCTTGTTATACCCAACACAAGTTTTCCTTATGCAACATGCGACTCAAAAAGGATCGTCGATCCAATTTCTCCCGAGCCCACATATCAAGCACCAAACAAGGTGTCGATTAAATCTATGCATCTCCCACACACCAACACTCATGCAATTTGTCCCATGAATGTGATGCCATGATCATGCCCAATATGTAATGTATACTACATGAGCAATAATCAACACATATCTTCACATCCCATGGAATTTAAATCATAAGCATATAAATTCCATAAACCATCATAAACAACATATCAATGAGCATATGTCAACACATCCATAACACATTCAAACATGTGATTCCAATGGCATCAAATAACCATTTAAACAATCAAGGCATTTTATCAAACACCTTATAGGCACAATGTATAAACTCATATCATGTTTATCCAACACTTTCAAGGCACATTTCATAACACATAGCATGCCTCCAATAGCCATAAGTCATATGATGAATTACATGTAACATCCTTATATCAAAATTAAGCTAGGATCTAGCCTAAACCAATTTCATGCTCACCTTTTCATTCTCATAACCATAAACACATATATACATCATTACACATGCATGTATATATATATATATATCCTTAACCTAGCTACACCTAGGGTAGAATGATCCAAGATAGGAATAACCCCTACCTCTTAGGAGTGTGGAAAACCCCTAAAAACACCAAAACCACTTCCAAAACTTTGAATCTCTCAAGATCGCATCTTTGGATCTTCGGTGAAATTCCTTGTTTTTGGTACGTAGACGTAGCCCTCGACGAGTAGACGAACTTTAACTCTTGGACTATAGCCTTCCAACCAAAGGAACTTGGTGATTCTTGAAGAAGAAAGGTAGAAAATTAGGTTTGTCTTTTCTCTCTCCTTTTTCTCTCCAACGTGTGAGCTCAGCCGGCCAAGAGAAGAAGAAAATCTGATTTTTCAGATATTTTAGCCCTATTTATAGTTTTAAATGTGTGGTCTACATCGCACCGCTCGTTTATTACTTTCGGGTCCGTTTCTCGTCCCGAAACGACTCATTAAGTCCCGGATTAAGTCCAAATAAATTTTATTGGCACATTAATCCAATTATAAGGAAATTTAATATTTCTCGTTTTTGGGGACCTTTAAGAGATCAATCGCTACGCAGTCGTCTCGAACTACGTGCAAAATCCGACTATCTCGGAATTCAACGAAATTTCTGGTGGTCACTATATTTCGCGTTGCGAATCCAACGACGCACTCCGTTTCCTCATCCGAGGTCTAGAACATATGTATTTCAAATACGTGCAGTAATGGCAAATTACCATTTTGCCCTTTTTAGAAAAAGTTTAAATTTTCCCGGGTTTCACAGGTGTACCAAGGTGGGTATGTTGTATCGAACCATGTTATATCTTTGTGTTATGGTTTTATTTGTTTTTTTTGAACAAAAAATAAATTAATAACTGAATTTATAGTATGAAATGCAATAACTTGTTAAAAATTACTTCCTTGCCTACTAAATACACAGAGAGAACAATAAAAAAAAATTGTTAATCGTTCATTATGCAGTATTGTAAGGTTTTTAATAATTAGAATCGTCGAGTAAAATTGGTTTATTTGAGTGATTAAAAATTATATATCTTGATCTATAAACTAGAAATGAGCCTTATTAATCGAAGAACATTTCTCATTGTATTTCATGAATAGGTAAATTGATGTAATACATCATAAAAAAGATGATATGAATCATTATATACGCCTAAACCAATTATGCATTTGAGAAGTGTTAATGTCCTTAAAGGATAATTGTAAGGAATAGTTGAAGTGGTAACAAATATAAGTTATAAATTTAGACGTTTTAAGTTCAAATTTTGACAATTTCTTGAAGTTAGATTACGAAGAATTTATTTATAATAAATACTCTAATTCCAACGTGTATGACTTTGATTCAAATTAGAAAAAAAATTCGTCAAGATGCGTGTAAACTGATCTGAATATCCTTGACATTAAAAAAAAAAAAAAAAAGTCCTCAAAGGCCATGCCACAAAATATCTCAAAAAGTTTCATTGTTCCAAAAGTTGGTTTTTTTTTTCCCAAAAATTCTAAGAGCAGAAATAGATTTTTTTTTTGTTTGTCATAGAGTGGAAATAGATGAAATAAGTTAGTATAGACCCGTTATTTTCCGAGCTTAAGGGCATTTGGGAATTAAAAACTAGGAATGCTAAAGTACTAAAACCGTTAATTCTTCAACCTTTACATCTTGGAGACTAGAAAAACAAGAAGAAAAAAACATTCAATCTCTACCCAATCCCCCATTTTGAGGCACCAAGAAGCCATTTTTCATGTCATCCTTTTTCTCATTTTCACAACATTTGGAATCTCAGTCCAAAGTTCCAACAAGACATAACCTACCAAACCCACAATCTCTCTCTCTCTCTCTCTCTCTCACACACACACACACACACAGAGCGTACACAAATAGAATAGAAAAAGAACTGGGATTTATGAGGGAAGAAGATATAATGTGAGAGGGAGTCCAAATGAGGGACCCGTTACCTCACGTAGTGAAGAACACGTGCCTTGCATTGGGAAGTCGGAGGGCGGAAACGACGCCGGAGACTCAGAAAAAAAGCAAAATGTCAGTAGGTCCCATCCGGCTGAGCCGGTCACCCACTTGTCTTCAATTCTCAAGACAAAAACTCCTCATGCTCCGTTTAATTTTAATTTTAATTATTTCTACCCATTTTCCAGTCATTTTCATTAATTTTGAAGTTCCAATCATTCTCTTTTTTTCTTATTTATTTATTTATTTATTTAGAGTTTCCCTTTTTCCGGAAGGGTTTTAAGTTTCTTTTATTTTTGGACAAAGACATATTCAAAATGTTGGGGACAACATCAGAGACAAAATACACTGCAATTTTTTTTGATTCCCAAAATGCCCTCAAATTTTTTTTTTTGGGGTCCTTATGTTACATATTAATGCTAATATTAGTGACAATTGAATTGTCCCCATCTAGTGAAAGTTTAAAATTAGACACTTTTTTTTTGTTCAACAGTCATAGGTGTCTGCGTCAATTTACGTAGACTTTCGATTAATCCTATTAATTTGTGAATTGTCTAACATTATTGTTAAAGTAAAAATGTATTTCACTATTGATGTCACTTTGTACTAATACAACTAGAACATAAGCTTAGATTTACAAATCGTGTTAGATGATTAAGAGGGGGGAGAGAGAGAGAGACCAACATTTCTTGCTTCTAAGAAAAGATTTCCTCATTGAAGATAATATTGTTTTCTAGTGATCAGTCAGTTGATTTTCTGCAACTTGTTGGATTCAGCGGCCTTCTTTAATTAATTTGCACTCATCAAAATCCGAGCTAAGGTGTTTGTTCTCCTCCACTCACTAAGACCGACCATCACCACCATGAAGCTTTAAAGTCGTGAGGGTGGGTGGTGGTCCTTTTTAAAGTCGTGGTTCATCTTATTCATTTTTTTTATTTTATTTTTTTGGGATTAAGTGCAGAAACACAGGGATTCATTTATGGTTATTCGATTCAATTATTTTTAGTTTCATCATTGATGGATGGAATAAGTAGTTTCCTTTCACTCTTTTGCTCATTTCAAAATATATAAAAATGTGAAGGAGGCTGCTCAAAGCAGGCGTAATCATCCAGAAGTTCAGTTCTCAGTTTGGTGAGGCAGTCAGTGCATTGGTTATCCTCCCCCAGTGTGTGCCTTGAGATGATGTTGTTGGCGCTGATGTATCTACACTCCTTCTGTCATGCTCCCAGTAAAGAGATTGAATGTATCCAGTGAATCTATTTCGAGGATACAATTGATTCATCTTTTATTGACCATTTGGACGATTTTTTTCCTTTTCTAACTACAGACATTACTAGTATTAGTTTTATAATGGAACCCAAGTAACTGAGGTTCCTCCAAAGCAGCAAAAAAAAAAATAGTTCTCTTTTGGTTTACATGGATGGATAATCTTCCCTACAAAAAAAACAACGATCCAAACCCCTTAAGCAAAATTTGTCGACGCTCATATGAACTCTTGTTAGGTCTAAAATTTGGGTTCAATGTGTAAGATGGACGCATGTGAAGCACCATAGTAGGGTATGTAAACATGTGAGCCCTTTTCACATATTAAGTTCAACATCTTAAGAATTTATACATGCTTGCTAGGAGTTACAACAAAAAAAGTACAAGCCTTTGTTTGACCCATTGGCGATGAAAAGGGTTCACGACAATGGAAAACAGAACACGAGACACCATAAGGTAAGTCCACAAATTCATCCATGACAACAATGGTGAACCTACATCATGACCCTGTGGGTGACCTAGGGTCGACCATGGGTCAGATGACCTGCTCCAGTATCCTAAAAATTAGGACATGAGCAGAAAAAATTGACCCAACTAGGACTTGGACCATAAGTTGTTAACTTGGCTTGACCTGGCCATGAACAGAATTATTTTATTATCTTTTCACATTACATAATAGGCATTTTCTTGTTTTTTTTTTTTTTTATTGTAGTTTACAGTTATTTTAAAACTTTGATTTCAAATTACTATTTGCTCGAACTTATTTTTCAATTTACAACAATTTCTTGAAACAATAAAGCTAGATTATTTATAAAAGGTAATTAGCTCATATGACTTCAATAATCTGTGGAAAAGTACATGAAAAACCTTACAAAATAATTATTTTTTAATTACGCTTACTTAGGCCAACCAAACAATTTTAAATAATTAATATGAGGTGTTAAAATTTTAAATACCTAGACAAATTTTCAAGAGATATTTAATTCTACTGAATTAAATAATTAATATCAATATGGAGTGAACCGAGTTTTAGTTAAAAAGGTAGTTCATTTATGCACAAGTCCTATGGTCGACTCGTGTAAACCTCATATGATCAAGTCTAATTAGTCATAGAATTATTTTGGCATTTATGTGAGGAATATATTACCATTTTATTTTACATAAACGACAATTATCACTAAAAAGTAAGATAAGAAAAAATAAAACCCAAATTTTCAAAAAACTATTTAATTTTACTAAATCAAATAATTAATATCGATACGGACTGAACTGAATTTTGTACTAATAAATAAAATGAAGAATTACACCCAGATCCCTTGGGGTTTGTCACTTAATCATTTAAACCCCCTGACATTAGAAATATTACACACAGACCTCCTAAAATTTGTACGCGCGTAACACTTAGACCCCTGCAGTAAATATATCTGTTAATAAATTACACCTAGACCCCCTTAAAGTTTATACACATATAATACTTATACTTCTTAAATTTAAAATGTTATACTTAAATCAAAAATACTTCAATCAAAGATAGAATATCAAATATTTTAAATTTATAACTAAAATTCATGTTCTATTATATCATTTATTGAAATTTAACTTTTTCTTAAAAAATTGTAATTAGTATACAATTATATTATCTATTGGAATAAAACTAAAAAATCAAACAAGGGGTCTAAGTCATTCTTAATAGAACATAAATTTTACAACCAAAATTCATCTTCTATTATGTCATTTATTTAAATAAAATCAAAAATAAAAATCTAATTTTTTTAAAAAAAAAGCATAATTAGTATACAATTATAATATCTATTAGAATAAAACTAAAAAAATTAAACAAGAGGTCAAATTGTAATGAACACAATATCTATTAGCTTCAATTGAGATAGTTTGATATTTTAATTTGGTCATTTAAACGATCAAATTAAATTCTAATAGACAATATAATTGTATACTAATTACAATTTTTTAAGAAAAATTTGAATTTTTATTTTTTATTTTATTTCAATAAATGATACAATAGAACATGAATTTTAATTGTAAAATTTAAAATATTTAATATTCTATCTTTGATTGAAGTATTTTTGATCTAAATATAACATTTTAAACTTAAGGGGTCTAAGTAATATATGTTTACAAACTTTAGGGGGTCTGAATGTAATTTATTAATGAATATATTTACAGCAGGGGTCTAAGTGTTACGCGCGTACAAACTTTAGGGGGTCTGAGTGTAATATTTCAAATGTCAGGGAGTCTGAGTGATTAAGTGACAAACCTCAGGGGGGTGTGAGTGTAATTCTCCCTAAATAAAAAAAAGTAGTTCATTTATGTACACATCTTATGGTCGACTCATGTGCACGTTGTATGATCCAGTCTAATTAGCCATATAATGATTTTGGCATTTATGTGATGACTATACTACCATTTTATTTTACATAAATGACTATTATCACTAAAAAGTAAGATAAGAAAAAATAAAAAATTCATTGAGAGGAATATAATCAGGTGGTAATGCCCCATATGTAACTATGATGAGGACCATCACAGTCATTCGACAAACTTATGAAGCATCAGTATAAAGATTTGGATAGCTAGGTGACTTGTAGGGTTTGTGTTGTCTCTAATTTGTATCGTATTAAAATTTATTTAATTTATATTTATATATAATCAGATTTTATTTTATTTTTTTAAATTTTGGTTTTGTATTGTATATACACATCTTATTTAATAAATTCGTGTCAATTCATTTATTTGATAAATCTAATAAATACATTTGCTTACTATATTAAATACCACTAGGGATGAATTTAAATTTATTAATTTCGTGTTGATTTCGAATTTGAATTCATTAATGAGAGTAAAAAAAATCTGAGGCCTAAGTTCCTAACAAGGATAATGTCTAACTGTGTGTGGTGTTGCTGAGGGTAAAAGGTTATTGTCTTCTTTTATTTTATTTTATTTTTTCTGTTTTTTGGGCCAAGTGGTAAAAGATTATGGGTAAATTACACCCAAATTCCTTAAAATTTGTAGACTCCCCTCACATTTGACATATTACATCTAAACCCTTTATTGGATAACAATTAATAGACAAATGCAACAGAACAAAGTAAAAGACCTAAATGTCACTAGATATTTTGTTAAGTTCTTTACAATGACCAAACTATCCTTCTAGTTGAGTATATTATAAGGTTTCTCGCATTAGTTACTTCTAGAGTGTCTGTCTCATCTTTAGGTCTTGTCGAGTTTATTTTTCTCTACATGAAGAGCACTTCGGGACATCTGAAGATCCTTGGCATCAAACGATCCTTGATATTTGGAGTTTCCCAAGTGTAATCATAGAGTCCAAGTTGTTCAACTGAGAATGTGTCCCAAATATTTGGTCCAAGAAATGCAATTTATTAAATTATTTTTACATGTTATGATGACATAATGAATTTTTAATGGCTACCTTAACGGAGATTGACTATAAGGGTTATGCATTACACACACACAAATCTCAGAGCTTTAGGTGTAATATGTTAAATATGAGGGGCTTTAGATGAATAAATGACAAACTTCGAGTGGTTTAAGTGTAATTTATCCAAAGATTATTATTGGCAACAATTTACCCGGAGAAATAGGTACAAAATTAAAAAATTATGTGACAGATGTAACCTGAAAAATGCTTCACGTCACTCGCCCTGAAGTTGCGTGAAATCAAACTCCTTCTGAGATCAGCTAGCTGTGACGCCGATAGAAGAGGAGCGAGTACAACACTCCAACTAGTGTCGTCTGGGACTAGGATGTCTCGAAAGTAGGAATTATATCCAAAAGGGTAAAAACCCCAGAGACGTACAGAACCACAATTATAAATGGCGGCGAATTCTAGGCTGCCCGCCACGTTATTTCTAGCTGTAAAAAAGTTTGTTTCACAGTTTTAAGAAAAAAAAATTGTACTTGTAATTTCATAATGACGAAAGTACCCTCAAATCTAATTATTTCCTGGTGGTTAACAGCTAATTACTACCTCAATCAAAGGTAATTTAGCTTGAGTTAATTGGTCAAAAGTCTTGAGTTGTAGCTGACCTTTTACATTTGACCGACATTTAACTGTGGAGAGCATCCCGGTCTCACGTGATCTCCACACGTCTTTCAAGGTGCATCATGGTGCTGACTCAGATCCATTTTACTTTCACTCATTGGACCAACATATTTACCTGGGCCCACAATCACCACGTGTCATTACCAAACAAAATCATCGAGATGCGGCGAGTCGGGTTACCGGATTCTCTCTATCGGAATCTTTGGCCCACCCACCACCTACCGGCCGGTGAGGTTTATGACTTTCCCTCCTAAACCCATCTCATTAATTTTCAGAATCGGATTTAATATGTAAATAAATCATAGTAAATAATAAAATAATAAATGGTCTGCGTGTTTTTGGGTTTTCCAATTTCGGCTGTTGGATCCTATAAAACAGAGTTTTCAGTGTTCTGGTTTCCACCCCCAATTGGAAGTCACTCTGCCTCTCTCTCTCCTCCACTTTCTCTCTCCTCCATACACACTCTGCCCTTTTCTTCCTCATTCCTTCCATGGTGTTTTCAACACTTTTCTGGCAAATCTAGATGCGTATTTATTTCCTTTTTCGCCTCTTTTGGAGTCTCACGCCCTAGTTGAATTTTCTAGGCCTCTTTGTGATCAATCCTTTTGTTTTTTACAGAGCTTTCTCTTTCTATCTGGTTCACTTTGTTGAAACTTGAAAGGCCTCGTATTGATTCCTAGCTATCCACCCATCAAGCTACTGACGGTTTTGGTAGAAGATTTACACACTTTTGTGTGTGTTTTGTGTGGGTGTTTCACTTTTTTCACTTTCCTTGAGGCCCATGTTTCTTTTTCTGTCAGATATGAATCAGCGTGTCTTTGATTTTCTCTGCATTTGAAGCTTCTCTTTGACGGTTTCAGTCACTTTTTTCACTCCTTTCCCATCTTTATATGTCTCGTGCCGAGTCTCAAAGCAATCTTCTTTTTGCCTTCACGCTCTCACTCTTCTTTCCTTCCGAATATAGAGTTTCTGAGATACTAGTTGAGTCTTCTTGATAGAGAGAGCGATGGACAACAGTTTGTTATGTCCGATCAAATACACAGAACACAGAAATGTTACCAGGAAAATCACTAAGCCCCCATTATTGAAGCCTAAGAGGTTTTCCGAGCACCGGAAAGTAGAGAAATACAACTCTGGTATTCCGAGGACTGTACGGGTATCAGTCACTGACCCTGATGCTACAGACTCATCGAGCGATGAAGAGGATGAGCTTTTTGGACGGCGAAGAGTCAAGAAGTATGTCGATGAGATTAGTATCGAGAGATTCGAAACTGTTAGTAAAACCAGTCTGATTGCAGTAGCTAATAGCAAGAAGAGGACCGGAGAGACACTTCCGGCTAAACGGAAAACGATGAAGGCAACACCCGCCGCCGGTAATGTCAAGAAGTTCAGAGGTGTACGGCAACGGCCGTGGGGGAAATGGGCGGCTGAAATCAGAGACCCGGCGAGACGTGTCAGGCTTTGGTTGGGGACTTACGACACCGCCGAGGAGGCTGCAATGGTCTACGACAATGCTGCGATTAAGCTCCGTGGACCAGACGCTTTAACGAACTTCGTCACCCCCCCGCCAAAGGAGAAACCGGAGATTAATATGACCTCAGTTTCCGGCTACGAGTCCGGCGATGAGTCTCACAACTTATCATCTCCGACTTCGGTTCTACGCTTCAGAACCAGTCATTCTAGCGAAGAAACTGAACAGAAAAGCCAGCTTGAAGACTCTGAAACGGTTCAACAAATGGTGAAAGAAGCTGAAGAGTCTCAATCAGTTGAAGAAAGTACAGAAAGTGAAGCGGTTCATGAACCACAATCTTGTCAAAAAACAGTTCAAGAAGATGAAGAGTTTCAGGGTGAAACTGGTTTATCAGATTATTCAACTGAATATTTGCCGATGGATTTACCATTTTTGGACAATCTGTTCAATTTCCAATCTCCAGAGCCAATGCAATTCGACGAACCCAGTTTCTCCGGCGAACCCATTTTCTCCGACATCTTCTTGACTGAAGATTTCAACATACCCTTTGATGATCTTCCAGTTTTTGAAAATGATTTGCTTGGCGACGATCTCGGCATGTTCAACGGTTCAGTTCATGATCATCTCGGATCTTCGTCAATGTTGGAAGTGGACGATTATTTTCGAGACATCGGTTCGGACTCTCTAATGGCACTATGACGTACTTTGTAGCACAAACAAGTGTCATCGTCGCCGGCTTGCCAAATTTCTCGGCAAATTTTGTATCGGCGGCGAGAAAATATCGGCTAGTTTTTTGTTTTCTATTATTTAATTTGTTTAGGAGTCTCCATTTCAGTGGAATTCTGTTTAGTTTTTTGTACTTTTCAAATAGAAATAAATAGCTTCCTAAGAGTGTAATATTGTACCGGGACTAAATAAAAATAATTTATTATCTTATGTGGTTTTTTAATTTAATTTTATATATTCTCTGTTATTAAAAAATAATATAGAGATATTGTTAATTAAAATAACAAAACGATTTTACTATTTTGATATAAAACGACTTTATTTTAATCAACAATATCTTTATAATTAAAAATTAATATTAAAGAAGTCAGAATCCACCACTAGCCCGAATAACGAAAGTTTCCGTCATTGAACATTAATGAGACTCACTCATCTGATGGTAAAAAATGGTGCTACATCATTTGAGATGGAAATTTAGTAAGCAAATTTGATAAGTATAGTATTACCCAATTCTTAATTGCAATTTTTCAATTTGACAAAAAATTATTAAGTATATGGATTATATTCACGGTTGAGATTTTATTATCCGAATGATTGATTCAACTTAATTAATATAAAAAGCAATACGAATTGAATTATGCTAGACAAAAACTATAACACGATGCATTACCAACTTTAATCTTAAATTTAAATTTGAATTCCTAATCCTTCTTAGAGTTTAGCAACTCTCATCTTTTGTATCGTTGAGGAAATGAAAACATTAAGACTACAATTGGAAGATTCAGGTTCGGCTCGTTTTCTAAATAAGTCGAATTTGAATAATTTTTTAGATCAACAAGTTTGACTCGAACTTGATAGGTTTGACTCATTTATATAAATACTCGAGCCCGATTTGTTTTAAATTGGTTCAATCTTGATTTAATGTTGTGATTGACTGATAATTTAATAGTCAAAATTATTATATTTTTAAAATATGTCTAAATAACATTGCTAAAAAGAGAATATGAATGCTACATATTTTTTGTGTGTGTGTCTTTTGGGTATGAGATCTTTGACCGCCACAGTGGCATTCTTTTTAGCCCACACGTAGGCGCAATTAGCGGTTGACCATTTCGAAAGAGTTGAGTCGAGTCGGTGTGGGTGTGGGTAGTGTGGAAAATTGAAATCTGAAGGTCCCAAAATTTTGAAGTTTCCTCCTAATTCTTGTTGTTTAGTGTTGCATGCTGCCCAAAAGCACAAAGTCTATATAAAGGCAATTAGTGCCAAAGCCGAAAGAGTAGCGGTCTTCTTTACTAAATTTGACGGTTTGAAATGTTGAGAGTGCCTCCTATTATTTAATATGTAATAGTAGACTATTCAAAAAGTAAATATGAGGGTTAGTTTAATACTCCGTTTGATACGATGGAAAAGTGGAAGGATAGAAAGTTAGAAGGATGGAAAGTTGGAGGGATAAATAAAACATCATGTTTGGTAAGGAAGGAAAGTAGGAAGGATGGAAAAGTGGATGAATTAACTTTCCTTCTAACTCACCAAAATCAATCCCTCCAAAATCGGAAGGAAAGTGGATGGAAAGTTAATTATTTGTGTTAAAATATATCTTATTTGTCTATATATCTTTTAATATATACATATATTATATATACATTAATTTCATATAAAAATACAATGATAAAATATGTATTTATATATATATATTTTAAAAAATTTTAAAAATACAAAATACAAATACAAAAAAAATAATAATAAAAAATAAATAGGTCAACTCGCAACTCGACACGACACAATTAATTAAATGAGTTGAGTTAGATTTTACTAATGTTCGATATAAATCCGTAATGACTCAACACGAATCTGACACGATACGACTCGATTGTCACCCCCTAATCTTATTTAGAACAAAAAAAAAAAAAATTAGTCATTTTTATTTTCCATCCATCCAACTAAACACAAGTGAAGGAAAGTGTATCCCTCTTACTTTCCTTCCTTAAAAGATAGAAAGTGTATCCCTCCTACTTTCCATCCTTCCTAATTTCCATCATTCCTACCAAACGGATCATAAGTGTTAATTAATATGAGTTGTAAAATTAAAACATTTTGAGTTTGAATATTGGTAACTCTTTGGGGCCTAAGGAATTTTCTCATAAATATTTTAGCCCTTACGTGAATGACATACTTTTGACTGGACTGAAAAATGATCTAATCATAAGATAATTCAAACACCATTGACCATTAAATTAAAAAAAAAATTTATAAATTAAATATTAAATCAATCAAAGCGGTATAAAAACTACACGCATAAACCAAATCATGTTAATAACACATCATTTGATTTTATTTTTTTTTGCTGGGTCAGTCTAACATTAGTCCGAATTAAATATGAGCACCTGCTATCATGTAGACTAAGAGATAACATCCGATACAATTGTGATATTATGTAAGTATTTATGATATAGTATCACCAATTAATAATAAAACCCCAAAAAGATGTAATGAAAAACACTTGAATAGTTTTTGAGTTACATAGAACACAAGTGGGTAATTATCTGTTTTAATAGACGAGTAATTATTAGTTTTGTGTGGGTTTCACTTCTTTATTTGCTTGTATGATATCACGTGACAATACTAACGTGATATTACTGTTGCAATGAATATTTTGTCGTAGACTAGGCGTGTGTGTTTTGTGGAACTATCTCTTTTGAGATCTTAAGTGTGCCTTTGTAGTGTGTTTTGAACTTCGTCGTATATCTTTCTTTTTTTTAATTAATAAATGTTTACCTTTTGAAACATTAACGAGAAAGAGAAAAGCATAAACGGGGAAGAGCTATATTACTTAAAGTTTTACTACTCATCTAATGGCAGTAGTAAATTTCGTTAGTTCAATTAGTATTATAAGATAAGCAGTGTGTCCACATATGATATTAGGTAGGTAGAGGTGTTGTCTGGGTTTATAAACTTTTGGACAATTCTCCACCCAGCAACATAAGCTTTGAGTTTTGAGGTCGTAAAACGTGGTATTGAGTGGGTCCCAAGGACCCACAACTCTGTCAACCATGTGAGTCTCTCCCATTGGGAATAACAGGCGAGGTAGGCCCGGGGGTTATGCAAGCCCCTCCTCTCCTCTTCCGTGGTGGAGCCAAATGTGACGATGATATCACATCATCGACGCGGGGAAGGGCGTTACTAAAAGATTGAATTAATAAGAATACAAATATGTTTGTTAGGACCTAAAATATAAAATTATAAGAATATTCAATGTATTGGTATCTGGCAAATTCGAAGACGTTAAGAAAATATCACGTGACAGAATTTGAAGAAAAACAGTAGTCTTGCTTTAAAGGAAGAAATAAATGTCTGGGAATTACCAGTAAGATAACCGTTGATAGAGGCAAAACTGTCGAAAATAGTGACTATAAAAGGCAGACAATGGAGAAATTGAAGAACAAATTTAAACTCCCACAAGAACCATGATCTGAACATTTTTAAGAGTAATTTTAGAAAGTAATTACAGCTTTAATTAAGGATGTTAATTCAGTCTTTTCTATAACTAAAATTCTTTCGATTAAATTAATAAAGGAAATCTCTTTTATTTCTTCAGTGTAATGTGCGATTATCTCCTTAAAATTCATAGGAAGTTCTAAAATAAGGCAATTGAACTCATCATAACCAATCACCTAAAAATTGTCATTCGATCGAGTTTCTTCCGTCGATAACAACAGATTTTGGAGCGACAAAGTCCTATAAATTTTTCTTCACCGAAATAATAATAATCTGATCATGGTAAAATGATGGGCATGAAACGATCAATTTCAGACACCAAATCCTCAAATAAAATGTTGTTAATTGTCCACCTAAAATACCTGTTTGTAGCAGTTAAACATTCAATGTTCACACTTCCTCTCTTCAAACATTCTGTAATCCACTCCCCTGAAGTCCATACAAAGATATTCAAACCATCAAAGATTCCTTTGCCCTGGCCCATTCACAAAAATAAAACTAAAGACGTAAGACTATCACCACTACAAGATTGTGGAGGTCAAATATATGCAATTTTATTCATGTATGTCGAGAAAGTATTTTTATGATTCTATTCACATTCTTAATGTATTCCTTGTAGTTGTTGTATAGTGAATAGAATGTCAGTTTAAAATCCATTTTAATAGATGGTATGGCTTGATAATATCGAGCTAAGACTATCGCAAAATGGACAGGGGAGCTTTTTCACATGTATGACTGCCCATTTGAGGGACTCCCCCATTTGTGGTGAAATTGTTTAGAAAATCAGAATCAGAATTGGGGCCAGTTTTTGGGTGGGGGCATGAACCATGACATTCATGTCGCCTGAGATTTAAAGCTTATGGAAAATGTGGAATCTCCATGCTTTTACACAAGGTGTGAGCTGTGACTCAACTTGTGGGGTACAAATGTTTTTCTTGGGAGGCTCGAACAAGAAGCCAGTGGAGTTTGACGTTGCAGAATGGGTCAAATTTTAACACTGGTCTGCCTGCAAACATGGAACAAGTTACCAATTTGGTTGTGTGCATAAAACCGAATAAGACTTCATCCCATTGTACTAATCATGGGAACTTCCTCTCTCTCTCTCTCTAATATAGGTTCAGACCATACCCTGCCCATTTATTGTTGTATATAGTAAAGTTTATTTCGTGTATAAGATACATTTAATAGGGTTCATGTTAACCCTATTACTTAACAAGTCTGACCGATCCGCTCATTTATCATTTGAACTTCCTTAAAAGACTAATTAAAACCTCCTGTGAAATTAAAAACTGCAGGGGCCCTTTGCAGAACTTACTGCACTGGTCCACAGGGGTTTAGATTGCTTACTGTAATTGTTAAAGCAAAAGAAGCCCTGGGTGTAACACAATGATCTCTCGCAAACTGAAAAAAATCCCTAGCTGTCTGTGATAGGATAGACAAAAGGATTGGGTAAAATCATGATGTAATGATTGTTGTAGTGTTGGGAGTTTTAATACATTTTCTCTTGATGAGCTTCAAGGTTTTTTTTTTTTTTTTTCTATTTGAAAAAGGGGTGGAACCAGAAGAGTGTATAGAGACTATTTCGATAGGTTTTTATTAGTGGAAACATGAGGCTCTTAATCGCATCCGTTACTCTTCTCGGGAACAAATCTAATTAGGCTAGTATAGCGATTAATCACTAAGCCCAATGTGGACTCTAAAATTTGAACCTCCAACCTCAAGATAAGAAGTTCAGCCGGTACCTCACTGAACCACCCGTGAACTTTTAAGTGTTTGATTTTGATGCTTAATTAGATAATAAGTCTATTAAGTTTCTTTCTCTGCACTGTTAGAAATTTCCCTGGGTGGGTCAAACTGTCATACGTGCAAGTTGGGTGTAATAATAACACAAACTGAATGCTTTTTGGTAAGTCATGAAAGGAAAAAAAAGAGTAACTAATTACTGTGGGCAACTGGCAAGTATTTATATCGACATACTTATTAAGATTATATGCTTTTCCTAGGACATATCAGGCTTTTGTGGTCCCCTGGTACTCTTGTTCATCAGCTATGGCGTTGGTCACTGCAGGATGAAGTAGTTTCAAGACCTTTCCAAGATGATCTGTTTGATTGAATGCAAAATTATCTGATCATAAACGAGTTAATCCATAAAACCCATTTAGTAAATACCATTTTAAAAGCGATACGGATATAAAAAGTAACATGATCTGGTATCAATTTTGACAATAACCCAAAAAAGGAAAGAGGAAAAAAACACAATAGTAAGGGTAGGTGAGCTTTTGTTCTCTGTACTCCGTAAACCCTGCATGTAAGCTGTTAAGAGTATTTATGAGGGAAGACCTGAAGGCACACACTTCCTGGCCAAGCAAGATGTCCAAATTCCTAAGCCTACCGAGATACATACACATACATGCAGGCTTTCATCAAGTAAACGAATCAAATTTAAAATTCAAATTTTTTATCAAATTCTGATTTGGACAAACAAAGATATGATTTGTTGACAAATTGCAGGCTTTTAAGCCAAAACCAGTTGAAAAGAAGGGCTTACCAGAAACTGTTCAAAGTATTGAACAGCACCTGCTCAGAGCTCACTGTTCTGCTTTGGCTCTATATAGTTTGGTCCACACCTACACTTCCTCATATCATAGGTCTTAGCCACACTCTCACGTCCACTTCACTTAGATTTTTCAGTTTAACAAGTTCTAGGTGCATGATTCCTAATGTATTTGGCATACAAAGTACACTTCTTTTTGGGTCAGACATACAAAGTAAGTACACCTTAAATTTAAAAAAATCGCATAGAAAACCTAATTTTTCTATGTTACAAACACCCTTCATGACTAATTACATGGATATTTCTTGATAATAAAATATGTATTATATACTTCAATACGTGGCTTTACATAGAGAGCTGGATTTTTAGTCTAGCGTGTATAAATATTATATTTATCAAGGTGGAAGTGAAATTGAAATACAAGATCTCCTTGTTTGATACGATATTGTATTAGATTATACAAATATCCAATCAACCAATTCATGCTTTTTTTGTTGTTGTTTAAAAGGGCGGTCAGACATAGCAACCTCCTTAGTACCTTATCTTGAAATTGTCACTCGCTATAGAATGTTCGATTTGAATCATAACTACTAACCTGAAATTGTCGAGCCCCTCGCCTAAGGGTGTTCACCCTACCTTGCGTGTAGGAATTATGGTATTCCATCTTCCTATCCAATATTTTGCAAAAGAATTTTTTCTTGACCTACCTTACCCGATCAAGTGTACTATTTTTACCCGAATTCCGTCCAAAACAATTGGATAGGAAATTGAGTGATCATATATATTTTAGTTATTAATTTTTTGATCATTTTAATAATTTAATTAAGTAACCTACATTAATTAACTAACACAATAAATCAATAACACTAAAGAAAATACAATAAATTCGATAATACATAAACAATTATAATAAGACACAATAAGAAAGTCATAAACATCAATATATCATATATAAGAAAATCATAAACATTAATAAACCATTAAGGTTTCTAGATTTTTGGATTTTAATTTTTAGAAATTAACACACACACACACACACATATATATGCGGGTAGGGAATGATAGAAATACAAAAATTTTGTAGGTATTTCGCATTCGTATCTGATTTTTTGTGGAATACCAAAAGATCTTCCGTTAGCCTACCTTATTCTTTTGGGTAGCAGATCAATAAAATCGATTAAAGTAGATAGGATCAAAATTTACAGATAATCAGAAATTTAGACACCCTTAGCCACAGCTCCACCAAGAGCAAGCTAGACATTCAACCCTTCTAATAATATCTGATTTACAAGAATTACTATTACAAGTAAATGCGAACCTGTGATTATTCAAAAAAAATGAAACTTTCACCTTCTATTAAAGTAAGACTTTCACCTTAATTAGTGTCAAGTACAACTTTTTGGTTGGTCCAAATTTAATCCTAGGCTCACCAATGAAGTCCAATGGTGGGCTCTATTGCCCACATGCCAAATCACAACTTTTTGTGTGTGATCTAACAACGGTGCCGCCCAACCGCTGTGCTTTGTAAACAAAGTCAACATTCGGTAACTAACATGATTGCAACGGCATGGGAGCAAAAGGAGCCGACGATGATGATGAGACATGTGATTTGGTTCAAATTGGGCCCATATTTGTTGGACGTCATCAATTTGGAGGCCTCAAGCCCAGTAACATCGGGCCATGAAGTCCATCATTTCACCTGCCGACAGACGGTGATGGGCCCAACTGCAGGAGAGAGTGTGAAAATTCACTTCGGAATGGTGTGATACTCACAGTGGATCTCACTGTTGTAGTTCATCTTTAATGATTTTGTGTATATATCTCTTTGAAAAGGTCTATGTGGTTTTCAACAATGTTTATAGAAATTGATTCTCAGAGTTTCAAATGATCAATCTGAAATTGTATTTTTTTCCTTATTAAGTCAAAATAAAATTTTGTCGAAATATTGTTCAGAAGAATTTTCAGAATTGTTGTATGAACTTTTTATTTAGCAATTCTACACAGACTTGAAAATTTGACTTTGATCTATATGTGGATCCCAGTATTAATTAAGACTCATTACCTATTCAATGGTTGTAATTCATCTATTCAGTAAATCATATAAACTGTTTAAATACAAATAACATTTTTTTTTTTAGGATAATATCAGCTAACATATTTGGATCTTGATTTGATTTGAAGACAATAAAAAGTCGATAACCAATTACTATGAGAACCACATCTATGAAAAGGAGTTAAATGCAATTTTCTTTTCAAATTGTCCCTTTAATATTATATTTGATTGAAAGATTAGCCCTGATTAGGGAAAGATTTGATAGAAAAAGAAAAGGCAGACAGAAAAAAGAGGATGTTTTTTTCTTGTCTTTTACTTGTCCTTGTCGAATGGGGGTTTAGTCATGGATCCAATAGGAACTCAGAGGAAGTGTCTATACAGCTGCAAAATGTGAAAGGCTCACTATGTTTTTCAAACTCCAAATTTGCTGCCTCATAGCTGCAGATATTAAATCAAAGTCAAATGTCCATAGCTACACAAACAATCCCAACTTTCCAACTCCTTTTTCAAGGTTATGGGATTTGTCTATGCCAAGTGTGTTCAAGGAGATGAGTAAGATATATGGATGGATGAAATGGAAGGACTCGAGCTGTCTATACAAAGTTTTTGGAAATTAATTTTTTTTTTTATAGTTTGAATGAATAATGGTTAGTTAATAAAAGAGTGGAATGGTGGTTATATGGGTTAAATGTTAAGTATTTATTGGATTAATAGAATTGAATAAATTACAATTCTAAAAAAATAAGACTATAATTAATCTCTTTTATGTTGTGCACATATATGCATAGAATTTTTAAGGATCATTGATGAAATAAATAGTATAACTGTGTCATCTTCTTTTTATCGATTAGAATAAAACGTGTTAGAATGTCCATCTCCTAAAATATTTATCTGGCTCTATACCTGGTCTTGTCCATGAACTTTGAAATTGAATCAAAACTTTATATATAAAACAATTAATTTTTTAGAGAGAGGGCTTGAGAAATCTTCCCTCTTCACTTTTCTTATTTTTAAAAATTTTGAATTATTAAAGTCTTGGTCCTCCAACCTTTTTTTTTTAAAAGTGTCTTCATCCTCCAATCATATTCAACCAAATGTCTCCAATAACTATCTTAAACAACTACCCACAAACTCCCTTTAACCATAGATTATTTAAAAAAAATTAAACATTAAATTTTATAATCCAACAATATCAACAATATTTTTGTTAACTTATAAAAAAATGGTTGACAGATAATAAATGGTGAAAAAGAGAATTGTGGAAGAAGGAGACGGGTCGTGCATCATATAGGGTTGAACTTTAGTACAATCTATATAATAAACTAGAGCTATTTTTGAACTCTCAACTTATTTCGAACTAATAACTTCTCATATTAGTTTATAGATCTACTGGTGTGGAACTCGTGCGATGCACCTAATTTACAAATTTTCTCTTGCTCTTCCTTCCATCCTCATTTAAAAAATTAAAAAGTTATGGGTTGCTTGAGCATTTAAAGCATTATATAAAGTTTTTGGAAATTGATTTTTTTTTTTAATTTTGAACAAATAATGATTAGTTAATAAAAGAGAGGAATGGTAATAATATGAGCCAAATGTTGAGTGTTGATTGGATGAATTGAATTGAATAAATTAAAATTGTAAAAAGTTAATTGACCTAATCTGTTATCCTTATTATTTCCCTTCCCTCTCTGCATCAAGCAAGAAAGACACATAGCCACATACGAAGCTGAGAAGATGAGCTTCAGAGATTTGGACCAAATGCAGTAACTGTTCATCGATCTGTTGGGAACTTGCTCCTTCTTCAATGACCTTGCCAATGGATTTCTTCAATAGTTCAATCACAGGCAGGCAAAGGGATCTTTAAAACCCAGGCTTTACAAATCTGAAGTAAAAGTTCTTTGCCAGCCTGACGAAAATTTCTACAACCACTACATCAGAATTATTGGGTTTGATCAGTGAAGCAAAACTACTGTTTTCAACATTAGGGAACGTTAGTGAAGGAAGCCATTTCCCAAATAGGGTGTGTGGTTTTTTTTTTTTTTTTTTTTTTGGGGGGGGGGGGTTTCAGTAAGCAATCATTTGGAAAAATTACATTGTTTAACAGATCAAATTACACAAACATTTAGAAGTAACATCTGGTGCTTTTCCCCCCTCCTTTAAAGGGCATGTCTTGGACCTCTTTTTTGGCCATTTAGGATCAACAGACAAATCAAACTAATTCATACATAGAATGGACAGACCAAAGTATTTGAAGAAAACACCCCACCCCTTTCTTCTTCTTTGCACCTACCATAGCATGCTTAGCCCATGGCATACTTCTGTGTCCAGCTCCTTGCAGTAGTCTCGTACTTGTGCCTGTCTGTCTTGTACATGTGAGCAATCTCTGGCACCAAGGGATCATCAGGATTTGGGTCCGTCAACAACGAACAGATTGAAAGCAACACCTAGAAATGAAAAAAGTAACCACTTACACCCCATAAAATATGAAGACAAGCAATCAATCTAGACAACCATGTGTTTCAATTTGGGTGCATGAAAAACTTGACTATCAGAGCAATAAATGAGGAATACAAGAAAGGTCGGGCCCTTATGAGCTCAGGATCTTGCAATAGATTAATTCACTTGATAAACTGGGTCAATAGAACATGATCTATCAAGTTTGCAGGGTGATAATGCCATGAAATCACCAGCATGAACCGAATATGGTTGTGCTTTTTCTGTACTAGGTTAGGCTAATTTCAAAATTTAGAGGTCTGTGGTTCAAAATTAGAACCTTGGAAATGGTTAGGGCAGGGCTCCATTGCTCCTTCAAGATGTCAAGGCATATGCTTCCATTGCTATTGATATTTGGGTGGAAGACCTTTGTTCTGAATGCCACCTGCAAGTTTCGTCCACATGAATGCGTGAGAAATGACAAGTTTTGATTATCAACACTAGAAAGCCTAAGAAATATTGAAACATGGAAAGTCAAAAGCAAAAATAAATTAAATTAACCATGAAAACATCCAAACAAAAAAAAAATGAAGACATCCATTAGTTCATTTCTTGTCCAACTCAGAAAAGTGAATTAAACTCATGTTCATCCCAAGCTGTGGAGTACAATTTCCTGACTATAGACGTCATAATACGCATGGAGGAGGATTGGTGGACTAGAACAAGAATTTATATTGAAGTAGTGATAAAGAAAGCTTATATTATTTCAGGTGAAGCTTACGTCCATTCAAAATATAAACCTCCATTCTTGGTAATAGATATTGCGTGTAGGATGGCCTAAAAATAGCTCTTCATTCACCTATAGGACCTTAGGTGGCTTGAGCTAGAGTGAATGGGATACCTTGGGTGGCTTGAATGGATAATCCGGAGGAAAATGGATGGTAACCAGAAAAACGCCGCCAGCATAAGGACTGTCTGCAGGACCCATAATTGTTGCTTGCCAGTGGAACATGTCCTCCGCAACAGGACCTTAAACATACACAAAATTACAAGATAGGCAAACAAATAACACAGATGAAAGTAAACAAAGGTCAAAGTTGCAAAAACAGCAAAATTACTAATGGAAAAGATATTAGCTAGACTCAGACAACAAAGTACATATATGAATTACATTTACAGGCAATTCAAAAGTTAGAAACACACAAAGAACCACACACACACAATGAAGAAATTAAGAGAACAGAACAGTTTGCAGGGGAACAACGTTAGATCAGATTTCTCTTCACCATGTAATACAAAAAGAAAGATAGAAAAAGAAATGGTCGATTTTAGCAATGTAGAACATGATTAAAAAGGTTGGTTTTGTCTGGCTTTTGGGACTTCCAAGCCCTTCACGACACAAAACAATATAGATCTAGAAGAACATAGCATCTGCCAACTCTGGCATGGTAAACCATTTGGACCAACAAATCGGTGCCCCAGACATATCACAGGCTGGCCCATCAACTGATTGGCTATACTAATTATGGATAATTTGGAATGTTATCACAGAGACATCTATTCCCTAATCTCTCTTTAGTAAAAACTTAAGCCTCTGCTTAGCATTGTTATAGCGCGAGTGCCAGTCTACACTATACACACATGATCACTTTGTTTTCATGTTGGGGAAGGGACAAGTATATTTGAATATCGTTCAACAAATTAGTAATATCCCAGCATTTCTAAGCAAAATCCCAAACCAGATAGACATTGTCATCCATAGCAATCACGCAGGTCACCTATTCCACTTCTACTATCACCAATCAATTTTTCCCAATGAACACCAACCATAGGATTTAGGAGGAAAAAGCACATGTATCTAATAAATACCAACATATCTATTTAGAAAATGAGATATACGGATAAGCTATAGATACAAACAGAAACGCAATTCATATTGCAAGGCGTGAACTTTAGACAAACAAATTGAACTTTATAACCAAAAAAAAAGAAGTCAAAATGCTATGTTTACGACTTTGCCAGTGTTTCTAACAATCTTTCTCTCTTTTTTTCCCTTTTTGGTCTTACTACCATTTCTAACAATCACAAAACAGCTTTTCACAAATATTCAACCATACAGAAACTAATCATCTAAAAGAGCTTCATAGACAACATAAAGAGGCAAAAATAAATAAAAATCAAAGAGCACGTACAGGTATGGATCGCAAAACACATGTATAGAAGCATATATAAAAAGCTCCTTTAGAGAGAGACAGAGAGAGAATGAAAGTTGAAAGATTACCAGCGCTGCAAGAGGTAGGAGGATCCTTCTGAAGATCCTTGAGCTCCTTCGTGATCCGCTTTGAAGCCATACCAATTCCTGCGATTTCAACAGCTAAGACATCTCAGATCGACATCATCAACCTCAAAACTTAAAAAAAACAAAAAAATACAAAAATACAAAAATACAAACACATACATGTATGTATAAAGAGAGGGGGAAAGGGAGAGAGAGCTGTAGATGTCAGAGATTCACCTGAGAAGAAACGAACCCCCCGTCCCTCTGTCCGATCGAAAGAAGACGAAACACGAAGGAAATAGATGATTCCGTTGGGGGTGAATTGACTTTTTATAATTGTTATGCCATCCAATAGGACTGATTCTTCCGACTACATTAAACCTGCTCCAGATTGGGTTCTTCTTTCTCGTGGGGCCAGGCCAGGCCATGCCAGAGATGGAACATTTTGTAAGTAATGCTATTTATTTTCCGCCGAAAGGAATCACCCAAATTGTTTTTTAATTTTTTGTGGGATAGGTTTGAGCGTGACGACGTCGTTCTGTGTTTAGTTGGATCCAGAGAATGAGCAGCTGGGGGCGGCGATCCTAGCGTTGGTTCCTTGCCATTTGTTTAACCAATCAACTTGTTGGTTCCTCCATCCCAGATTCTACGGTTGTTGATTTTCAACCTATGCCACTATTTTAAAACTAATTGATTAGTTTAGGGTAAACTACATTCGGACCCCATGAAACTTGTCACGTAATCAAACAGCCCCCCTCAGGTATTGAAAATAACACCACCCTCCCTTGAGATTTGGTTTGTTATAACACATTGCCCCTTACCATTAGAATCCGTTTAAAGTGTCGGCCAATTTTGATGCTGTCAGTTAGGGTTATTAAAATTTCTAAATTGCCCCTTACAAGAACCATAATAAATTAAATAAATTCCACAAAACCCAACAAATTTTATAAATTGCCATAAATAAACAAAAAAGTCAACAACCCTAACTCTGTGTCCACTCTTCAGCCACTACCCAGGTAGCCATCAACCTCTTCCTCTCACCACCGTTTACCCAACCACCACCCCTCCTCTTCTCATCGCTTTTGACCTAACCATGGCCTATACAGCCACCAACCTCTCTCTCTCTCTCACACGTGCACACACAAAGAACAAATTAACCTTGTAACTCCTTAACTCTCAAATTTGGTTTGGAAAATCGACCACCTTCCACAACCAAAACCCTAACCCCCAAAATCTACACCGGACTCTGCAAAACCATAAAACCCCCAACACCCCAATGGTCACTGAAAGGGGTGACTCCTTTTATGACACGTGCAATTACATTAAATGATCTCACGTGAAGGTGAGAAGACTAGTCACGTGACAACGACATCATTAGACTTAGTTATCAGACCGAATCCGAGCTACTCAAAGAGCTCGAGAATAAAGAGAAGAGGTCGGTCCTCACCATGACCGAGCTGTTCCAAACAATAAACGAAGAGCTGAAGAGATGCTTATAACTCAGGCATTCTGGTTAAACAAATGGGCATCATTATAGGCTCAGCAAGAGGAATTGCTAGAGAGATCTCAGCAACTTCCTAAACAGAGTCACCTAATTGAAGGAAGGTGTACCACATTGAATCGAAAATCATGGAAACTCTAACTAAACAAGGATCTATAAAAGGCATAAGGAGCCAGGGTGAAAAGTACGCTGAACTCTCATTATCTTCTTGCAATTCATTCAGTTCCATTACTGACTTCAACATCGGAGTGCCTTCGATCGAAGCACTTCGATCTTGAGCAGTTTGTTCGTTTTGTAGGAAAGAGACTGAGAGACCAAGTTCAAAAGCACACTTTACCAGAAATATCAATCTATCGTTCCAGTAGGAGGTATTCTCATTTTTTCCCTCTTACAGTTATCATATTTTTGCCTTCAATTTCAGGTGTTGTTGATGGTTTCATTGTCCCAAAACATACATTAGCAATGGAATTGCTCTAGAAAGAGGGTTGCAATGAGGTGGAATGAGGGGTATGGGGAAGATAATGGGGTTATAGCAAGTGAGTAGGGATGGACGATGGATTTTTCAGGGGGAAGGTGTGGTGGCCATTTCGGTTTTGCAACGGTGGGGCGAAGGGTGATAGTGGTGGTTACAAAGGTGGTTTTGGGTAGATGTAGCAATCAACAGTGGTGATGAAGTAGGTTTGGATAAAAGTGTCGCAGATGAAAAAAAAGAGGAAGATATTTTATTGGGTTGATCAGGTTAGTTGGTTTGGATTTAGGGTATGCTATTTGAGTCAAGTTTTTTTTTTTTTTTTTATCAAAGGGTTAAATAGATATTTTGTAACTTCTATTAGAGTTGTTAACCGGTTGCTATTGAAAAGGGTGTCATTGTAATTTTTCAAAGGTGAGGGGGTTCATCTGTTTAAGTGACAAAATTTAGGAAATTTAAATATAATTTACCTTTTTAATATTTTAGAAAAAAGAATAAAATAGCCATTCAAATCATATATCATCACCTTTATTATTTTTTTTTAGCAATTATTATAAGAAAATATTTGGGGGTGTCAATCTAACTCATCAACACTAACAGGATAAGAATCTAAAATTAACACAATTAATTTTGAACTCGCACAAACAATGCAAACACAATTACATCCCAAGTCCATACGTAAGATTTCAATAAGAGGTTTTTTTTTTCGATCAACTGTAAAGGACTGTTGATTTTGTGAGAAACTATGGCTTCAATAAGAGGTTGATAGCTTCAAGTAATTGAATAAATTCCTAGGTAAACTCCTATCTTTTTTTCCCCTGAATTACTGTATTTTTGTTTTGAAAAATGCTATTTGAACCTAATTTGGGGACGTTATTTAGGGACCTAATGATGTACAACCATTAGATTGGTTGTGGATTCCATATAACATTGGAACTCACAACTAATCTAATAGTTACATTGAAGCCACATCATTAGGTCCCTAAATAAAATCTCCAATAAGGTCCCTCTAACATTGCTCGTTTTTGAATAAATTTTCTCTATTTCTTTTCTTTCTGTGGCTTGTGGTATTTCGGGTAATTCACAAATCTCACTAGAGCGGCTCCCACCGGCCAATGGGTGCGTAGTCAACACCATCAGCAAGTTAGCTATAGCGTCCCGGCCTAACCCTTTCACCGACCCATCTCCAAATCTCTACGCTCCCAACGCCACGCCGGCGATTCCGTGCGTCGTCGTTTCCTCCCGCTCTCCATCAACCCACACAAACCTACGATGTCACGATACCAATCGAACCGACGAGTCCAAATCGACCTCGACCAGCTGGCTCGATTCGACGACGAAGAAGGCAGCATCAAACTCAGGCCGTCGGAGAGCAACGTGACGGAAGATCAAGAGCCGTTCATGGGCATCAAGGTCCGTAGAAAAGCCTCTCTCCATAGAGATTACAGGGGTGACTATCTTGATCTGCCTTCACGGCCCCACCTCATGAAGATTCTCGAAAAACAAGGTATGAAATATGTGATTAGATCTAATTTCA
This sequence comes from Ilex aquifolium, assembly GCA_951799425.1. NCBI lineage: Eukaryota > Viridiplantae > Streptophyta > Magnoliopsida > Aquifoliales > Aquifoliaceae > Ilex > Ilex aquifolium. Next base: position 60,595,046 of record OX637391.1, on the reverse strand, counting down.
GTAATTATTGATTTTCCGGGTGGGTGGAAGTGAAAATATGTCATGATCTGGCATCGATGGTTTCATTTGTTTTGGATTTCCCCCCTATGTCACTCCATTTGATTAGCCAAGAGTTTTGACTGCTAGCTTTCCCCTAGTTTGGGATGAAAACTGTGGCAATAGGAGTGGTTGCAGAGGAATCCTTTCTTAGGATGTGGAAGTCTTGTTGTAGGAAAGCTCTCTCTCAACTTACAGGTTTAATTGGGCGTCCCCAGTAGACAAGGGTATATCATCTGCCACTCGAACCCGTGGAGGATGCTACTCGAACCCATGGAGGATGCTACTCAAACCCGTGACGTCCAAGTCATAATGGAACAATCCAAGGCCCGCCCTCTAACTTACAGGTTTAATTGCATATTACAAATGCAATTACCTGCCTGGATTCTGGCATACTCACTGCATTCATTTATATGTTCTTAGTGTTGATTGACAATTGTTTTATTAAATTTAACTATTCTGTTATTTTCTAACCACTGTGAACCATCTTTCCATTGTCAGGTGACAAGAAAGTTTTCTTTGCGGATAGAGTTCTGAAGTTCACAGGTTCAGGAAAGATGAAACAGCGTATTCTTCTAATTACTGATTTTGCTCTTTACATAGTTGATCCGGAGACTGATGCACTCAAAAGGCGTATTGCCCTCGCAGCTGTCGAGAAGCTTTGTTTGAGTGAACTTAGCGATAATTTCTTTGCCATTATCATCCCAACTGAGTATGATATACTCATGGCTAGTACTCGGAAGATGGAAATCGTGAATGTGCTAATGGAAGCTACCAAGAGTGCGTCTGACTATGAACTTGAGGTGTTTTTATCCAATAGGTATGTTGCAATTGTAAAGTCATTCTTGTGCTTATGATCGCACTTATGGATATCAGTTCTTTGATTTCTTTGGCCTGGTTATATTACAAAGTTTTCATGTATGTGAGGACTGAGGAGAATGTTCTCTATCTACCCATTTGCTTGGTAGAGACGTAGAGTGGCTAGAGACTTGTTCATGGTGTGCGCATATGGGCTTTTATCAATGAAAATTCAAAGTTTTAGACAATTTTTTGAAATCTTCTCTGTATTAGAGCATTGAGCTTGTGACTTCTACTCCTGCTTGTTTATCACAAGGAGATATGCTACTGATTTTTCCTAGGCTGCTGACATATTTCTGGTCCGATATACTACAATTTATGACTTCTTACAGGAGTTGCATCTACCTATCGGAACAGGAATCTATTGCTTCACACCTATTGCTGATTCATTCTTTTTTTTATTCTTCTCTTCTTGAGGAAAGAAATTTGGATGAGCCACCTATGCTCCAGTCTTTCTCTTTGCAATTTTGCTTTATTTACCTTTTTTTTAAAATATATTTCTGCAGGTTTGAGTATCATGCAGCTTCCGATCTGGTGAAGGAAGTTCAATTTGAGCAAGTTGAAGGTTTGTGATACCATTATCTGGAAAAAAATTTGGTCCATGCGGAATAGCATTCCAGGTTTTGCACCTATGAATTTGGGTTATAATTTTTTCACAGCTTCTGAAAAGCTTCCTATATTTTTGAAATTCAGGTGGTGTAAAAACAAGAATAGTGCGGAAATGAGTTGCTTTAGTTTTGCCGTTTCCTGTTATGGGGAGTTCCATCTTCTGAGGAAGTGAGTTGCTTTATTCAAGCTGTTTTTTTCCGTTTGTTTTGAGACCTCCTATGGCATAGCCCACTGTGCAGAGGCCATTGATTCTTTTGTCATTGTATGTATATTTTCAGCATTTATCCCAACCTTACCAAAGAATGTAGCACATTATTGTTTCCATATATGAAGTTGTGTATAATTGTTTCAACAGCAAACAATCTGATATGGATATACCACTTCTGATCATTTTGATGTTCTTCGAAATAAATATGAAACTGCGTGCTGGTGTGGATGTTGCCTACGATAAGCATATTCTATTTACTTGTTTGGTGAAACAACCACATAGTTTGTGCATTTACACCTACAACATATTGAAGCCCTAGAAGTTTAACGACTTTAGGCAGGCATCACCAACCCCAATAGCTTCAGTGGAACCTAAATTGACAGTGGGAAGTAGTTGCAAAAGAAAATTAAGATTTGGGAACAGCCACATTAAGTTATTCATACACATTGGAATCCAGTAGGTTTAGGAATAGAAGTCTAGATGTTTGAGGCTGAATTGTGTAGACACTGGAAATCAGAAAAAGAAAAAACAGACAAACCCTCTAAAGATGCAGAGCTCTCTAATTGTTTTCTTTGGTGACTGAAGCATTGGTTGGAGAAATGTCTTTATAGAAGCATTTAGAAACAATCCAGTTCCAGTAGAAACGAGCAGAGAGAGAGAGAAAGGAGAGGTTTTCATTATTCAGCATGACTCAACCACATCCATGATAAACTCGGTCCCTATCAAATATTTCAGTAAACCAACCTGACTTTTGAACTTAGCTGGATCATGTAGGTAAACAAATCTTAGGCACAAATTGTGTCAAAAAAAGCCAAGATACCCAGGCTGGAAATCTTACAACTCCTAGCAAGACAGACTATGGTACTGAGGAACTTAGAAAAAACAAAGAGAAAAGAAATTACATCTCAACAACTAATTCTAATACAAGAATCTCTCTATGGAACAGAAGAGGATCCTAGTTCAGCCACAGGTGGTGTCAGGACTGGTGTCGAACCTTCTGGTTTTGCTTCCGTAGATGGTCGGTTTCCGGTGTGGACCCTTCTAATATCCTCTACTAGCTTCACTACATCAGGCATTTTCGGCCTCTGCTCTGGCATACTTGCAACACAAGTCATGCCTATTTGCAGCATCTCCACCATCTCCTCCTCTATATTAGGATATCTCAGAAGCTCTGCATCAAAGACTTCAGCAGTCCACTCCTCCCTAACAACAGAATTAACCCATCGGACCAAGTGGAAAACTTCATCGCCACCCGTGGCATGTATGGGGGACTTCCCAGTAAGAAGCTCAAGCAGCAGGACCCCAAAGCTGTAGACATCATACGCCTGGGACACTTTCCGGCTGTCTGTCACTTCTGGGGCTCGGTATCCTGCTCTCCGCATGACTGGTGAAGTCATTTGGCTCATCAGTGTTGCCAAGCCAAGATCGGATACACAACCATATTGTTGGGGGTTGAGGAAAATGTTTGAGGCCTTTATGTTTCCATGGACAAGCTTCCCACCACTTTGTGCGTGGATATGAGCAATACCTCTTGCTGCACCAATTGCGATTCTCAGTCGAGTTTCCCAGTCTAAAGGAGTACGATCCTTACCTCTGTTAGCTGCAAAAAAATACCAATTCATTAGAATACAATGATCCTAGCAACCAAGTTAAAAATCACATATTATGGGCAGCACACTGGTAGAGACTGAGGACACAGTATTTATGGTTCAGCTAAGATTCAGCTACTGTTGATTACACGGGATGTCCATATTCAATGGTATTCATCAATAGCAAATTTGAGGTATGTCAGGATAAAGGTTGAGAAAACTTAAATGCTGCTAATGGAACAAGGATAGAAAAAGAAAGTAAAAAAAAAAAACTACCCTTACCAAAATTTAATCTGAATGTCCTTTCTGATGATCAGAATTGCCATAGAACTAACATTTAAAAGAGCCAAAGTCATAGACGGTCCTTACGCTCTTTAGCCTAGATCAATAGAGGTCATCTGATGTCATCCAAAGGAATACACCTCCTCAACCATTTTTACGAGGCTGTAAATATTGCACTTACATACCTCCTCAGGCAGTTTGACAATGCTTGAAGTATAACATTCATGGTCTCTTATATAAGGAATGAGTTTCATACGAGTCAATAGGTTCTGGTGAGTGGTGACCTTGTTCCAGATTGAACAAATGTTAAGTTTGGTAGATCTTAAAAGATAGAGAATTCACATCTACAAAGCATATTACAGCTACAAGTGACTAGATATTGTTCAACATACCATGTAACATCGTAGACACGCTCCCCTGACTATAGTAGTCATAGACCATGAGCTTTTCATCCTTGGAATAGTAATATGCTCTTAGTGCAGCCACATTCTCATGTCTAATACTTCCAACGACCTCCATTTGCTGCCCGAACTCTCGTCTTGCCACACTCACTTCCTTCAATCTCTTCACTACCACTGTGGTTGCATCCTCCAATGCAGCCTTATACGTGGTGCCGAAGATTCCCTTCCCAAGCACCTCAGCAGAAGCTCTCAACAAATCTTCCAAGTCAAATGCAAGACTGAAACCATCGAAGATTACAAGCCTGCCATTCCCATCTTGCCTGCCGGAAACTGCTTTCTTTACAGACCCTTCTTTCTCCTGGGACTTTTTCGAGACCACCCCACTTTCACTATCTTTGTTTGAATAGCAAGCAATCAGCATCACGGCAAGTACCACAACGACAAACCCCAGAGCGCAGCTACCAATTATGATTGCCAGTATTGCAGGCTTATCAAGTCTTGAAGATTTGCTTGATGGTTGAGTGCTGGGTGGAAGAACTGGAGGAAATGAAGGAGATGAAATTTCAGAGGAAATAATATTTCCAAAGAAAGCCGAACTGGGAAATCTCCGAAGATATTGAGGAACACTTCCATAGAGATTATTGTTGGATAGATCTAGCAGTTGCAGACTGGGTAAATTAAGATCGGGAATTTTACCAGAAAGCGAATTGTTAGCAAGATTCAAAGCAGTAAGGTGAGTTAATTCTGAAACAGAAGAAGGAATACTTTGATTGAAAGCATTGTTCGACAAGTTGATAATTGAAAGATTTTTCCAAACTCCAAAATCTAGGGGCAGTTGGCCATGAAAGTTATTGAATTGTAGATAGAGAGAAGTTAAATTCCCTAGTCTGGTAAAATCAGAAGGGAAAGGACCTGATATGCCATTGGAACTTAGGTTTAAGATCTGAAGTGCAGATAAGCGACTCAGAGTATCTGGAGGAAGTGGGCCGCGAAAGCCGATTCCGGGCAATCGAACGGCTATAATTCTAGATTTATCATGATTGCATGTCACTCCAGTCCAGCTATTACAGGCAGAAGAATTGTCATCCCAATTGAGAGGGCGTGAGAGATCAATGTTATTGTAAAAATCGAGTAAGGCTTGCTTATCTTCGATGGGTTCGGCTGTTGCCAGCCAGAAAAATGTTCCCAGTATGAAAATTCCCCAGAAAATGAACTTGATACCCATTTCCTCTCTCTCTCTCTCTGCTTAAGATCGATAGCCTCGCTTAGTAGCTCTTTCACATCTACATGAACTTGCAACAGGAACAAACAGAAAGAACAAAAGTGAAGTTTCCCACACAGCTAATCAAAGAGCCTAATCAAAATTGACAGTTACAGAAGAAAAACGAACTCACCATAGTTCTCTGATGGCGTCGAAGACAAACCTTCACTACCCAGAACTTGCTAAACCACAAACCAATCAGGGTCAGATCTCAGCTATTCTTTCCATTTCTTAGCCAAATCAAATGGAAATTCCTAGTGAATTGGCGAACAGAATAGCTACCAACAAGAGACAGTACATACATTGACTAGATACTTTAGATTTCAGAAACCAGTGACGGAGAAGAGAGAGAAAGAGAGGTGCCGTACTGAATGGTGATGATTAATGTCAACTGTATTTGCTTGCGGAAGCAGAAAGGAATGGGATGATACTTCATACTTGGTGAATGGGAAGTGCTTTGAGAAAGCAAATTAAAAACTGTTTTTAATAATTTTTAGGGGCGCGAAGAGTGGTATTGCACGTGCAGACAAAGCGGAACAGCCACGAAGAAGAAGAAATTATCAGGACTTAGAAGAGGAGGAAAGTGGGTGACTGAGTGGTTGGTGCTTGTGGGGTAGGGGACAACATTTCCACCATTTTCGCTACTGTTTAGCAGCTCGGAAAGAAATCTACTATGAGCAGGACATTGTTTGAGCTTCATTAAGTTAGGGTTTAGGGTTTAATCGTTTCAAAGACACTCCTTTCGGCCTCTCTGCAGCTGTAATTTGTAGGGGTGCAGTTTGGGCGGGCAAATTCGATTTCAACCCGAGTCCAACCCAAAAAAATTGGGGCTTGGACTAGGAATTTTAATACTTGGGTTGGGCTTGAGTCAAAAAATTTCAACCCGAATTTAATTTGGACGGGCCTCGGGTTCACGGGTTGAACCCGAATATTAAAATTGGGCTCAACCCAATTTAATAATCGGGTTCAACCCGAATTAATACTATATAAATACAATTTTATCCTATGTATCAATCTTATCCTATGTATCCTAATACTATATAAATACAATCTTAATATTATGGTTTTTATGTTAAAAACTTGATTGAAGTTGTTGATTGTTAATTTAAGTGAGTATTATGTAATATATGTATCAGGTTTAGAACAACAAGTCTATTTTGGACTCAACCCCCGAACTCAACCCGTAAAGTAACTTGAAATCAACCCGAATTTAACCCGAGTCCGCCTGAATTAAACTCAGGCAGTGCTTGGGTTGAGTCCCTCAACCCGAAGTAAGATTAGGGTTAAAATTAGGGTTGAAGATTATATACCTAGGGTTGGACTAGGGTTGACTGTCCAACCCGCCCGAGTTGCACCCCTAGTAATTTGTCCTACTTATGTTGCTTAATCAGCAGTTCGGTACCATAACTTTTTGTCGACAAAACATAGTTCTGTATTTAGTTTTTTTTTTTTTAAACGGTCAAGGCTGTTCGGACCAGTTTATGTGCACTTCGACTAATCTCATCTTTGATCCGGTCAATGACAGATTATTTACGCCGAGATTAGAGTATTCATGAATGACGAACTCAGGACGTCTGAATTTACAACTTATATTCATTACCTCTTGAACTATCCATTGGGAGACGTCTGAATTTACAACTTGTTTCCATTACCTCTTGAATACCCATTAGGAGACGTCTGAGTTTACAACTCGTCTCTATTATCACTTGAAGTATCCATTGGGATTCTGGTATATTTGAATTTTAAAAGTCTATTACAAGTTATGCCTTTTGGATATATTTTGTTCGGGTATAACGAAATAATCATATTAAATTAATTTTATGATCATTTAACATCATTTTTGGATTATATTATAAGACTAAATTTTATTACAAATAGTTAATATCGGACTGCTACTGTAGTGCCAATCAATACGGGGACAAACCAATCTCATATGATATGTACTATAAAATCAATCCTCGTTAGTGTTAGAATTAAGAGTATTGTGATTATTATTGTTGATGTGGATTGAATTATAATCAATTGTTCAATCACATTTCATTTATACTTGAACCAAACACACCCTTATGGCATGTTTGTTTTGGGTACTAGTAGATGTGATTAGACTAAATAAGTTGAAGGCTAATTTAATATCATGTTATACAACCTAGTATTATAATGGGAGTTAATATCGGCCAGATACTTACATTGTCAAATGATATCATATACATGATATAATCCCTTAGTGATAGGTGATATAAAATCACTTTTGATTGGTATTAAAGTCAGAGAGCTAATCAAAGTAACTTGATTTTGGATGAGATTAGATGTCTGAGTAATTTCACCGTTTTTAACTTAAAACCACACATTAATCTTGAATTTAAACATATATTTAGTATTACGATAATAGACAGATATATATATTTTATCTCAATCCTAAACCAAATATAATACAAAAGATTGATTATTACAGTCGATATAAATCCGGATTAGAATCAATTGTTCAAACTTGTCTCATATTTTACTCAAACGAAACACCCCTTAAAATTTACTCTAATTTTTATTTTAGTCGATAAAATTTTATTTCTATTAATTTTGTTTCCAAATTTTCAAAGTCTTGCACATTGTTTGCTATTGTTGTGATGTCTAATAATGTACAAAAGTGGATTTATGCACCACTTGTCGAGTAATTAATATAGGTAATAAATGTAATAAATATAAATATGAGATCAACACAAGCAACACAGATATAGAGTGGTTCGATCAGAGTGACCTACTTCACTTTGAATGAGGCAACAGTGACCAAAAGACTTTATTAATAAAGTAACAGGTAGGGGAGAGAGAGAGGGAGCAAAAGTACGCTCAAGATGAGGTAAGATTTCTTTGTGTGAGATGTAGATGTGTCTCCCTCATGTGTAAAGGGCTTACAATTTATAGGCACAGAGCCTTAATTGAGGTTGTGTCATGCGGGATAGGTATAACTAAGGATAAAAATAATTAAAGATAGTCTCGAGTTCCGAGTAGTGGTTATCTCGATAATTACTTCCCACATGCGCTGATCCTCTTGGGTCTCCTAGACTTCTAGACTGGGCTGAACCAATGAGTTGAGCTTAACCTATTTTTTGATGATTTGAGCTCAACCCATGAACTGGACCTAGGCCTAGCCTAAATCTGGGCTCGTTATTTGCCCCCCATGCCCCAATCCCTAGTAATGATTAGGGGTTGAGGGCATGAATGAGCTCCTTCCTTTGGATAAAACAGATAACTTGTTTCATACGGTGACTTCTTTAGCTTTCCACTCCATTCCATATTTTAAGTTTATTTCTCTATTTGGTAACGCCAAAAGTGGATTTATGCACAATTAATAGTCGAGTATATAATTCAAGCACAAGATAATTAATGAAACAATCAATAAAATAATTAATAATGGAAGGCAAAGATTGGGTCAACACAAGCAACACAAATATAGAGTGGTTCAAAGTAGAGTATGTCACCTTTACCGAATCACTCTATATCTGTGTTGCTTGTATTGATTTTATCTTTATATTTACTGCATTTATTATCTATATTAATTACTCGATAGATAGTACATAAATTTATTTTTGTGTATCATCAATATCCATGTGGAATTTTTGTCAAAGTTTTTCATGAAAGAAATGAAATTGGACTTAACCAGACGGGGTGGTGAAGTATGATTAAGCAGGAATGTGTTAGACGTGAGACAGGTATTGAGTTAAATATAATTTAATTTACAACATTAAAAACAAATCAGAGTGGCGCAGCGGAAGCGTGGTGGGCCCATAACCCACAGGTCCCAGGATCGAAACCTGGCTCTGATAATAATAGAGATGGCTTCCGATGCTTTTTTTTAGGTGTCCATCGTGGTGCACAACGACGTCACTTCGAAATAAAACGACACCGCATGTAACATGTTAGTCATAAAATAAAGGGAAAACTCCGGTTTAACGACCTCTAGTTTGACATCGTAACTGATTGCCTCCTTATACTTTGAAAACATACACATAGGTTCCCTATAGTTTGGGACCAAATTAAAATTGTTAGATTTTTCATCCAAATTAACAGAGAGTTCACCTCACACACCTAAAATATAAGGAAAATGTTATATAATTTAAATGAAACCTGAAAATTAAAACTTAAATGTATATCGTTACTTGGATGAGTGTGGAATGAACAGAGAGAAGAAAAATATGAGGGTGGACATGTGGCCTTCACTTGGCTCCGCTAGTGGTTATTTGGCACTGAGAATTGTGTACCGTTGAATCAAAATAGATAAAAATTAGATAAATCTTGATCGTTATTGTTGTGCCTTTAATTATAAATTGAGAATTCAATTTACTAACTGTATTTACTAGATTGATGTTAAAAATCAGAATTTCACCTGATCCAAATTTGAGTTTCTAACATAAACTTAAAATTGAAAATGAAGCCATGACTCATAATTTAGTGGAGGGTTTACTAAATTCAAAGTGACGTAAAACCTAACTCTATTGGGACTTTGATTACCAACGGTGCAATTTTGATTACCTCACACACCTAAAACAAACTCATGCACCTAAAATATAAGGTTGGGTTGTTTCTTTCCAAAATTAATCATTTTTAAGACCAAAATACCTTTCAACAACGTCTTTTCTCAATTACCCAACAAATCGTATCCACTACTGCTTTTTGTCTTGTTTCATCAACTTAGTCACATAATTTGTCTAAGCACCTCACAACCCCGCGAGCGAATCCATGCTTTAGAAACAAATTCTCGCTAAATTCATGCTCTTATTTTATAGAATTCACGAATTCAATTTCATAGTCTTTAACCCATGATCTGTCCAATAACATATGACAATTTCATGAGCGTATCATCTCTTGCCCATTTATTGCATGATGCAAAGATATAGATAAGCAAACATAGAGAAAATAGAGGGCATGAATAGAGGATCTCTTTAGTTCAATTTCTCTACTAATTATTTTTTTTCTTCATGATTAATCAACGTGGAAATAATTTAGAGATGGAGTGGGTGGTATTGTAGCAACAAACATACCAATATGAAACAACTTTAATGCACCTTTGTGGGTGTCAACAAATTCATAGACCTCTTTTTTTTCTCTTCTATACTCCCTTCCCCGTAAATAGAGTTAGAGTTTTTATTGGGATCCAAAATTACAGAGGGTTATCTATAAGGTGATAATGTGTTACGAGGCTAAACCACATGGAATAATCTATAGTTTGGCCTAAAATAACGGGCTACAATGTCGTATTACACGGACTTACGCGATATATCGGAGTAAATAATAAATGAAAAAACAGCAGAAGTAGTAAAACTGATGACGAGAAGGAGAAGATAAGGAAAGAAAGAAACACACAAAGTGAGAAGTGAGATAGAAATATCAAAACCCTAACCTCCCATACCATTGCCCAAAATATCGCGATAAATCCAACAAATTCCTAAATCTGCAACTTCCATAAGTATAAAGATCTCTCTCCTGCTCTTTCTCTCTCTGTAAGCTTTTCTTTTCTTATCTTTCTCGTTATTTTCTCTCCACTATTATTTTTCTCCTCTTCGATTCTGCGAACTCTTCTTTATTTAGTGTCAATTCTATTTTGTTTTTTTTCAATCGCAAATTGTGTGAGCCACTTTATACTAAGCTTTGAAGAATCTGAAGTTTCGCTTCTACTGTTGTGTAATGTCGGAATGGTTCTGTTTGGTTGATGAGAAAGTGGAGGAACTGAAGAGAAAGTTTGGAAATACTTTGTGAAATGTTATTGATACTTTTAAATTTGTGTGTGTGTGTGTGTGTGTGTGTTGTGAGCACCAGGAAATCAAGAGAGCCTTATGATTTACTGTTTGTAACTGAGATAATGGAGCAAAGAGAGAGAAAAAATGAACTCTGGTTTAACAAGCAATTATTTCCACTAAGATGCCATTGCTTGAGATGAGAATTGGATTGGAAGTTCGTAAAATTGGAAGAAAATGGTGATTTTTTATCTTTAAATCCACCTCTAGGGTTTCGAAGCTAGCATGAGCTACTGGAATTCATTTCACTGTAATGTATATGTAATGTTCGAGCGAGGCCTTGAGCACTGGTAGTAGATTTGTTTTCAATACACGGCTTAACATTAGATATTATACTGTTTATCTCACTGTAATGTTTATGCAATGTTCGAGCGAGGCCTTGAGCACCGGTAGTAGAATTGTTTGCAATACACGGCTTAACATCAGATATTATACTGTTTCGGTGATAGAGATGATCTCAGTGGACCAAAAAAGTCAGATGTTTTGTTAATTTGATAATTCTTTAGATGTTTTGCTATAGCTGTTTGTATGATTGATATCTGTAAACGTTGAGAATTAAATCATCGTCTGTAATGCATTCATTAATATCAAATAGCTACTCCTAGATGAATGATAATTGCTACTTCTACAGGATTCTTGTTCTCCATGTTGACCAAACCCCACCCCATTTTTTGGTTCTTAGTTTGTCGATTTCCTACACTTAACATAAATCCTTGTCTTCTGTCTGTACAGGACGGTGAGGGGCCAGCAAAGGCATCTCCATTATCAGTAAGTAACTGCATTTTATTCTGGAGCAAATTTGTGTATCAAATTCTGTGCTGAGTTCTGATGTCCAAAGTTTGTAGTTTTTAGAGTTTTTTAGGAGTATTCCACATACTTGTTGTTGCCTATGTAATTCTTCTAAGATTTTGGATCATCAAGCTTTGTGTAACCGCTAGGGGTGCAACTCGGACGGGTTGGACAGTCAACCCTAGGTGTATAATCTTCAATCCTAAACCTAATTCTAACCTTACCTCTGGTTGAGGGACTCAACCCAAACACTGCCTGTGTTGAATTCGGGTTAATGATTTCGGGTTACTTTACGGGTTCAATTCGGGTTGAGTTCGGATTGAGCCCAAAATAAGCTTGTTGTTCTAAACCTGATGCACTGTCCCACAATCCAGCTACAGCATAGATGCTTGCTAGACCACATAGTTTATTGACTTCTCAGGTTCTATATTAAATAGGTGTCTGGCTGCAATTTCTCCAATAAACATATTGTCATAGTTACTACATGTCCCAAGAATGGAACCCCAAAGTGAGGCATTAATTCGGGTTGAACCCGATGGATCAACCCGAGACCCGCTCAAATTGAATTCAGGTTGAGGTTTTTTAACCCAAATCCAACCCAAGTATTAAAAACCCTAGCCCAAGCCCTAATTTTTTCAGGTTGGGCTCGGGTTGAAATCGGGTTAGCCCGCTCAAGTTGCACCCTTAGTAGCCGCAACTAAAAGCAGGTCCTGATTAAATACTTTTGGAATTCAGAGCTGTCTTATTTTTGTGCTTGTCGAGTTATGACCTTGTGGTTTGTAACTTCATATGGAGATAGAAGCTTTAGTCTATCAGTCATGAATTGAAGGTTTTGGTTTAATTCCATTTTGTATAACTCAATGCCACTCAGCATTGACTTTCCTCAGGAATACAAAGCCTTCTGTGTTGGGCCACTGCTTATTTACACCTTAAATGCATTACATGAATTTCAATGGAGAGAAAATATTTTTGGTTGAACTGTTTGTTATATTCGGATTTTGGTTTTTGGTTTTTTTTTTTTGTTGAAAGAAATCGAATGTTATTTTTGTTGTTAATTTGAATCTTTTTACAAGTAAAGTTAGTTGCTTCAAAAAAAATTATATTAGTTTGTTCTGACCGCCAATATATATGAATTATTTTCTTTTGACGGCAGTGGTTCGAGAAAAAGATGTTTGCTGGGAGTATGCTGAGAAGTTAGATGGAAACAAGGTCAGATGCAAATTCTGCTTCAGAGTTCTGAATGGTGGCATTAGCAGATTAAAGCATCATTTGTCTCTACTTCCCAGTAAAGGAGTGAATCCGTGTAGCGAAGTAAAGAATGATGTTACCGAAAGGGTGAGGGCTATAATAGCATCACAGGAAGAGGGCAAAGACACTTCTAGCTCTAAGAAGCAAAAGCTAGCAGAATCTAAATCTTCTTTAAGTATCTCTGCAAGCAAAATTCTCATGTCTCCAGAGGTAGCATCTCCAGCTGCAAAAAATTTTCCTTCTGTCACACAAATCAGCTCTTCCCCTGCAAGTGACCAAGAAAATGCAGAGAGAAGTATTGCTCTGTTCTTTTTTGAAAATAAACTGGACTTCACTGTAGCCCGTTCTTCATCTTATCAGCAAATGATTGATGCAGTAGGGAAGTGTGGTGACGGATTTAGAGGCCCAACTGCAGGCACTCTGAAAACTACATGGTTGGAGAGGATCAAGTCTGAAGTGAGCTTGCAGTCAAAAGATATTGAGAAAGAGTGGGCTACAACAGGTTGTAGCATAATTGCTGAAACATGGACAGACAACAAATCAAGAGCTTTGATCAACTTCGTAGTTTCGTCGCCCTCCAGAACCTTCTTCCACAAGTCAGTGGATGCATCTTCTTATTACAAGAACATAAAGTGCCTTGCTGATTTGTTCGACTCTGTAATTCAAGATTTTGGCCCAGAAAATGTTGTCCAAATAATCATGGATAACACTCTCAATTGTACCGGAATTGTGAATCATATCTTGCAGAACTATGGAACTATTTTTGTTTCTACTTGTGCTTCCCAGTGCCTGAATGCAATCTTGGAGGAGTTTTGTAAGGTAGATTGGGTGAACCGATGTATCTTACAAGCACAAGCTATTTCGAAGTTCATATATAATAGTGCATCGATGCTTGACCTGATGAAGAAGTTCACTGGTGGACAGGAAATCATTAAGACAGGTATCACCAAACCTGTTTCCAACTTCTTATCCTTGCAATCTATGTTGAAGCAGAGGTCAAGACTGAAACATATGTTCAATTGCCCTGAATTTTTGGCAAATTCTGCTTATGCAAATAAACCACAAAGCATGACTTGTATTGGCATTCTTGATGATAATGATTTCTGGAGGACAGTTGAGGAGTGTGTTGCTGTTTCTGAGCATTTTCTTAAAGTGATGAGAGAAGTATCTGGAGGGAAACCTGCAGTTGGGTTTATATATGAGTTAATGACCAGAGCTAAGGAGTCAATAAGAACATACTATATTATGGATGAGATTAAGTGCAAGACATTTTTAGAAATTGTAGATAAGAGGTGGCAGAACCACCTACATTCGCCTCTACATTCAGCAGCAGCATTTTTGAATCCTAGCATCCAGTATAATCCAGAAATCAAATTTCTTGGATCTATAAAAGAAGACTTTTTCAGAGTTGTGGAGAAACTACTTCCAACTCCTGAACTAAGGCGGGACATCACCAATCAAATTCTTTTATTCACACGGGCAATAGGAATGTTTGGTTGTAACCTCGCAAAGGAAGCAATTGACACAGTTTCACCTGGTATGTGTTCAATTTTTTATCACACAATAGGCTGTAAGGTTGAATTTAGGATGCTACATTCCTTTACAAACCTTTTCTTACTGCATGTGAGTGGAACAAGTAAGGATTTGAATCGGAAACGCTTGATTCCCTTTTGGTTACCCCAAGATATTGGTTGATTAGTCATCATGGCTTGAAGCGGGTTCAAAAGATCCAACCTGAACATGCTCTTCTTTTTCTGTTTTTGTCCCCTCTGTGCATCTTTGGGTAGTTTGTGGCATCCTATACACTTATTACAATCCCCATCTTGTTTCCAATCAATGTGCATTATACATCATGAAATATTAAGGTTTCCTCAACTTGATGAAAAAGATTTCTATCCTAGTCAATGAGGCTCCCATTTTCCATACAGGAAGCTTTTAGGACTGGGCTTTTGTCTTGTTCTACACTTAGTAGAGGTATATACAAATTCTCTAATTTTCTCCTTCTCAAATCATTGGATGGAGATATAGATCAAACTAACCATAAGAAACATACTAGAGAAGTACTCGTTTAACTGTCTTCTTATCACCAGTAGGCTGTAGCCTGTTGGGAAAGCAAAGTTGGACTGCTTTTCAACAGAATTTGACCATGTTTAATCTACATCCCGAAATAGTTCTCAAAATCTCTTTATCTGATATTGTGACTCGTGTTGTTCTATTTAAAACGAAGTTTTAGGCTTTATGATGGGAAAGGACTGAAGTAGGCTGAGCTTTGGAAGTATTTTGTTAATTCAAAACAGTAGCAAGTGTTGCTGAAATTTCTAGCGAAGGGGTTGTAATGGTGGAAGTAAGCCATATCACATGGTGGTTGTGTTTAAATTTAGCAGCTTGGTTGCAGTAGGAAAAGTAAAATAAAGAACAAGAACAATAAGAAGAAAGAAAAAAAAAAGTATATCCTGGGCATCACTCCTAGGGTCCTAGGCATCACAACAAGGTCTTGGTGGGTTCCTCATCGAAACAAGTTTTCCATGTTCTTATTCGATGTGTGTGTGTCTCTCTCTCTCTCTGGTCTTGAGTCTCTTTGGGATTCGATCAACAATACTAACTTTTCATTCAAAAAGTCATGCACACAGACATACACATCCCACTCCTGCTTCATGCCACAGAGCTGATGTTGTCGTGCTGATTCACTGAAGAAGTATTATGTCCACATTCATTAGCCCGGTGTCAAAACTCAAAAGTTGTGACAAGTTATTAGATTGCAATTTCAGAAGTCTCTTCTTGGCCTCCATGTCACAGATTCAGGCCTAATGCATGTGAGAAAGTATGTGGTGCAGAAACTCACATGCACTTGCTCGTGTCAGTTATGTTCACGTGTACCAAGTATTTATTGTAATGCTTAGCATATGCTAATGTTTTGTAGGGATTTGGTGGGAACAATATGGTGATTATGCTCCCACATTGCAGCGAGTTGCCATGCGAATACTAAGTCA
The DNA here is from genome assembly GCA_951799425.1 of Ilex aquifolium. Classification (NCBI taxonomy): domain Eukaryota; kingdom Viridiplantae; phylum Streptophyta; class Magnoliopsida; order Aquifoliales; family Aquifoliaceae; genus Ilex; species Ilex aquifolium. Next base: position 60,578,989 of record OX637391.1, on the reverse strand, counting down.
GGTTTGCAGCACTTCTACCTTTGAGAAACACTGGAGCACATTTCAGCAAATCCATTCTGAGAAGCGGAATAAGATTGATAAGGAGGCATTGAATGACCTCGTCTATATAAATTACAATCTGAAGTTAGCGAGATCATTGAAATCAAAGTCTTCAGAAGCGGACCCTATTCAACTTGATGACATAGATATGACTTCAGAGTGGGTAGAGGAGACTGAAAACCCCAGCCCAACTCAGTGGCTTGATCGATTTGGTTCAGCGCTGGATGGGAACGACTTGAATACAAGACAGTTTAGCACTGCAATATTCGGTGCAAACGACCACATATTCGGTTTGTGATCATGCAACCCCTTGTATACTGTACTAATGGTTTGCTTTTCTCAACCTCATTGTTGTACAATGCCTGGTTATCTTATGCCTTAACTGTAAAGTACTTGTTACTTTGTTAAGCCTTTGTAGAATATGTAGGAGTCGCTTGATAGTCATCTCATCTAGCTTTCCTGTAAGTAGAAAAATAGCCGCACAAAATCACAAGCCTTGATTCCGAAATTGGTTTTTTATGTACATTTTATCTCTATGGAGTTTCATAGCTGTCTACAGGATTCTTATAAGCAGTAACAACAAATACAAAAATTCTGTACAAAAATGAGAAAATTAGTCGAGCTGTCTTATCAGAAAATTCGAGTTTTTACTAGCTTCTGGCATCAGAGGCCTTTACATCTTATAACTTGTATGCGATCAAAGTTCCCATATGGTTTAAGGTCGTTGCGATTTAGTATACCATTAGGGGTGATATAATACTTAGTCAAACATCAGACAACAATGACTCTGAATATAGAACCAATTAGACGTATTAAGAGGGCAATTTGTCAATTTTGAGCTTGAAATGCTTTTACAATAAGACTTCATAACCCTGTTCCAAGCATTTTTAGGACAGATTGTTCAGAAAATGAGCCACTGCCTTGTCTCTGTCATTGTCGTACATAAGTAAGGCTTCTGCAACTCTGTTCGATGGGAATCCCATTTCTCGCAAGCTAGTGTAGGCATTGACAAATTCTCTGACCTGAAGAAAACAAAACAAACTCAATCTCCTTGACGGAATAAAAAGTTCTTACTACAGCATTCAGATTGACATCGGCACATGGAAAGAATATGGTCAAATTCTATAAACAAAAGTTTCTGGACTGTAGTGCAGACTAAATGATCAAATTGAAGTATTTGCGCTCATTTGGCATTCACTGAATCAATATATTTATAACGTATGAAGAATAGAAAAAATATAGTTCGGTGAAGGCTAGAGCAAAACAATATTTGTGGATACCGGGAGCATACAACACTGAGATCAAACTCTGTCAGTCCACTAAAGTGCATAAACATTAAAATGTAAAATGACATGGACTCCAGGAGTGAGCTCTATGAAGCTCTATGTGTCAAGAAGGCAATGCATATTACATACCTTGGTTGGATTGTCTCCATAATTTGCAACTGCATGAGGGACGGCCTCTCTGCTGAGACCTGCTGCTATGTATTTGCTCACTATGGGATCTGCTGTGGAACCCTGCATTTAAGTAATATAATGTCCTCTTTCAATCTCAGCATCTACGGACAAGCTATTTTATAAAAATCAAACAAAAATCACAGAAAAAATGCTGGTTATTTGAAGGTACTAATCTATTATCAATCTTAAATGGCCCCAACCCCATAGTTGATAATAGATTAGTATCAAGCAGGACTGATTAAGGAGCTCAAGCTCTGCCTAAACAAAAAATCTTGAGCTCAGGCCATCCTAAATGAAAATACTACAAAAATACAAACTGCGTGGAATAATCATCACACTATGGGCGGGGTAATAGCTGAGCTTGGTACAGCTCAAGCTCAGTCAGAGATCCCTAACTCAAATTATGCCCACACAAAGGCATGCCAAAAGAGTGGGGGTTCAGACCTTCTTAGGCAGTTGGCAGACTTAAGTATGAATTTTAAGGTTTATCCTATTCTCAACATCAATTGTGAAAGTGGCCACCTTCATTTATATTGAATCAAAGAGGCATCAATTTTTCAAAAATGAATGTATACTAGGGTATCCTAAATAAGTGTCCCACTTGGTAAACTTCTACTGAACTGTTACTTGACATTGGGTGCACCACATCTGAAGTTCCTTTATATTGCCAGCGGTCGTAGCAAGCTGGGAAAGATCTATGCGCCATAATGGCATGCAATCACTGAACTATCATGAATATGCTATTTTCATAGCCTAATACAACCATGGTTCAAAGTCGCGGTATCGGCCATCGACTCATCGGTCGCGGCACGGTATCGGTCGATACACTCAAAACGCTAGATAGAAGCTCCAAAAAAAATTTAAAAAATTCTAAAAATATAAACATCATCATTCATGCATCATATGTTCACAATATATCTAAAAACACATTAAACATAATTAAAATGAAACATAAGGGTACTACCGAAAATAATTATCATTATCAATATTCAAGGTAGGCACTTAAGAACATATCATTATTATTATTGTCTCCAGGATAATACAAATTGGCATAATTACCACCATAAGGATAATAATTTTATATTTGATTTAAAATACAAAATTTTGATTATTTATTTAAAAAATAAGTAATCTAAATATCTAACTATTACATTAAATATTTTAATGATTTATTAAAGAGTAAATTTAATCTAAGTAAACTTGGGCAAAAAGTGAACCCAAAAACCAATTACCCACAAATAATATAAATTAATCAAACTATGTTAATAAATGAACCACTCTAAGTAAAATAATTTAACCACACTTTAATAAATTACTCATACTAAGTAAATAAATTAACCATACTTAAGTTAATTTATTAACCACAGTCAAAGAGTCTTTAAAAGACTCGGTTTGCCATTGCGTCTCAGATTCTCAGACGAGAGAGAGAGAGAGATGAGAGGCGAGATCCGGGGAGATATTCTACAAAGATCGAACACAAAATACAGCAGAGACAAAGAGAGAGGAACAGAGGGAGTCGGGGGTTGTTCGAGACTTCGAGTAGTCATGGTCGAGCAACCTAGGGTTTCTGCAATTGATCTGCGATTTGTGACTGCGATCGATGATGCTGGGTTTCTGCTGCAAAGAAGAAGAAAGGGAAGAACAAAGGTTGTTGGTTGTTATGCAAATGGAAGAAGAAGGGAGATATGCCTTCAATTTTAGGGTATTCCTTCTGCAAATCTGAATCCCCTTTTTTGCTTGATTTCTTATCCCTTTTTCTCCTCTACTTTGGTCTTTTTTTGTATTTTGTCTTTCAATTTTGAAAGAATTTTACCATATTGGTCCGAGTCTGGTACGACTCGTCCGAGATATGCCAATCTTACTCTGAGTCAAGCCGATTCTACCGAGTCACGACCAATTCAGGTGAGACTCGGCCGATACCTTGAACCATGAATCCAACACCCCCACCCCAAATGAGGAAAAAGAACACAACCAGTAAACTTGCAATACTAACTAAATAAGCCAACTACAAAATTTATTGCATGCCAACTCCAGCTCTTATATCAGCTCTACATTAGTGTTCCACCACCCTTCTACTAAGTGTAAAGCCTGATTTAGAATTATAGCATGGTCTTGGAGGTCCATTCAAGCTCCCTTGGAATTCAATAAATTGATATTCCCGATATCTACCTTATTTCCGAACCTCAAGATTAAATAATCCGAAAAGAAATTTGAAGGAACTATATGGATCATAGTAACGTACATAAATACAATGCAAGCTAATAAAACATCAGACATCATCAACAGAAGAAGACCATACCGACGTAGATGTTGATGCTGCAGGTTTAGATGGAAGGTTTTCCAGCCCAAGCCTGCTCCAATTAGGACTTTCCGTCTCTGCTTCAGCTAGTATCTTCCTTTCTAATTCAAAGTCGAACTGGAAAGAGCTTCTCGGAATATCTCCAATATGTGGGGACAATTGAGGCTAGAAATTGGCAATTTATAGGCCAAAAAAGAGGATCAGACAACATGTTAGATAGTGCATCAGATTATGCATGCGATTGATTAAGTTTAGAAAACAGTGCAATAACATTGAAGCAAATGTCGTACGGACAACGATATTAAAAACTATATGCTGATGAAGCATTACTAAAAAAAAGAATCACATGCAATAAATTATTAAGCATCTGTAATCTGTAGTATTAGTTACCTAAAGGGGTAATCTGGCTAGAAAGATCAAAGTGCAAAATATAAAATATAATGCCTTGATTGCCTTAACCACAAAACAGACGAATATACCAAAACGAGCACTCAAAGTCGATAAAAAATTCAATATCAGAAGATGTAAAACCTTGAAAAGTTAAGATATAACCCTCAAAAAAGGAATAAAAAAGTATCATATAACAACAATCTAAGTTTGATCCGCATAAGATGTAGCATCCATTGGAAGCAATCTCAAAAGACGCTTCTATTATTTACTGCTAATTGTAAAAGTGACATCAACATATAAAAATAGCCACGTTGATGACAACATAAAAGCAAAATCTGATATTATTAAGCAAACATCAACAACTGAAAATCATACCGGTGGCGTAATCCGATATTCCTGCTTCATAGCAACCCTAATGCCTGTTCCAGCTGCAAATTTGAATCAAATATATATAAACAAACCAAAAAATTCAGCCATAACATAATTCGAACATTCATATAACTATATGCCTATAAGTAGATAGAGAGCAGATTGGAAGTAATAGACTCACAAGAAGAGGAGGGAGAAGAAGTTGGATGAAAAGAAGGTGTACGAGCGGCGAGAGGATTGACGGAGTGACCTCCAGATTGACCGCCGATCTTGGGGTAGAGGGAGGGTTGTCCGTACATCGGATGGCTCGATGACGAATTAGTTGTTTGTCTGTTGTACATTGGGGGTTGAGAATCGTACGCTGGACCCGTTCTGTTCCTGAAATCGTAGTCCATTAGATCAATGGAAGAGGACTCAATTTCAGAGAGAATTGAAGAAAGGAAGATGAATTTCGGGGAAGAAAGGAAAAGGAAGACGGATCAAGTCAACTGGGTTTAGCTTTTTGAAATTATGGGCCGTGCCTTATCTACTGCCGTGTGCAGAAAGTCATTTGGTAATGGGCCGAGCGTGTACGATCACCGACCCAAGTAATGCAATGGGCCTGCCAGATACACTTTGAATGGGCCGGACATGTCAGTTATAATGGGTCCTTAGCGGGCTCCCATTGGAATCAACTCAAATGGTTCTGTTTAAAACGAGTCGAATCCGGGTAGTTCAATTATTTTACATATAAACCGAGTTAAACTTGTTATTCTGGGCAACAGAAACAATTTAAAATTTAAGGTTCATTGAATTCCACTGATAAACCAAAATGACAATGACACTCAAGTTATGAAGCGCGGATACTTTGTTAAGGTCAACGTATCTGTATCAGATACGATACTCGTCGGATACTCGAGGATATTTATCGGATATGCATCATACGTATCTGATAATTAATAAAATATATCGATACTTTGAGAATATTTCTAAACATAGATCAAGATGTAAAATTTTTAATTTTAATTTATACCATCTCCTTTCGAGTTCACATACAATACAAAACATGAACAAAATTTCTTTTGATTTTAAAGACACGAGTGTTTTTTTAAATATTATCTACTATTACTCTTCAAAAGAGTATTAAAAAAATGAGTTAGTTACACTATAATCTTAAAAATAAATACTTGTAAACAAACCAACTAGTTAAATGTGATTCTAATTCCTTTAATTGGTCACGCTCATTTTATAAATATATCATAATGAAACGATAATACATCTTTTTGAAAGTAAAAAAATCCTAATTTTACTTACTACTATTAAAGAATTATTGAAAATTATAATTTTTAAATTATCAAATAATAGTAAAATATAAAATATAATTTAGGGAAAATTTCAACCACACCCCCTCTAGTTTACCATATCTTCAAGGACACCCCCTCTAGTTTCTAAATCTTCAGTGACACCCCTTCTAGTTTATATTTAAACATCACTAACACCCCCTACCATTAAACTATCATTTCTAACAAAAAAAAATAATCTAAAATACCAAAAATGCCCTTACATAAACCTCAAGTAATTTTTCTACATAAAATTTTATTAAAATTCGAGCCGATTAAATTTTTTTTTTCTACATATTAAAATTTGAACCAATTAAAATTCGATTGAAGTTGAATAAATTTTAGTTTTTTTAACTTATTAAAATTTGAGCCTATTAAAATTTATTTTTTACATATTAAAATTTGAGTCGATTTGAACTCTATCCGAGTTGTTAGCGCCGATTAAAATTCGCTTTCGAGTCGATCAAAATTTATATTTTTTTACTTATTAAAATCCGTGTCAATTAAAATTCGATTTATTAAAATTGAAGTCAATTAAAATTTATATTTTTTATGTATTAAAATTTGGGCTTATTAAAATTCAATACGAGTTGATTAAAATTTGATTTGATTTGATTAAAAATAATTTTTAATTGGCTCAAATAGAATTTTAATTAGCCCAAATTTTAATACGTAAAAACTATAATTTTTTTTGGGCTCAAATTTTAATATGTAAAAAAATAAATTTTAATTAGTTTGAATCGAATTTTAATTCACTTGAATTTTAATACGTAAAAAAAATTAAAAAACAGAGGGGGTCTCATTGAAGATTTGCTTATCTAGAGGAGGTCTCATTGAAGATATACTTATCTAGAGGGGGTGTGAATGAAGTTTGTCCTCAAATATATCATGGGCAATTTAGTAAAATTGCATTATAATTAATATTTTTAATCTGACAGGGGGTGTCACTGAAGATTTAGAAACTAGAAGGGGTGTCCTTGAAGATATGATAAACTAGAGGGGGTGTGGTTGAAATTTTCCCTATAATTTACTATTATTTTTGCTATCATAACAGTACTCGTATCCTATTTTTTTAAGTTTTGTCATATCGCCGTATTCGTATTATATCGTACACATATCATGTATCCGTATCCATGCTTCCTTGCACTCAAGTATGCCATGCCATGTATTTGGAAGGAAAAATACTTGAGGACCTCCAAAGCATAACATTTCTGCATGCATGGGCGGAGCCATGTATGGTTCAGGGTGGGCAAGTGCCCCCCTCAAATTTTTTTTTTTTTATTACCTAGGTATATATATTGTATATTTGTATAATATATCACTTGTGCCCACCTAAAACTAAAGTCAAAAATGCTAAGCTCACCACCTCTACCCAAAAAAAATTAAAAACCAAGCCCACAAAAAACAAAAAAATCTTTGGGCCCATATTGTTGAAATCTGAGTATCGTACAAAAAATAAAACTTAATCACGTTAAGTTGCGACTCAATGGAATTGAGTTAGGATTGATCCCCAAAACTTGGGATGGAATCCACATTGTTGAAATTTGGTATCAATCCAATTTTTTAACTGATTTAGTTGTCAGCTGATTATGGTGTATCATATCTTCTCAGTTTTTTATGGGTATGATATGAAGTTTTAGATTTTTCTGCAATATTTGTAGTCATAGAGATAATGTTGAGCAATATTGTAAACAATGAGACAAGTTTTTTATTTTATTAAGGTTTTTTCCAGATGACCTTAATTTTATTATTTATGAATTTTTGCAAGTGAAAGTTCTTGCAATTGACCTTCATTTAACTTTTTTTTTTTACGAGAAATCGTCTCTATTTTTATTCAAGTATTGATTATAGTCTTTACTATGTGTCAATCGAATTTAAATTTTTTTACTATGTTTAGCTCTTAAATTTTAGTTTAATAATTTTACTATGTTAATATCTCAGTGTGTTTGAAACATCATTTATTAAATAAATTCAATTGATTGTTAGTGAATAACTGATATTTTTTAATTACAAAAATGACAATTAGCTCCATTTTTTACGATGATAATAATTAGTCATTTTTTGTACATATATAATATGCATTATTTTTTGGCATTTTTTATGTTAAATGGAATTTATGTATCAAATGTGATATAATAAATATAAATATATTATATAGCGTGATTGGTTAGGAAGAAAAAAATTATAGTGCGTAATTAAAGTGCTCACCCTGAACAAAATTTCTGGCTCCGCCCCTGTCTGCATGGGACTCTGCATGGAGTTGGTACTCAGAGCATTTTAGGCCGGTGCAAATTTAAAGGAACACAATTTATCAACTTTCAAAAGTGTGTCCTCTGTCCTCCGATCCGCTTCAGTTGTCAAGGAGCTGTTGTTGTGTTCCTCTTTCCTCATGCATAAAGAAATCCTTGGTCAGCTTGTTTTCACTGTCAATTTCCCTGTCCAAGTTGTCTCCACGATTAGCACTGTAAGCCAACATTACATCAAAACTGAATCGTGGAGTAGTCTCGATCTCCTAGACTTCTGGACTGGGCTGAACCCATGATCTGAGCTTAAACAATTTTTTAATGATTTGGGCTCAACTCATGAATTGAGTCTAGACCTGGTCTAAATCTGGGCTTGTTATTTGCCCTCAAGGCCCCAATCTCTAGTAGTGATTGGGGGTTGAGGGCATGAGTGAACTCCTTTCTTTGGATAGAAATGTTCTATCTGGTGGCTTCTTTAATTTTCCACTCAATTCCATTTTTTAAGCTTATTTCTCTATTTGGTACCGTCAAAAGTGGATTTATGCACAATCAACAGTCGAATATATAATTCAGGGTAATTAATAAAACAATCAATAAAATAATTAAAAACGGAAGACAAAGATTGGGTCAACACAAGCAACACAGATATAGAGTGGTTCAAAATGGAGTAGGCCACCTTGATCGAACCACTCTATATCTGTGTTGCTTGTATTGATCTTATCTTTATATTTACTGTATTTATTATTTATATTAATTACTTGACAGGTGGTACATAAATCTATTTTTGTGTATCATTGATATCCATGTGGAATTTTTGTCAAAGTTTTTCATGAAAGCAATGAAATTGGACTACCCAGAAGGGGTGGTGAAGTATATGATTAAGCGGAATTTGTTGTAAGATATAGGAGGAGACGTGATACAGGGGCTGAGGTAAAGGAATTTAATTTATGTATAAAGACCATTAAGAATAAATCAGAGTGGCGCAGCGGAAGCGTGGTGGGCCCATAACCCACAGGTCCCAGGATCGAAACCTGGCTCTGATAATAATAGAGATGGCTTCCGATGCTTTTTTTTAGGTGTCCATTGTGGTGCACAACGACGTCACTCGAAATAAAACGACACCGCATATAACATGTTAGTCATAAAATAAAGGGGAAACTACGGATTGCCACCCTATAGTTTGACATCGTAACTGATTGCCTCCTTATACTTTGAAAACATACACATAGGTTCCCTATAGTTTGGACACCTAAAATATAGGATGAGTGGGGTATGAGTGGGCCCCACTAAAAAATTGATAGGACCCCCTCATCCAATGGATGATATGCATTTGAGTTGTAACTTTTTTGGATTTCATTTGAGTTTTGTAGCATTGCTCAAAATATAAGGTTGGGTTGTTTCTTTCCAAAATTAATCATTTTTAAGACCAAAATACCCTTCAACAACGTCTTTCCTCAATTACCCAACAAATAGTACCCACTACTGCTTTTTGTCTTGTTTCATCACCTTAGTCACATAATTCGTTTAAGCACCTCACAATTCAACACCCCCGCGAGCGAATTCATGCTTTAGAAACAAATTATTGCTGAATTCATGCCCTTATTTTATAGAATTCACGAATTCAATTTCATAGCCTTTAACCCATGATCTGTCCAATAACATATCACAATTTCATGATCGTATCTTCTCTTGCCCATTTACTACATGATGCAAAGATATAGATAAGCAAACATAGAGAGAAAATAGAGGATCTCTTTAGTTTAATTTCTTTACTGATTGATTTTTTTTCTTCATGATTAATCAAAGTGGAAATAATTTAGAGATGGGGTGGGTGGTATTGTAGCAACAAACATACCAATATGAAACAACTTTAATGCACATTTGTCGGTGTCAACAAATTAATAGACCTCTTTTTTTGTCTCTTCTATACTCCCTTCCATAGTTTTAAAACTCGGCCCGGACACCAACCCGGTGAAGGGACCGGGTCAATGGGTCACTGATTCAACCGTTGGGTCACTGGTCGAACCGGTAATATAATAAAAAATTAAAAAATAATTATAAATAATAATAAATATGCTAAGAAATCATAATAATTATAAAAATAACATCAAACATGTAAAGTTAAGTAGATAAAAATCATCAAACATGTAGTAAGCAAGACACGTAAAAACAAAACAAAGCACATGAGCATAGCATAAAGACTCAAATAAACGAAACTGAAAATAAATTATCCAACCACTGTCTAGTTCCACTTGAAAATACAAATATTACTACTACTCTCAATTAACTAATCTACAACCCAATTATATATAATGAACAATAAGAATTCCAAACAAGCCACAAGTTCAGTATCACAATTTATAATGCTCTTACCGCAATAAACAATCCACAAGTTCACAATCTTAAACAAACATATTGACATAAATAGTATAGGTCAGGGGCTAAATTAAAACAAAATATTAATACTCGTCACTTCCCACCTCTTTATTAATTTATTTTTTCTCATATACTTCATTAGTTTTGGGCAAAATTAGTCTCATGATTAGTTCTGCCCAAAACCACTGCGAGAGGGGTCCGGCTCCTCTACGGTAAGGAGGTAACCGCTTGCTATGCGGTTAAGTGGAACGGCACCGTTTTACGGTGTTTTTTGTAATTTTTTTTTTAACAGCCCTTACCAAAACGACATCGTTTTTGCTCGTTCAAATCCCCATTTGAAATCTCCCTTTTCTTTCTCCCGCTTCTTCTTCGTCAAACTGGGTCTGGTTCTCCCGCCATCTTCACAGCTCAGTCTCATTCTTCTCAACTCATTCTCCATCTTCTTCTTCATCAAAGGCAATGAACGCCAAAAGCTAGGTAAGAGACCAATCTGGGGGGGAAACCCAATTTGGTTACTTTTGGAATGGTTTAATTCCTTCAAGGCCTCGACTTGTTATCCTCACTTTGATTTGTAGATTGAATACAATGCCTCAAATTTTTCCCAGAGTATCTGACCTGTTTGTATCTTCTATATGGGATATTAATAGGGAGGATTTATGTCTGGATGATGAATTGTGAAGTGAGGTTTTGAGTTCTAATATTTGTTTGTCAAATTTTATGAGGATTGGGGTATCAATTGTGAGTAGATGCTATTTATGCTATGCAAGTATTGAAAATTATGATCATCTTTTTGTGGATTGCAGTTATGTTAGAGTAATTTGGTCCAAATTTGCTGCTTTGTGTGGCTTCCAGATTATCCATGGGGAGGGTCTGTTACTGAGGCTTGCAAGAATATGCAGAATTTTCAAAAAGAATTATTTGAGTCATATTTTGATTCGAAGTATTTCCTTGACTATTTTTTGGTTATTATGGAAAAAACGTTGTCGAAGGCTGGCTGATGAAGGGAAATTATGCTCTTATTCCTTGTTTGTTCGTATCTGTAGCATTCTGCGATACCAGGGGCGAGGTCTTAAGCCTAAAGTAAAAGATGATGCTGCTGGGAAGGCATTTTTATGCTTTTTACAGATTAACTTTTCTTATGTGGTTGAATGGAAGGGATTTTGGGTTAAATGGGAATGTCCTCCTAATGGTGTTTTGAGATAGAATGTGATTCTCAAGTGTTGGTTAAAATTGTTTCGGGTAATTGTGAATGTCCGTGTCAATACTTGAGTTTTTTGAGAAGAATACAAATTTGTTTAAACTGCATGAAGTTTCGACTGCTGCATGTTTTTCGGGAAGCCAATTCAGTGGCAGATAGACTGGCGGATCAAGCAGTAATATCTAGGCGATCAGTGGAATATTTAGTAAGCTCAAGGCTGCCCTGTGAGGTAAGTTCGGCGGTGGTGGCTGATCAGAAGGGGTACCCTGTTTTGTGAATGAAGAAGGTCTTGCTATTTGATGATAAGAGCTGAGTTTTGGAAATTTGGTTGTTAATGACAAGTGTTGATTTGTTTGAAACACTGTGAGGATGAGGTGCTTGCAACAGACTTGGACTTTTGTTGAGTTTTTGTTGTTTACTGTTTGTTTTTTAAGTAAGGTTCTGTGCCTTTTTTTGTTTAAAAGGCGTATGTGCCTTATATGCTAAAAAGGCGTTTGTGCCTTGTGTGCTTAAAAGGCTTCTGTGCCTTAGTGCTCAAAAACCTCGATGGTCGCTGACTGGAGTCCTGGACGCTGGACTGGATCGCTGGTGATCGCTGCTGCAGTTGATCGCTGTTGATTGTTGCTGCTCGTGGTCAATCGTTGGTGGTGGAGGCTGCTCGTGGTCAGCCGTCTGGTCTGGGCTGGAACGAGTTAGGGCAAAACAGAAGGGGAAAATGCCAAATGATAAAAAAATCTCATATTTATACTAAATAAATTAAACCGGCCGGTTTAATGAACTCGTCCGGTTCTTACGGGTTTACCGGTTTTTGACCGGTTCAACAGGTTTATCCCGAGTTCTTTACATAAACGGTCTTTTAATAAACCCGGCCCGGTTAGGAGATTGATTCACCAGGTTGATCCGCCGAGCCGGGCCGGGTTTTAAAACACTGTTCCCTTCCCCGTAAATAGAGTTAGGGTTTATTGGGATCCAAAATTAGAGAGGGTTATCTATAAATTTTTAAAGTATAAGGTGATAATGTGTTACGAGGCTAAACCACATGGAATAATCTATAGTTTGGGCTAAAATAAAGGGCTACAATGTCGTATTGTACGGACTTACGCGATATATCGGAGCAAATAATAAATGAAAAAACAGCAGAAATAGTAAAACTGATGACGAGAAGGAGAAGATAAGGAAACAAAGAAACACACAAAGTGAGAAGTGAGATAGAAATATCAAAACCCTAACCTCCCATACCATTGCCCAAAATATCGCGATAAATCCAACAAATTCCTAAATCTGCAACTTCCATAAGTACAAAGATATCCCTCCTGCTCTTTCTCTCTCTGTAAGCTTTTCTTTTCTTATCTTTCTCGTTATTTTCTCTCCACTATTATTTTTCTCCTCTTCGATTCTGCGAACTCTTCTTTATTTAGTGTCAATTCTATTTTGTTTTTTTTCAATCGCAAATTGTGTGAGCCACTTTATACTAAGCTTTGAAGAATCTGAAGTTTCGCTTCTACTGTTGTGTAATGTCGGAATGGTTCTGTTTGGTTGATGAGAAAGTGGAGGAACTGAAGAGAAAGTTTGTAAATACTTTGTGAAATGTTATTGATACTTTTAAATTTGTGTGTGTGTGTTGTGAGCACCAGGAAATCAAGAGAGCCTTATGATTTACTGTTTGTAACTGAGATAATGGAGGAAAGAGAGAGAACAAATGAACTCTGGTTTAACAAGCAATTATTTCCACTAAGATGCCATTGCTTGAGATGAGAATTGGATTGGAAGTTCGTAAAATTGGAAGAAAATGGTGATTTTTTATCTTTAAATCCACCTCTAGGGTTTCGAAGCTAGCATGAGCTACTGGAATTCATCTCACTGTAATGTATATGTAATGTTCGAGCGAGGCCTTGAGCACTGGTAGTAGATTTGTTTTCAATACACGGCTTAACATCATATATTATACTGTTTCGGTGATAGAGATGATCACAGTGGACCAAAAAAGTCAGATGTTTTGTTAATTTGATAATTCTTTAGATGTTTTGCTATAGCTGTTTGTATGATTGATACCTGTAAACGTTGAGAATTAAATCATCGTCTGTAATGCATTCATTAATATCAAATAGCTACTCCTAGATGAATGATAATTGCTACTTCTACAGGATTCTTGTTCTCCATGTTGACCGAACCCCACCATGGTTCAAGGTTGCAGTATTGATCATCAACTCGAAAAGCTCTGATACACATCGGTTGCATTGTCGCGGCTCAGTATCGGGTGATACGACCTAAAAAAAAATGTTAAACATAACGAGAAATTCAGGTCATATCGCGGCATCGTGGAACCGTATCGGCCAATTCAGTGATGATATTTCAGCGATTCGGGATTGACTTAGACGTCTCGGTTAGGTTCGTATGAGTTGCGCGAGTCTCGGGGTTTATACGTATCGTGTAACGGTATCGTCTCTGAAGGTACCGAGATGGATACGACTCGGTCAACTCGTATCAGTATCGGCCGATATTTTGAACCATAAACCCCACCCCATTGTTTGGTTCTTAGTTTGTCGATTTCCTACACTTAACATAAATCCTTGTCTTCTGTCTGTACAGGACGGTGAGGGGCCAGCAAAGGCATCTCCATTATCAGTAAGTAACTGCATTTTATTCTGGAGCAAATTTGTGTATCAAATTCTGTGCTGAGTTCTGATGTCCACATACTTGCTGTTGCCTATGTAATGCTTCTAAGATTTTGGATCATCAAGCTTTGTGCAACTGCAACTTAAAGCAGGTCCTGATTAAATACTTTTGGAATTCAGAGCTGTCTTATTTTTGTGCTTGTCGAGTTATGACCTTGTGGTTTGTAACTTCATATGGAGATAGAAGCTTCAGTCTATCAGTCATGAATTGAAGGTTTTGGTTTAATTCCATTTTGTATAACTCAATGCCACTCAGCATTGACTTTCCTCAGGAATACAAAGCCTACTGTGTTGGGCCACTGCTTATTTACACCTTAAATGTATTAAATGAATTTCAATGGAGAGAAAATATTTTTGGTTGAACTGTTTGTTATATTCGGTTTTTGGTTTTTTTTTTGAAAGAAATCGAATGTTATTTTTGCTGTTAATTTGAATCTTTTTACAAGTAAAGTTAGTTGCTTCAAAAAAATTTATATTAGTTTGTTCTGACCCCCAAAATATATGAATTATTTTCTTTTGACGGCAGTGGTTCGAGAAAAAGATGTTTGCTGGGAGTATGCTGAGAAGTTAGATGGAAACAAGGTCAGATGCAAATTCTGCTTCAGAGTTCTGAATGGTGGCATTAGCAGATTAAAGCATCATTTGTCTCGACTTCCCAGTAAAGGAGTGAATCCGTGTAGCAAAGTAACGGATGATGTGAACAAAAGGGTGAGGGCTATAATAGCGTCACAGGAAGAGGGCAAAGACACTCCTAGCTCTAAGAAGCAAAAGCTAGCAGAATCTAAATCTCCTTTAAGTATCTCTGCAAGCAAAATTCTCATGTCTCCAGAGGTAGCATCTCCAGCTGCAAAAATTTTTCCTTCTGTCACACAAATCAGCTCTTCCCCTGCAAGTGACCAAGAAAATGCAGAGAGAAGTATTGCTTTGTTCTTTTTTGAAAATAAACTGGACTTCACTGTAGCCCGTTCTTCATCTTATCAGCAAATGATTGATGCAGTAGGGAAGTGTGGTAATGGATTTAGAGGCCCAACTGCAGACACTCTGAAAACTACATGGTTGGAGAGGATCAAGTCTGAAGTGAGCTTGCAGTCAAAAGATATTGAGAAAGAGTGGGCTACAACAGGTTGTAGCATAATTGCTGAAACATGGACAGACAACAAATCAAGAGCTTTGATCAACTTCGTAGTTTCGTCGCCCTCCAGAACCTTCTTCCACAAGTCAGTGGATGCATCTTCTTATTACAAGAACATAAAGTGCCTTGCTGATTTGTTCGACTCTGTAATTCAAGATTTTGGCCCAGAAAATGTTGTCCAAATAATCATGGATAACACTCTCAATTGTACCGGAATTGTGAATCATATCTTGCAGAACTATGGAACTATTTTTGTTTCTACTTGTGCTTCCCAGTGCCTGAATGCAATCTTGGAGGAGTTTTGTAAGGTAGATTGGGTGAACCGATGTATCTTACAAGCACAAGCTATTTCGAAGTTCATATATAATAGTGCATCGATGCTTGTCCTGATGAAGAAGTTCACTGGTGGACAGGAAATCATTAAGACAGGTATTACCAAACCTGTTTCCAACTTCTTATCCTTGCAATCTATGTTGAAGCAGAGGTCAAGACTGAAACATATGTTCAATTGCCCTGAATTTTTGGCAAATTCTGCTTATGCAAATAAACCACAAAGCATGACTTGTATTGGCATTCTTGATGATAATGATTTCTGGAGGACAGTTGAGGAGTGTGTTGCTGTTTCTGAGCATTTTCTTAAAGTGATGAGAGAAGTATCTGGAGGGAAACCTGCAGTTGGGTTTATATATGAGTTAATGACCAGAGCTAAGGAGTCAATAAGAACATACTATATTATGGATGAGATTAAGTGCAAGACATTTTTAGAAATTGTAGATAAGAGGTGGCAGAACCACCTACATTCGCCTCTACATTCAGCAGCAGCATTTTTGAATCCTAGCATCCAGTATAATCCAGAAATCAAATTTCTTGGATCTATAAAAGAAGACTTTTTCAGAGTTCTGGAGAAACTACTCCCAACTCCTGAACTAATGCGGGACATCACCAATCAAATTCTTTTATTCACACGGGCAACAGGAATGTTTGGTTGTAACCTCGCAAAGGAAGCAATTGACACAGTTTCACCTGGTACGTGTTCAATTTTTTATCATACAATAGGCTGTAAGGTTGAATTTAGGATGCTACATTCCTTTTCAAACCTTTTCTTACTGCATGTGAGTGGAATAAGTAGAAAATAAATATCCAACCCGAACATGCTGTTCTTTTTCTGTTTTTGTCCCCTCTGTTCATCTTTGGGTAGTTTGTGGCATCCTATACACTTATTACAATCCCCATCTTGTTTCCAATCAATGTGCATTATACATCATGAAATATTAAGGTTTCCTCAACTTGATGAAAAAGATTTCTATCCTAGTCAATGAGGCTCCCATTTTCCATACAGGAAGCTTTTAGGACTGGGCTTTTGTCTTGTTCTACACTTAGTAGAGGTATATACAAATTCTCTAATTTTCTCCTTCTCAAATCATTGGATGGAGATATAGATCAAACTAACCATGAGAAACATACTAGAGAAGTAGTCGTTTAACTCCGTCTTCTTTTCACCGGTAGGCTGTAGCCTGTTGGGAAAGCAAAGTTGGACTGCTTTTCAACAGAATTTAACCATGTTTAATCTACATCCCGAAATAGTTCTCAAAATCTCTTTATCTGATATTGTGTCTCGTGTTGTTCTATTTAAAACGAAGTTTTAGGCTTTATGATGGGAAAGGACTGAAGTAGGCTTAGCTTTGGAAGTATTTTGTTAATTCAAAATAGTAGCAAGTGTTGAAATTTCTAGCGAAGGGGTTGTAATGGTGGAAGTAGGCCATATCACATGGTGGTTGTGTTTAAATTTAGCAGCTTGGTTGCAGTAGGAAAAGTAAAACAAAGAACCAGAACAATAAGAAGAAAGAAAAAAAAAAGTATATCCTGGGCATCACTCCTAGGGTCCTAGGCATCACAACAAGGATTATATTGCATCACACAGCTCCTAGAGAGCTTCAAAACCTTCAGTGGAAAACTCCAATATAATATCTGCAGAAGGAGAAGATTCTCATGACTTATTTTATCAGTCATTTTCCACTCAATCCGGGACCTAAAGCATAATATTTGACGGGGCCAATAAAATGGCTGAACTTGTTGACCACCTTACACTCCACGTAAAGAAAATCTTAAACAAAGCACATATTAGTGCACTCTAAACATAACTGAACATTTAGAAGAAAAAAAAACAGACTCAACAGCATACGAAGTTGAAAAAACTCAAGTTAAACTTGACAATTCAAGGTCTTGGTGGGTTCCTCATCGAAACAAGTTTTCCATGTTCTTATTCTGTGTGTGTGTGTCTCTCTCTGGTCTTGAGTCTCTTTGGGATTCAATCAACAATACTAACTTTTCATTCAAAAAGTCATGCACACAGACATACACATCCCACTCCTGCTTCATGCCACAGAGCTGATGCTGTCGTGCTGATTCACTGAAGAAGTATTATGTCCACATTCATTAGCCTGGTGTCAAAAATCAAAAGTTGTGACAAGTTATTAGATTGCAATTTCAGAAGTCTCTTCTTGGCCTCCATGTCACAGATTCAGGCCTAATGCATGTGAGAAAGTATGTAGTGCAGAAACTCACACGCACTTGCTTGTGTCAGTTATGTTCACGTGTACCAAGTATTTATTGTAATGCTTAGCATATGCTAATGTTTTGTAGGGATTTGGTGGGAACAATATGGTGATTATGCTCCCACATTGCAGCGAGTTGCCATGCGAATACTAAGTCAGGTTTGCAGCACTTCTACTTTTGAGAAACACTGGAGCACATTTCAGCAAATCCATTCTGAGAAGCGGAATAAGATTGATAAGGCGGCATTGAATGACCTCGTCTATATAAATTACAATCTGAAGTTAGCGAGATCATTGAAATCAAAGTCTTCAGAAGCGGACCCTATTCAACTTGATGACATAGATATGACTTCAGAGTGGGTAGAGGAGACTGAAAACCCCAGCCCAACTCAGTGGCTTGATCGATTTGGTTCAGCGCTGGATGGGAGCGACTTGAATACAAGACAGTTTAGCACTGCAATATTCGGTGCAAACGACCACATATTCGGTTTGTGATCATGCAACCCCTTGTTTACTGTACTAAAGGTTTGCTTTTCTCAACCTCATTGTTGTACAATGCCTGGTTATCTTATGCCTTTAACGGTAAAGTACTTGTTACTTTGTTAAGCCTTTGTAGAATATGTAGGAGTCGCTTGATAGTCATCTCATCTAGCTTTCCTGCAAGTAGAAAAATAGCCGCACAAAATCACAGGCCTTGATTCCGAAATTGGTTTTTTATGTACATTTTATCTTTATGGCTGTTTCATAGCTGTCTACAGGATTCTTATAAGTAGTAACAACAAATACAAAAATTCTGTACAAAAATGAGAAAAACAGTCGAGCTGTCTCATCAGAAAATTCGAGTTTTTACTAGCTTCTGGCATCAGAAGCCTTTACATCTTAACTTGTATGGGATCAAACTTCCCCCATCGTTTAAGCTCATTGCGATTTAGTATACCATTAGGGGTGATATAATACTTATGCGCCGTTTGGTAGGTCGGATGGAAAGTAAAAGGGATGCATTTTCTATCATTTAAGGAAGGAAAGTAAGAATGATACACTTTCTTTCCTTTGTGTTTGGTTAGATGGATGAAAAAAAAAAATGACTAAATTTTTTTTTTTTTTTTGTGCTGGCTAAGATTAATGCTCCGTTTGGTTGGAAGGATGGAAAGTTGGAAGGATGAAAACCTATGAAGCACGAATACTTCGTCAAGGTCGACATACCTGTATCGGAGACCGTATCGGGTACGAGTATTTTTTAAGTATTATCTATTATT
Source organism: Ilex aquifolium (assembly GCA_951799425.1). Classification (NCBI taxonomy): domain Eukaryota; kingdom Viridiplantae; phylum Streptophyta; class Magnoliopsida; order Aquifoliales; family Aquifoliaceae; genus Ilex; species Ilex aquifolium. The sequence goes on along the minus strand of OX637391.1, from coordinate 60,559,681 downwards.
ACATGTTAAGAGAGTATAAAAAAAATAAGTCACTTACACTATGCTTTTAAAAATAAATACTTATAAAACCAACTAGTTAAATGTGATTATGATTCCTTCAATTGGTCATGCTCATTTTATGAACATATCATAATGAGATGATATTATATCATTTTCATGGTAAAAATTCCTAAATTTATTTACTAATGTTAAAGAATTATTGAAAAATTGTAATTTTTAAGTCGTTAAATAATAGTAAAATATAAAATATATTTTATTATAGACGTATCATGGCCGTACCCGTATCCTATTTTTTTAAGTTTTGTCGTATCGTCGTATTCGTATCGTATCGTACCCGTATCACGTATCCGTATCCGTGCTTCTTAGATGAAAATTATGAGGAATACACTTTCTATCTTTCAAGGAAAGAAAGTAGGAATGATACACTTTTCTTCCTTTGTGTTTGGTTAGATGGATGGATGGAAAATAAAAATAACTAATTTTTTTTTTTGTGTTGAATAAGATTAAGGATGACAATCGAGTCGTATCGTGTTAGATTCGTGTTGAGTCATTATGGATTTGTGTTGAACATTAGTAAAACCTAACTCAACTCATTTGACTAATTGTGTAGTGTCGAATTGCGAGTTGACCTGTTTATTTTTATTTTTCTATTTTTGTGCTGGATAAGATTAGGGGTGACAATCGAGTCGTATCGTGTTAGATTCATGTTGAGTCATTATGAATTTGTGTTGAACATTAGTAAAATCTAACTCAACTCATTTGACTAATTGTGTCGTGTCGAGTTGCGAATTGACTTGTTTATTTTTATTTTTTATTTTAAAATTTATTTTTAATTAACTTTCCATCTACTTTCCTTCTGATTTTGGAGAGATTGATTTTGGTGAGTTGGAAGGAAAGTTAACCCATCCACTTTTCCATCCTTCCTACTTTTATTCCTTACAAAACATGATATTTTATCTATCCCTCACACTTTCCATCCTTCCAACTTTCCATCCTTCCATTTTTCCATCGTACCAAACGGAGCATAAGGGTGACAATCGAGTCGTGTCGTGTCAGATTCGAGTTAAGTCGTTATGGGTTTGTCTTGAACATTAATCTAACCTAACTCAACTCATTTAACTAATTGTATCGTATCGAGTTGCGAGTTGACCTGTTTATTTTTATTTTATATTTTATGTTTTTTTATTTAAATTTTTTATTTTTAAATATATTTTAAATTTTTTTAATATATATATATTTTATCATTGTATTTTTATATGAAATTAATGTATGTATAATATATATATAGACAAATAAAATACATCTCAACACAAATAATTAACTTTCCATCCACTTTCCTTCCGATTTTGGAGGGGTCGATTTTGGTGAATTGGAAGAAAAGTTAATCCATCCACTTTTCTATCCTTCCTACTTTACTTCCTTATCAAACATGATCTTTTATCTATCTCTCCCACTTTTCATCCTTCCATTTTTCCATTGTACCAAATAGAGCATTAGTCAAACATCAGACAACAACGACTCTGAATATAGAACCAATTAAACGTATTAAGAGGGCAATTTGTCAATTTTGTAGCTTGAAATGCTTTTACAATAAGACTTCATAACCCTGTTCCAGGCATTTTTAGGACAGATTGTTCAGAAAATGAGCCACTGCCTTGTCTCTGTCATTGTCGTACATAAGTAAGGCTTCTGCAACTCTGTTCGATCGGAATCCCATTTCTCGCAAGCTAGTGTAGGCATTGACAAATTCTCTGACCTGAAGAAAACAAAACAAACTCAATCTCCTTGACGGAATAAAAGTTCTTACTACAGCATTTAGATTGACATTGGCACATGGAAAGAATATGGTCAAATTCTATAAACAAAAGTTTCTGGACTGTAGTGCAGAATAAATGATCAAATGGAAGTATTTGCGCTCATTTGGCATTCACTGAATCAATATATTTATAACGTATGAAGAATACAAAAAATATAGTTCGGTGAAGGCTAGAGCAAAACAATATTTGTGGATACCGGGAGCATACAACACTGAGATCAAACTCTGTCAGTCCACTAAAGTGCATGAACATTAAAATGTAAAATGACATGGACTCCAGGAGTGAGCTCTATGAAGCTCTGTGTGTCAAGAAGGCAATGCATATTACATACCTTGGTTGGATTGTCTCCATAATTTGCAACTGCATGAGGGACGGCCTCTCTGCTGAGACCTGCTGCTATGTATTTGCTCACTATGGGATCTGCTGTGGAACCCTGCATTTAAGTAATATAATGTCCTCTTTCAATCTCAGCATCTACAGACAAGCTATTTTATAAAAATCACAGAAAAAATGTTCTGGTTATTTGAAGGTACTAATCTATTATCAATCTTAAATGGCTCCAACCCCATAGTTGATAATAGATTAGTATCAATCAGGACTGGTTAAGGAGCTCAGGCTCTGCTTAAAAAAAAAATCTTGAGCTCAGGCCATCCTAAATGAAAATACTACAAAAATACAAACTGCGTGGAATAAATCATCACACTATGGGCGGGGTAATAGCTGAGCTTGGTACAGCTCATGCTCAGTCAGAGATCCCTAACTCAAATTATGCCCACACAAAGGCATGCCAAAAGAGTGGGGGTTCAGACCTTCTTAGGCAGTTGGCAGACTTAAGTATGAATTTTATGGTTTATCCTATTCTCAACATCAATTGTGAAAGTGGCCACCTTCATTTATATTGAATCAAAGAGGAATCAATTTTTCAAAAATGAATGTATACTCGGGTATCCTAAATAAGTGTCCCACTTGGTAAACTTCTAGTGAACTGTTACTTGACATTGGGTGCACCACATCTGAAGTTCCTTTATATTGCCAGCGGTCGTAGCAAGCTGGGAAAGATCTATGCGCCATAATGGCATGCATCACTGAACTATCATGAATATGCTATTTTCATAGCCTAATCCAACACCCCCACCCCAAATGAGGAAAAAGAACACAACCAGTAAACTTGCAATATTAACTAAATAAGCCAACTACAAAATGTATTGCATGCCAACTCCAGCTCTTATATCAGCTCTACATTAGTGTTCCACCACCCTTCTACGAAGTGTAAAGCCTGATTTAGAATTATAGCATGGTCTTGGAGGTCCATTCAAGCTCCCTTGGTATTCAATAAATTGATATTCCCGATATCTACCTTATTTCCGAACCTCAAGATTAAATAACCCGAAAAGCAATTTGAAGGAACTATATGGATCATAGTAACGTACATAAATACAATGCAAGCTAATAAAACATAAGACATCATCAACAGAAGAAGACCATACCGATGTAGATGTTGATGCTGCAGGTTTAGATGGAAGGTTTTCCAGCCCAAGCCTGCTCCAATTAGGACTTTCCGTCTCTGCTTCAGCTAGTATCTTCCTTTCTAATTCAAAATCGAACTGGAAAGAGCTTCTCGGAATATCTCCAATATGTGGGGACAATTGAGGCTAGAAATTGGCAATTTATAGGCCAAAAAAGAGGATCAGACAATATGTTAGATAGTGCATCAGATTATGCATGCCATTGATTAAGTTTAGAAAACAGCGCAATAACATTGAAGCAAATGTTGTACGGACAACGATATTAAAAACTATATGCTGATGAAGCATTACTAAAAAAAAAGAATCACATGCAATAAATTATTTAGCATCTGTAATCTATAGTATTAGAGCATCTCCAAAAGGCTAGCTAAATCCCCTCCCTTAGCTATTTTAGATAGTTTCTCCTTAAAATGTGACTCCAACAGACTAGCTATTCCCTTATTTATTTCCCATTGCCCCCTTTTCACTCGCTACATCTAGCTAGCCCCACTTCTCCCTTGCTGGCGCCAGACTCTCACCTCTCTCGCCTCTCCCTACCTCTCTCTGTCTCTCCATCGATTGAAGCCACAAGCCACAAAACCTAAATCCCAAATCAATCGATCAAACTCAAAGCCTTCATCCTCTTTCTCTCATACCATTGATCGATCGAACAAACATTCATAGCTTGGGCTTTTTTTCTTCATGGGCTTGTTTCAGCAAAAATCCAGTGAGTGTTTCCTGTTGGAGTTGTTTCTGGCAAAGGGAAGCTTTTGAGGTGCTTGTTCAGTATTTTGGTGGATTAAGTGTAATTTTGGCCAAAAGGTGAGACTTTGCGAACTGATGGATTAAGTGTCTGCAATTTTCGGTTCTCTCAGCTCATTTAGGTGCAGTTTCAAGGATCTGATGGAGAGACTCTGATCTCCCAAATGTGTGATTCTTGGTTTTTGACTCTGATCATTTGAAGTGGGTATATCAGGAATCAGGAGGTGATTTTGATGAGTAAAAAACGGGTATATCACTGTTTTGTTAAGTACATGTGATGGGATCTTATTTTATGATATTTATTTTTGTAGCCCATCTTTTATGATATTTATTCTTGTAGCCCATAATTGATTAAATTTATACAATGTATAATTGAATTGCTATTTTTTGAATTTTATTATTGAAAGTTAGTTAAGGTTAGTTAAAGTGGTTAGCTAAAATAGATAGAGTTGTTGGAGTGAATTTGAAAAAGTGGTTAGCTAAAGTAGATAATATAATATTTAAATATATTTTGAATAGCTATTTTAGATAGCATTGTTGGAGATGCTCTTAGTTACCTAATGGGGTAATCTGGCTAGAAAGATCAAAGTGCAAAATATATATATATAATAAAATAGCTAGATTTCTTTGTCTTGAGCTTTTCGCGGCTCAGATCGATTGAAGATTATTGATCCGACGATTCTAATTAGACTTTCATTCATTTTAAAACTCTAAGACTTCTATCTCTAATATAACTCTTTTTCTCACTCTATCTCATACATTCAACTCTCATACGTATATTAGTATATAACTCTCTCTCCCTCACAGATATTTTAAACACACACTCTCTCATCTCTTATACTCTCTCTCTATCTCTCTCTATATATATAGATGAGATAGAATGAAAATCTAATTAGGATCGGTAAGACAAACAATGTTATCTCATACTTTCTCTCTTAGCATTATTTATTTGTCTTAACGATGTTAATTTGACTTATTTACTCAAAATATTTGTATGATTTTATAGATGAGAAAATATTTAAATATTAAAAAAAATTCTCAGGTTGTACATATTCAAAGTCAAGCTAATCACCAGTAAAAAAAAAATTCAAAATCAAGCTAATCACCAATAAAAAATAATAAGTGATATCAATTGCACCAAAAAAACTAAAAAATTTAAAGTCAAGCTAATTACCAATAAAAAAATATTAATGACTAATAAAAAAAAATAAGTGAAACCAATTGCACAAAAAAAAAAAACAATATTCTAAACCAACTATTAATTTTTTTTCCTTATTTGCATTGTTTTTCCCTTATTAATGTTCATATTTTTTAAATACTTGAATTGTGCAACATAGACACCGAAACGATAAAAAGGTCAGTTAAATCAATTTTTTTAAGTAGTGAAATTTTGATTTTGTTGATTTGATTTAATTACAGTGTGAGAATATTTTTGTAGTATCCAAGAAGTCATAGCGGCAAATAATTTAAATCAATTGTCATTGCAGTTACAAGTAGATTCACTGGACAATGTTAGTTCAGTTGGAATTTTTTTTTCTATTTTTTGGAAATTTGATTTATAGTTCAATATGAACTAGACAACCTATTCATTAGATTTAGCAAGAGGTTGAAAAAATAACATTCATTGGAAATGAGAGTCACCATGAAGAAATATATGGCAGGATAATTTTGTAATAGTGTTAATTTAAGTTCATAGAAATTTTCAAATTGTGTTAATGTGATATAATTTTATTTAAGACATTATTGGATGTCCCATTTCCTTGGCAAATTTTTTGTATTAAGAGTGCCTTTAGGAACGGGTAATGACTAGTATAAAATATAATGCCTTGATTGCCTTAACCACAAAACAGACGAATATACCAAAACGAGCACTCAAAGTCGATAAAAAATTCAATATCAGAAGATGTAAAACCTTGAAAAGTTAAGATATAACCCTCAAAAAAGGAATAAAAAAGTATCATATAACAACAATCTAAGTTTGATCCGCATAAGATGTAGCATCCATTGGAAGCAATCTCAAAAGACGCTTCTATTATTTACTGCTAATTGTAAAAGTGACATCAACATATAAAAATAGCCACGTTGATGACAACATAAAAGCAAAATCTGATATTATTAAGCAAACATCAACAACTGAAAATCATACCGGTGGCGTAATCCGATATTCCTGCTTCATAGCAACCCTAATGCCTGTTCCAGCTGCAAATTTGAATCAAATATATATAAACAAACCAAAAAATTCAGCCATAACATAATTCGAACATTCATATAACTATATGCCTATAAGTAGATAGAGAGCAGATTGGAAGTAATAGACTCACAAGAAGAGGAGGGAGAAGAAGTTGGATGAAAAGAAGGTGTACGAGCGGCGAGAGGATTGACGGAGTGACCTCCAGATTGACCGCCGATCTTGGGGTAGAGGGAGGGTTGTCCGTACATCGGATGGCTCGATGACGAATTAGTTGTTTGTCTGTTGTACATTGGGGGTTGAGAATCGTACGCTGGACCCGTTCTGTTCCTGAAATCGTAGTCCATTAGATCAATGGAAGAGGACTCAATTTCAGAGAGAATTGAAGAAAGGAAGATGAATTTCGGGGAAGAAAGGAAAAGGAAGACGGAGCAAGTCAACTGGGTTTAGCTTTTTGAAATTATGGGCCGTGCCTTATCTACTGTCGTGTGCAGAAAGTCATTTGCTAATGGGCCGAGCGTGTACGACCACCGACCAAAGTAATGCGATGGGCCTGCCAGATACACTTTGAATGGGCCGGACATGTCAGTTATAATGGGTCCTTAGCGGGCTCCCATTGGAATCGACTCTAATGGTTCTGTTTAAAACGAGCCGAGCCCGTATAAACTTCAATTATTTTACATATAAACGAGTTAAACTTGAACAATTTTTTATGTTTGTTTAAAAAAAACGAATTCGACAGGCTTGGCTCGATTATCAGCCCTAACCACATGCATGTTTTGGCCTGCCTTGTAGTTGTAGGTCTTAAACAGGCCTAAGGGCACTTTTCGAATATGAATCCATTTTTTGAAAGATGCTGATTTTCTTGCTATAGTGGGTCTCTGAAATCCTTTTTATGACCTATGTTGTGTTGAACGAGTCAAGGTTTGGAACCTCGTTCGGCTTTGGACTCTGGTGTTCCCCCCAACATGAACCAGAAGGCATATATGCCCACAGTTGTGAGGTATTGACCAATAAATAAAGAGCCAGAACGACAATAAAGGGACCAAATTTGGCACCAACCTTCCAGTTCCCTTTACCACATGCAGGATGACGGGCTAGACCATGGGCTGTGGATCTCTGATGACCCTTAATGGAATTGGTTCATCTTCACCCCTAGCGAATGAGGGTGGCTAAATTATATATTTTTCCCCCATTTTTCTATTGCAGTTTTTATAATACTAGGCCATTTTTTTATCAGATTGAGCAGTAAAAAGCCGCGTGTCTAAAATATAAAATAGTTAAAAAAATTAATTGTTTTGTTCCAAGAGTTGATTCAAGAATTAATTTTGTTGGCATTATGTTAGGAACCCCATAATTCATGCCTTGTGATTGGATTAGTAGCCTCAACTATATTACTTAGAAAACTTATCAGCATCAATTTTACGGAAAATGCTCAACAAGAAAAGAATCTCCTTTTTTTCTGTCAATTTGAAATATCAAGAGAATCCTTATGGTTGACTGCGTCCAGAAACTATAATTCGTTAAAATTCAGAGACCTCTCCAATGCAATCGATATTCACAATGTAAACTACAACTACTATTAGGTATGAATGCAGGGCATGAAGTCGAGTATCCAGGAGATGAGAGAGCCACATAGCAATGTTGTAACCATCTCTGGCCTTCTGGTTTTTTAGTATTTCCCTCAGGATCTTAAGCAAATCCAATTATACACCTGAACATACGGCTCCTGAAACACAGATAGCACAGTTATTCAGATTAAGTGCCATCAAATACATCCTTGGGGAGAAAATATCACTTCCAGGAGTTAAATCATCCAAAAAACGAGCTCTAAGCAGCCACGAGTGCCACACAGAGTGCGCAAAACAATAATGGGTAGAGCCAGATAACCAAGATGAGCAACAAACTGTATTTTTGGTTTTTTTTTTTTGGGGGGGGGGGAGAGAGAGAGAGACCTGATGACCAAGATGAGCAACAAAACTTTCTTTCATCAACATGCTTTACATCAAGTCCAATAAACCAAGATCCGACACTGACATCATCATGTGCATAAGTACGAAGATTATCTCTGCAAACTCAATATAGCCAGGTATCAGTAATTGCTCAAACTATAGTTGATGGCAAAACTGCAGCTTTCAATTAGAAAAGGAACCGACCTGTTTATTGAGATAAACTTAGCCAATGCTCGGGATATGACGAACAGCTCACCTGCAGCATGGCGGAAGTACCTGTTGGATGCAAATAGTCATTTGTCAATGAAAAAATGGAGGCAGACTCCTAAACAAAGCAACAAATTGGGAAAACTTGGAACCTATTCAGTAATTGTGTTTAATAGCCAAATATGGGGCAATATTAAGGCCAAGCATCTTACAAGGGCTTCAATTTAATTCCTTGGGTACAAGGAATAGTGATGTACAAACTAAAGTGCTTTGAAAATTTCATAGAAAATATCTAACTTGCCTCGCTAGGAAGACACCAGATCATCTAGTCAAATTCAATTCAAGATTAAAATTCAAATGGGAATTTTACTAATCAACTGAGGGTAATCTTTTCAATTATGTCGCAAATTGACACTTAAAACAGAACCTCACATGACCTAGTTAAGTGACCAAAAAAGCTATACAGATATTAGTCCACAAGCTTGCTTTCCTTCAAATTCTAGTAATGAAGTATTTATATTCGTTGGTACTGGGATAGAGGGGAGTAAATTTTACTCTCCGAATATAATATTCAAGAAACAATCAGATGCACCATTACTCACGTTTTGCCATCCCCAAATTTCCACCAGTCTGGTTCATACCATTTCTGGTTCCTGTCAAATGCCAGCAAAACCAAATCTATGAATACAGATTGATAACAAATAGCACTCAAATTCTATATGCAACTGCTCGCATCCTTAACCATTCATGATTGAGTCAATTTTTTTTCCAGCCAAACTCACTGTTCAGAGAAAACTTCGCCTGATTTCATGCACCCAATATATACACGAGGCTTGTCCAAATTAGCTGCTAGTGTATTAACCAAGGCATCTGTAGAAAAAATATAGAGTAAGTTTCATACTTTGCCACATTCCATGGAATAAAAGCGCCTAAATAAGAATAACTTGTGCCCAGAACATTGTTTAATTCCGACATTGATTAAAACATTATCAGTAACGAGAATTTCATATTCTACCCATAGTATGCATTCATCCCAATTTCTAACTATTACTGCCCATGTTCCTAATTACTTCTTTAACTGACATACATTGTGGTTCCACGATGTGCCAGGATTATCATTGAGTTATGACAAAATAAGCATTAAAATACTGTTATCACAGTTTCAACTTGTAGTTGCCACTTACCACAACTTCTTCCATATGAACCACCTACAACAGGGATTGGCGGCAATAGCCACCTTCACCAAATGCCCAGATGTTCTAAACCGTACCTTTCCAAATTTGAAACACAATTTCCATGTGAAATTGATTATGCTTACCAATATTTACATAAACATCATCATTGACTTTTGCATAGAACTCAGCATCCCACAATTCTGCAGCATGAGCAAAAAACATTTTTGTCTTCTTTGGAAGTTCCTCAGGTGCCTCTAAATGGTTTTCCTGACAACAATAAATGTCAAACATTCTCACATAATATTGAACCTACGTCTTTTGAATCACATTGCGTACATAAACTGCAGTACCAAAGCAGACCAGGGAAAGTCCTCACAATACTCCAAGTTCAAATTTGTTCAGATTATTTATGTTGAAAATTCAGCAGTTACCATTCATTAGAAAACAAACACTTGGTATTTACAATAAATAGATAACAAAGGAGGAATCCATCTAAACAATTTGCTCGAAACTTAAATACTATGTTTGCCTAGTCTTGGAAGGCAAGCTCAGAATCTGATTTTCCAAACCAAGGTAGGAGGGCAAAATTCCTTTAACGGATACTGATTATACAACTCGAAGCAATTTAGAAATGCTTTTAGAAGCATCAGAATCGCAAGCCTTGGTTGGACGGTGGCTCAAGGTCTAGAGTTTAATTAAATGCCCTGAAAAACACATGGTAACAAGTTAGGCACTTAGTACCAAGGATCAAAATATTGTTTCGAAACGGTCGAAAAATCCGAAACGTTTCCGTTTCCAAGGAGACCGAAACGAATCAGTGATGGAATCGAAATTCTAATATGTCGAGGTGTTCCATAATATTTTGAAATGTTTTGTTATATTTCAATGTATTTGTACAATTATTTTAGAATGTTTCAAGGTATTTCAAGATATTGTGGTATATTTCGACCAATATTTTGAAAAAATAATTCTTAATTTTTTTTTATTCTGTTTTCTAAACGTTTCCGAAATACGTTGAAACGTTTCTGAAACATGTTGAAACGTTTCCGTTTCCTAGGTGACCGAAACAATGTACAGAAACAAAATTTTGATCCTTGCTTAGTACTCAATAAACATCTGAGGCATCCCAAAAGAACGTGAGTCGAAACAATGCTCCTCTGCTTGAGCCAAGAGTTTTCACCTCCTCTGTCAAATGAAGCTACCAGATATTATTGTTTTTTCCATCTTTCAAGCTATATTCACATCGTATCCAGCATTCTGTGGTTATTCTGGGCAACAGAAACAATTTAAAATTTAAGGTTCATTGAATTCCACTGATAAACCAAAATGACAATGACACTCAAGTTATGAAGCACGGATAATTTATTAAGGTCGACGTATCTGTATCGGATACTCGAGGATACGTATCGGATATGCATCATACGTATCCGATTATTAATAAAATATATAGATATTTCGCGAATAATTCTAAACATAGATCAAGATGTAAAATTTTTAATTTTAATCTATACCCTCTCCTTTCGAGTTCACGTATAATGCAAAACATGAACAAATTTTTTTTTTATTTTGAAGCCACGAGTGTTTTTTTAAGTATTATCTACTATTACACTTCAAAAGAGTATAAAAAAATGAGTTAGTTACACTATAATTTTAAAAATAAATACTTGTAAACAAACCAACTAGTTAAATATGATTTTAATTCCTTTAATTGGTTAAGCTCATTTTATAGATATATCATAATGAGACGATAATACATCTTTTTGAAAATAAAAAATCCTAGTTTTACTTACTACTATTAAAGAATTATTGAAAATAAAAAATCCTAGTTTTACTTACTACTATTAAAGAATTATTGAAAATTATAATTTTTAAATTATCAATTAATAGTAAAATATAAAATATATTTTACTATTATTTTTACTATCATGGCAGTACCCGTATCCTATTATTTTAAGTTTTATCATATCGCCGTATCCGTATCATATCGTACACGTATCATGTATCCGTATCCATGCTTCCTTGCACTCAAGTATGCCATGCCGTCTATTTGGAAGGAAAAATACTTGAGGACCTCCAAAGCATAATATTTCTGCATGGGACTGTGCATGGAGTTGGTACTCGGAGCATTTTAGGCCGGTGCAAATTTAAAGGAACACAATTTATCAACGTTCAAAAGTTTTGTCCTCTATCCTCCGATTCAGTTGTCAAGGAGCTGTTGTTGTGTTCCTCTTTCCTCATGCATAACAGAACACATTACATGAATAAACAAAACTACTTCGATTCACAAATATATTTTGGGAGGCTTAGCTGTCACATTTTAACAAAATGCAACAGCATGACTCTCTTCTGCCTGAACATACTCCCATGTAGTCATGTGTCCATGTAAATATTTCATGAGATTTGTTAACGCACACCAAAAATAAGAAACAACTATAATCAAGAAAATATATATATGTTCGACCAAACTTACCAGAATAAAGAAATCCTTGGTCAGCTTGTTTTCACTGTCAATTTCCCTGTCCAAGTTGTCTCCATGATTAGCACTGCAAGCCAACATTACATCAAAACATTGAGATCAAACCAATTAGGAAAGTGCCAAAACAGAAACTAAAGACAAAAAAAAATTCAAAAAAGAAACAGACCTTCGCCCAATGACAAATCGTATAATGATTCCTTTTTGATCCTCCATCTTTTTCAAAGCTGTGCCTGCAACAAGAATCCTTCAATTTCCAATCAACTTTCTGATAGGTGAAAGGGAATTTCAGGTCTCTTCATTCCACCACCTCATTGGGCATCTTTTAATTTTCCCAAAAACAAAGCTTTGTAATTTCCTTTCCCCTCACTATGTCATTCTAATCATCTCATGTCCATGATTACTTGATACACAGTAACTGACGTTCCATAAAGAGAGGCTTCACATGATTTTTGTGCATTTTACCTTCAACCAATAACATCGATTATGTGCAATGCAGTAATTCAGAAATCAGATCCTGGAAACTATATATCAAACTTATTTAGCAACATGCATATTTTTCCATAACAGTTCAAGCCACTAACTGAGGCCATAAAATGAGCGTAATTCATAGTTGACAAACTTAACAACTGCATAACACATTCAAATCCTCATCAAATGCATATCCCAAGTTACACACTAAACCAATAAATCTTGGAATACTCTCTCAGTCTTTTTTTTTTCACTCTCAAAGTCTTTTAATTTGCAAATATCCTCCCTGTTATCCACAATGATAATAGCAAACAGGATGAAATCATGTCCACAGCACTCTAAACAAATCAATAGCAAATTAACAAGCTCACAGACAGGCGATACTAACCAGTTGTCATCCACGCCTTACGTATTGCATCTCTTTCACTCTTGTGACCAAACCTTGCAAGTATTCCAATAATCAATAGTGGCCTTTTCTTAGGAGGAGTTCTATTTATCTCTGCCAAATGATTTGAAACAAAACCCTCTTGTCTAGCTGCAACTAATTCCATCTCAAGGGCTGACAATATCTTCTGTTGTTCCCTAACAGGTATAAGACCATTATCAAACTGACAAAGATAACTTATATAATATCAATGAAACAAAATATCTGTTCACAATTATGATACCTGCAGGCTATGATTTTCAATGTATCATCCACCGATATTGCAGATTGCCCCTAGAAATTGAAGAGCACTTGTTAGCTCAAGCCACTCCACAGATAGTCAAAATGTCAAATGCATGTCTGTGAACATGGCCGTAAAAGTGCACAAATGTGAATGCAAAAAATTTACTTACCAACATCAAAGTGTCTAAGGATTTTAAAAAAAAAAAGCTTTAAAACGCCTTGGCTGTGTGTGTATAAAAACCACTTATTGACTTGCTTATATGGGAGGCACGTGCATCACATTCGCCATGAATTTTGCCAACTTAGCATTTCCATCTTTTCACCCTATACTACATCTTAGACATTTCAAAACTGCTCATCACAAGCCATCATACTCCATCTAACTGTCTAGTAAATGATGCATATTAATGAGATTGATCATTAGCCGACTAATTATCCAAAGGCAACTCATGGATCAAGTGCCTAAATTGAATGACTCCCAATAAAACAATCGTGTCACCATCATTTTTATAAATTCATTTGGCCTAGAAAAGTAGTCATGACTACTAAAAGAATATAACAACAGTAACAGACACTATAATTACCTGACCGGTTATTCTATCAAGCTCTTTGCCCAAGTAAACCCTGTTCTGCGCATCCTGCCATAAGCTACATCCACCAACAAAATAATTACAAAAAAGAAGAAAAAGAAAGTAATAAAGTATCCAGTATATCAATTGTTTTTCCATGTAGAAGCTTCTTTTTTTGCCAGAAGGTGGAGTAGAGATTTTTTAACCAGAAGTATCATATACAAGTTGGTCTTTGTACTGCTTGTAACTTGCTAACGCTGTCCCTTTTAATTCATTCCTGATTATTCTTAAGGTTTCCTTCTTGCAAACTTGGAGGACTGATTTCCAATTTCTAGATGTAGTTAAGTAAAACAACGATATACAAACACCATAAACAAGTAAAAAAATGGAACTACATTGATAAACCTAGCAAATATGAGTTTAAAGAATATAAATACATAAATTGGAAGAAAGAATTCAATGACGAAGAGAAAAAGCTAACCGTCCGGCAACGTATAAAGAGGTCATGGTGGCAAACATGGACAGCATGAGTGTTGAAATCGGGGATCGAACCACCATCCCGGAGAGCCGGTTATTCGATCCCTTGCTCTGCATTTTCCCCACTCAATTCGCTTCGGTTTATTGTTTAAAAATCGATCCAAATCGTAAATCGAACTGATTCAGTTTTAGTGGCAGATCTTTCTTCGATCACCTCATAACCAACCGGAATAGTTCGGTTCCAATAACAGATCTAACCAGCTCAGCCAAGTTTGGAATCAGAATCTGGCAACACCGAGAGTCTGTGTGTGTGTGAGAGAGAGAGAGAGAGAGAGAGAGAGAGATATGGTCCCGTCGACTCGAGTCGCTCCTGAACAAATTACCGAATCTTTACCAAGTGAGGTTTCTTCGGGGGCAATTTCGCTTTGCTATTTGTAATCACGGGACGGTTGGAACCTTATACAAAAAGGCTACAGCCCAAAGACTTTATGGATCACGCTTTTTCAAGTTTCGCTTGCGGTTTTTTATTTGGGCAAATCTCATTTTATCCGATATAAAAAATTTTAGTCGGTATCTCAAATAAATAATATTTTTACATTGTTCCCCCAAAGAAATAAAACCGTTTCAATATAATCTGTCATTTTATTTTTATTTGGTCGTCCGTTTGTTTTATGATTCTTAATTGGTTAATTTGATACAAAATAAACGGATGACCAAACAAAAATAATATAATAGATCATATTATAATGTTTTTATTTTTTTGAGGAAATAATATGAAAAAAATAATCATTCATAAACTATGAATTTTTTTATCTTTTAAGGAGTAAAATAAGATTTATCCTTTTTACTTTAGTAAGAGTAAGTGTTTACGGCTCGTAAAAGTCGTAACTTTTACGACGCTCATTGTCTACTAAATGAGCCTTCATTTTCTGCTCGGTCCCAATCTTTAGTCCAAAGTGAAATCAACTCAACGAAGTGGAAGCCTAACCTCTTTGTTTGAAGCTTTGTAAGGAAGCTACTACTTGTTGAAGTTTTGGTTCCCCTAATACTTAAACACAATAATAGACTTAAAACATATAAAAAAATGTCTCTATGTAATAGGAGAGTTCAAAAAGAATCTGATCGTACATAGAGATTGAAACCTGTGTGAATAGGGGCAAATGTAGCCAAGTGAATAGAGATAGTGAATTGTGAATCTACCACGTGCGGGTTCAATCCCCTTGTTCGTCCGTCAATGAATTGACCAGTTGTTATGGATACACAAGAAGACAATCTTGAACATCTCCAATCCTTACTTTTTTTTAAATCTAAATTTAAATTTGATTGAAAAACATTCTTCAATGCTAGATTCAGAATATCTTTAACCCTTACCTTTTTTGTACCCCTTTTTAAAAAAGGGTAAAAAAATTCTTAAAAACCTTCTCCAATGCTAGACACATACTCATACCAAATGAAGGGAAACTTTTTTTTAAACTCAAATCAAAAGAAACTCAAATTCTTACCTTTTTCACCAGTGGTGAGATTATACATTCTTTTAAAAATTCAATGATCATATTTTACCCCCTTTTAAATTTGGATTTGTCATCATTTAAAAAATGGTTTCTCTTCCTTTAAATTTGAGTTTTTCTTTATTTAAATTTGGGTTTCTCTATTGAACAAGTCTATACCAAATTAAGTTTTTTTACCTTTTTTTTTTTACTCAAATTTGGGTAAGGGTTTAAGTCTCCGTTGGAGATGGTCTCATACCCATATTAAATCAAGAGAGACTATTTTTCTTACTCAAATTTATACACAAATCTTTAATGGTGAAATTTTACCATCCTCTAAAAATCCTATTGTCATATTTAATCATATTTTTAATTTGATTTTATCTTCATTTAAATTTAGATTTTTCTTTTTTCAAATTTGAATTTTTACAAAGGTTTATATCTAATTAAGGTTTTTGAAATTTTTGAGAGAATAGCATACGGGCTCCCTGATATTTGTCAATTAATCAATCAAACCTCCTGACATTTGAAATATTATACGCAGACCTCCTAAAATTTGTAGGCGCGTAATACTTAGACCTCTGTCGTCAATGTCCACTAGTAAATTATATCTAGACACTCTGAAGTTTGTAGGCTTATAATATTTAGACCCCTTAAGTTTAAAATATTATACTTATACCAAAAATATTCCAATCAAAATATAGAATATCAAATATTTTAAATTTTACAATTAAAATTTATATTCTATTATGACATTTATTGAAAAAAAATCAAAAATAAAAATCTAATTTTTTTTTAAAAAATCATAAAAAAAATAAAATCATAATTAGTATAAAATTATATTATCTATTGAAATTAAAATTAAAATTACCAAATTACCCCAATTAAAGTTAGAAGATATTGTGTCCATTACAATTTGACCACTTGTTTGATTTTTTTAGTTTTATTCCAATAAATAGTATAATTATATACTAATTATAATTTTTTTAAGAAAAAATCATAATTTTATTTTTTATTTTATTTCAATAAATAACATAATAGAACATGAATTTTGGTTGTAAAATTCATGTTCTATTATGAATGACTTGGACCCCGTGTTTGATTTTTTTAGTTTTATTTCAATAGATAGTATAATTGTATAATAATTATGATTTTTAAGAAAAAAATAGATTTTTATATTTGATTTTATTTCAATAAATAACATAATATAACATGAATTTTAGTTGTAAATTTCATATTCTATTATGAATCACTTAAACCCCTTGTTTATTTTTTAATTTTATTCCAATGTATAGTATAATTGTATACTAGTTATGATTTTTTTTTTTTTAAAATTAGATTTTTATTTTTGATTTTATTTCAATAAATAACATAATAGAACATGAATTTTAAATTCATGTTCTATTATGAATGATTTAGACCCCTTACTTGATTTTTTAGTTTTATTCCAATAGCTATAGTTGTATACTAATTACAATTTTTTAAGAAAAAATTAGACTTTTATTTTTTATTTTATTTCAATAAATGATACAATAGAATATGAATTTTGGTTGTAAAATTTAAAATATTTGATATTCTATATTTGATTGGAGTATTTTTGGTCTAAGTATAACATTTTAAACTTGAGTGTTCTAAGTATTATACGTCTATAAACTTCAGGAGGTCTGAGTGTAATTTACTAGCTAATAGACATTAACTGCAGGAGTCTAAGTGTTACGCACTTATAAACATCAGAGGGTTTTGATGATGCACAAAATTGACTTTGCACACCACTAATCAAGTAATTTAGAATTAAGTAGTAATTAATGTAGAGATAGAGACGAAATTTATAGTGGTTCGGTCAGTTTGACCTACGTCCACTTTGAAATGGCAGAGAGTTGCCGGTAGTTAATTGATTCCGGTGAACGGAGTGTTACAGATTGGAGAGGAAGAGGAGATTTATGCTCAGTAGAAGGTGATGCCCCCCCAAGTGTTGGTGGAGCTTACATTTAATAGTCATTCTCCAACAGAGTGGAGCTATTAAGTGGTAAATATCTGACTATCCTGGTGGAACTTGCAGATTCTCCTCAACGGGTGTGGCCGTTGAGGAGCTCCCCACAAGACTCGGTCCAAGTTGACTGCTTCCAAGGTGGTAGAGAAGGTAAGGGTGCTCTCTGGATCCTTGTAGCTAAGCCGAGGCAGCTCCATGGTGCACTTAATTGAGCTTGAATCTTATTGGGCCTGAGTCTTCATAAGTTTGAGCCTTTAATTGCAACTGGGCTTTAGTATGGTTTTGGGCCTGACCCATCATTTGCCCCCCAATGCCCCGTGTCCCAGGAAACTTGGTAAAGGGGGCATTTATTTGAATCTTGAATTCTTGGTGGTGGAGACTTCCTCTGCTAGATGACTCTTCTCTTGCACGATGCATTTTTGCTTTTGGGCAGTTTTGGCAAGATCTCCAACCCAAGTGGGCGTGCAGGGAATGCGGAGCAGCCCCGTGGGCGTGCAGCAGAGGCGGAGCAGCACCTTTGGGCGTGTAGCTGAGGCGGATCAGTCCCTTGGGCGTGCAGCAGAGGCGGAGCAGCACCTTGGGCGTGCAGCAAAGGCGGAGCAGCACCTTTGGGCGTGCAGCTGAGGCGGAGTAGTCCCTTGGGCGTGCAGCAGAGGCGGAGCAGCACCTTAGGCGTGCAGCAGAGGCGGAGCAGTCCCTTGGGCGTGCAGCCAAGGCGGAGCAGTCCCTTGGGCGTGCAGCCAAGGCAGAGCAGCCCTTTCAGCCTCTTGGGCGTGCAGCTGAGGCGGAGCAGCCCCTTGGGCGTGCAGCTGAGGCGGAGCAGTCCCTTGGGAGTGCAGCCGAGGCGGAGCAGCCCCTTGGGCGTGCAGCTGAGGTGGAGCGGCCCCCTGGGCGTGCAGCCGAGGCGGAGCAGCCCCTTGGACATTCAGTTTGAATTTGATTTTTCGACTAACCGGCAAAACTGGAAAAACTTCGGGAGGCCAAAACATGTGCTTCCAGGCCTTTTTTGAGCTTTTAAGAACATCAATCATAGCCTAAGGCTATGAGTCTTGTAGGGCTCGCCGAGAGCTTCGATTTGATATATTATAAGCCTCATTTCAAGTAACGGAGCAAGAGTTACGGTCAAAATTTCGAGCAAAGAGTTGGGCGCATGGTTTTGGGCGAGCAGACAGCTTTTGGGCGAGCAGACTGCGTCTTGGGCGAGCAGAGAGTGTCCTGGGCGAGCAGGAAATATTTTTTTTTTTTTTTAAAAAAAAAAAACTTCGGGAGGCCAAAACAGCTGTTTCTGAATCTTTTTTGGACTTTTTACAGCATCAATTACAGCCAAAGGCTGTAAGTCTTGTAGAGCTCGTCAAGAGCTTCGATTTGATATATTATAAGCCCCGTTTCAAGCACCTTGGGCTAGCCTGGGCGAGCCTAGGCTATCTTGGGCGAGCATAGGCTGTCTTGGGCGAGCCTAGGCTGTCTTGGGCGAGCTTGGGACTGCCTTGGGCGCCTTGGGTGAGCATGGGGCTGCCTTGGGCGCCTGAGAGGTACTGGGCACTTGTGCTGGGCGCCTTGGAGGAGACCTGGGCGCCTGAGAGTGTTTGGGCGCCAGGCTTGGGCGTTTGGTGTGATGGCCTGGGCGCCTGGTGAGCTCCACTGAAATGGGTGGCATGGTGGGCGCCCATGCTTGTACGAATGTAGGCCCCTTGCGAGCGAGCTCTATTGAGGTAGGAGGCATTTTGGCGAGGAGGCTTGCGTAGAGGGGAGTGCAAAGGTTGATCTGGGCGACCAGGGTAGCTGACTAGGGCGGTCAGGCAGCTAGGTAGGCCGATCTAATGTAGTCCCTCGGGTTGCAGAAGACCTAAGTTGCAAGGTCCTGCCTAGAGATGACAAAAATAACGTTATTCCAAACATTAAAATATTTGACATGATTACCTGGAGAGAGAGGCAGGCTGCTTGCGCGAGAGCAAATGCAGAGTTTAAGGACTGCTCGTAAGAGAGCTACACCTTTTGAGACCGAGCTTTTGGCGACCCATGAGAGAGTCCTTAAGCTTGAGGTATAGGCTGCCTGTTTGAGAACAGTGCAGAAGCAGGTGGACTGCCTGCTTGAGAGCAGTGCAGAGGTAGGCTGTCTGTTTAAGAACAGTGCAGAGGTAGGTGGACTGCGTTCTTGAGAGCAGTGCAGGTGTAGGCTGCCTGTTTAAGAACAGTGCAGAGGTAGACTGCCTGTTTAAGAGCAGTGCAGAGGCCAAGCTTTTGGCGACCCGCGAGAAAGCCGCTAAGCTGGATATATAGGCTGCCTGTTTGAGAATAGTGCAGAGGTAGGTGGACTGCCTTCTTGAGAGTAGTGCAGATGTAGGCTGCCTGTTTAAGAACAGTGCAGAGGTAGACTGCCTACTTAAGAGCAGTGCAGAGTCCAAGCTTTTGGCGACCCGCGAGAAAGTCGCTAAGCTGGATATATAGGCTGCCTGTTTGAGAACAGTGCAGAGGTGGGTAGGCTGCCTGCTTGAGAGCAGTACAGAGGCCAAGCTTTTGGCGACCCGCGAGAAAGCCGCTAAGTTGGATATATAGGTTGCCTGTTTGAGAACAGTGCAAAGGTGGGTAGGCTGCCTGCTTGAGAGCAGTACAAAGGTAGGCTGCCTGCTTAAGAGCAGAACAGAGATATGCCAAGCTTTTTTGGCGACGCGCGAAAGAGCCGCTAAGCTGGAGATATATTGCCTGTTTGAGAACAGTGCAGAGACATGTCAAGTTTTTGGCGATCCATGAGATGATTCACCTCGCCTGGACCTGTTGATTTCTTCAGCATTTATATATTTTTGAGCTTTTGCCAATAGTTCTGGCATGCTCTTTGGTGGTCGCTTCATCACTGAGAAGAGGAAGCTTGATGACCGGAGGCCTCCCAAGAAGGCGGTCATGCTAACTTTTTCATCGGGCTCCTCAACTTGAAGGACCTCCTCGTTAAAACGAGTGAGGTACCTCCTTAAGCTCTCATCTTGGTCCTACTTTATGCTGAGCAGATGGGTGACAGGTTTCTGCTGGCGGCGTCCACCAATGAACTGTGTCACAAAAGATCTGCTCAATTCGGCGAAGGAGCCTATGGAGGCCGGGGTGAGTTTGGCGAACCATTGTCGCGCTGATCCCTTCAAGGTGGTTGAGAACGCCTTGCACATGATTTCGTCAGGGACGTTGTGCAGCTGCATCAAGGTCTTGTAAGTTTCCAGATGGTCCAGTGGATCATTCGTACCATCAAAGGTCTCCACGGATGGCATTTTAAATTTTTGAGGGAGGGGGTAGTTCGCCACGTCCGGCTTGAAAGGCGTGTCAGTTCGCCTCACAAGATAGTCCACAGTCTCAGGTCCTTGTGCCTTCGTGGCATTGAAGACGTCACCTAGCTGATTTTGTACTTCTTTGATTTTCTCATCCCAATGATTGGGGGCTCCTCTGGAATGAACATGGAAGTGACTCCCATGTTCCATGCTTTAATTCTCGCCTTCATCTTCTTGGAGATGAGGGTTTCCACCGTGTGAAGCAGGAGGAGGAGGTGGAAATCCTTCGTGATGGGCTCCCCTGTGTGGGGCGCCCAGGGGGACTCCAAAGGGGGCGCCCAGCCCTGCAGGGTCACCTAGGTGTGGAGCAGCAGGGTGCGGAGCAGCAGGGTGTGGAGCAGCAAGGTGCGGAGCTCCTTGGCCCTTAGGATGTGGAGCTCCTTGAGGTCCTCCGAGCTGTGCTCCACCAAGTTGTGCTCCTCCTTGTCCAGCGAGCATGAGTTGCAGTATCTGCTGGTTTTGGGCCACCAGCTGCTGCATGGTCTCCAACATTTGCTGAGAATTTGGTGCTGGAGCGTTCGGGACAGGGTTGGTAACTGGAGGAGCAACCTCCTCATCTCGTGTAGGATTGTCTTCATGTTGGTTCATGGACCTGGTAGTGACTGCCATTGGTTTAGTAAATGGAATGTTTTAAAATGAGAATTTTGTCGATTCCCACAGACGGCGCCAAACTGATGATGCACAAAATTGACTTTGCACACCACTAGTCAAGTAATTTAGAATTAAGTAGTAATTAATGTAGAGAGAGAGACGAAATTTATAGTGGTTCGGTCAGTTTGACCTACGTCCACTTTGAAATGGCAGAGAGTTGCCGGTAGTTTATTGATTTCGGTGAACGGAGTGTTACAGATTGGAGAGGAAGAGAAGATTTATGCTCAGTAGAAGGTGATGCCCCCCCAAGTGTTGGTGGAGCTTACATTTAATAGTCATTCTCCAACAGAGTGGAGCTATTAAGTGGTAAATATCTGGCTATCCTGGTGGAACTTGCAGATTCTCCTCAACGGGTGTGGCCGTTGAGGAGCTCCCCACAAGACTCGGTCCAAGTTGACTGCTTCCAAGGTGGTAGAGAAGGTAAGGGTGCTCTCTGGATCCTTGTAGCTAAGCCGAGGCAGCTCCATGGTGCACTTAATTGAGCTTGAATCTTATTGGGCCTGAGTCTTCATAAGTTTGAGCCTTTAATTGCAACTGGGCTTCAGTATGGTTTTGGGCCTGACCCATCAGGTTTGTATGTAATATTTCAAATTTCAAGAGATCTAAGTGATTAAATGACAAATCTCAGGAGATCTAGATTATGAGGTGTTCAAATTTT
Source organism: Ilex aquifolium (assembly GCA_951799425.1). Taxonomy (NCBI): domain Eukaryota; kingdom Viridiplantae; phylum Streptophyta; class Magnoliopsida; order Aquifoliales; family Aquifoliaceae; genus Ilex; species Ilex aquifolium. Next base: position 60,537,321 of record OX637391.1, on the reverse strand, counting down.
CGATTACCCGTAAATTTTGATCCTACTTTATCCTACCCAACTCTATTGATTCGCTATCCGAAAGAATTGGATAGGCCAACAGAAGACTTTTTGGTATTTCACAAAAAATCGTATAAGAATGCGGAATACCTACAAAATCTTCTTATTTCTACCTTACCCTATCCTATTTGCATATATATATATATATATATATATATATATATATTAATTCTTAAAAATTAAAATTCAAAAATCTAAAAACCCTAATGTTTAATTGATATCTTGTTGTGTTTTATTGTAATTGTTTATGTATTATTGAATTTATTATATTTTTTTTAGTGTTATTGATTTATTGTGTTAGTTAATTGGTATAGATTACTTAATTAAATTGTTAAAATAATCTAAAAATTAATAAAAAATATGTGTTCACCCGATTTCCTACCATATTTCCTATCTGATTATTTTGGACGGAATTCGAATAAGAATAGTACATTTAATCAAGTAGAGTAGGTCAATAAAAAAATCTTCCTCAAAATATTGGATAGGAATATAAAATATGGTACTGAGGGCATGTTTGCTTCAAGTATAAGGCTGGTACAAAGGGGTGGTATTAGGAAAATAGTATGTGGGGTCCACTTTATACCTTGTTTGTTTGTCATTTTTCGTTCGGTATTAATTTTCGGGTCGTAATACCGACTCGCTGTGAACAGTGCCATTAATGCCTTCTATATGGTACTAAGCAATACCACCTACTAGGTGGTATTATCTTCCCGGTACAAGTGAAATGACGGTATAAACATGTAAATTGACACAAATGCCCTCATTTGTTAAGAGTTTACATATAAAAAATATATTTTGAATTTTTTTCTTACATTATGTTTAAGCGTACGGTGTCACCGATTTTTTTTTTAATTTTTTTTTAAAAAAAATTTTCTTTGTTTTATATTTAAGCGTACGGTGTTACCTTTTATTTTTTTATTTTTAAATTATTTTGAATTTTTTCCTTGTATTATGTTTAAATGTACGGTCACCGGTTTTTTTTTTAATTTTTTTAAAAAAAAAATTATTTTGAATTTTTTCTTTGTATTATGTTTAAGCGTACGATATTATCTATTTTTTTTTAAAAATTATTTTTAATTTTTTTCTTGTATTATGTTTAAGCGTACGGTGTTACCGGTTTTTTTTTTTAAATTATTTTGAATTTTTTCTTTATATTATGTTTAAGCGTACGGTATTAAATATTTTTTTTTAAATTATTTTAAATTTTTTTCTTGTATAGATGGTTAAGGGTAAAATTGAATGAATGATGTTAAGGGTAAAATAGTATATTTGTTATATAAGATGTCATAGCCGCAATTGTTGACTTGTTTTTAAGTAGGTATTTTTTGTAACAAACAAACAAGGGGAATGATGGGATAAATATTTAAGACCCGGTATAGTATACCATTGGATAGGAGTGGAATGAAAATGATGTCTAATACCACCCATAATTAATACTCGAAGCAAACGGGCTCTGATAGGATAAACACCCTAATCTGGATAATTCTCCAAAATATTTTTACAATTCTCTCAAAATTTTTTACTCAAATTTGGGTGATGGCTTAGGTTAGATAGGAGATGGCCTAATGAAATCAGTCGATCAGATTTTTAGTTCCCAATATCATTACTCACAAAAAAATGACGCAAATTGATAGAGAGGAGAGATGTTCATGCTCTGGAGTCTGGAGGGAAGCTGCATAGGAAGTAACTCATCCAGTTCTGTTCCGAAGGCTTTGTTCCAAGATGGTCAGTGATGAGTTGGTCAGAGCACATTTGACAAAGCGAAGATCCATGTCGTACCAAGCTTACTTGACCGCGTGGAGTGCAATCATTCATAGGGTGTATAGGACTAGTTGGTCCTTATTTTCGAAACCTCAGAAAATCCATGTCGCAGTCTTGTAGACTCCCACTTCAGTGCACCCCATTGTTATGACAGCCATTGCAAACCCTCTTCGTCTTTCTCGCCATTTCTCAAAGGCTAATGAAGTAAGAACCTTGGTTTCATCAGTCCAACTCCCCCAAAAGAACACGGTTCTTTCTGAGTCTTTATATGGCCATTTATTGGATAAATGCCCAGATATCAAACTGTTGAAGAAGCTCCACTCCCAGATTATCTATGATCCAGACCTTTGCTCCAATTCATCCATCGGCATCAAACTAATGAGAGCTTATGCTGCTTGTGGGCAGCCCGAAGTCACTCGCCTGATATTCGATAAAATTCCTGACAGAGATATCGTCTTTTTCAATGTGATGATCAGAAGCTATGTGAACAACAACATGTACCGAGATGCTCTTTTTGTATATAAAAACATGACTACTAATAACATTAAGCCTGATCATTATACTTTCCCTTGTGTTTTAAAAGCGTGTTCTGGGTACAATAATTTGCGGGTTGGTTTGCAAATTCATGCCCCAGTTATGAAAAGGGGTCTTGAATGGAATTTATTTATTGGGAATGGGCTGGTTGCCATGTATGGAAAGTGTAAGTGGTTAGTTGAAGCTCGAAGGGTTCTCGAAGAAATGCCTTGTAGAGATGTGGTTTCTTGGAACTCAATGGTTGCTGGGTATGCACAAAATGGATGGTTCGATGATGCTTTAGAAGTATGTAGGGAAATGGAATCGTTAGGAATAATACCTAATGCTGGTACAATGGCTAGTCTCTTACCCGCTGTTACTTACACAGCTAGGGACAATGTTATGTTTGTTAAGGACATGTTTGTGAATGCTAAACAGACACTGGTTTCTTGGAATGTGATGATAGCTGTGTATGTCAATAATTCTATGCCTTCTGAGGCTGTTGAACTCTATTCACAGATGGACGCTCATGGATTGGAACGGGATGCAATAACTGTTGCTAGCATTCTTCCTGCTTGTGGGGATCTTTCGGCTCTGTTACTCGGAAGGCAGATCCATGAGTATGTTGAAAGAAAGGGACTTAAGCCGAATTTGTCGTTAGAGAATGCATTGATCGATATGTATGCCAAGTGTGGAAGTCTACAAGAGGCGAGGAAAGTGTTTGATGGGATGCAACGTAGGGATGTTGTTTCATGGACTTCAATGATCTCGGCTTATGGTATGAGTGGGCAAGGTCGCAATGCTGTTGCACTTTTTCACAAAATGCGGAAGATGGGTCCCACCCCTGATTCCATTGCCTTTGTTTCAATTCTTTCAGCTTGCAGCCATGCTGGATTATCTGATGAAGGGCAATATTGTTTTAATTTAATGACTGAAGAGTATGGGATAGCTCCAAGGTTAGAACACTATGCTTGCATGGTTGATCTTCTAGGACGAACTGGACGAGTGGATGATGCCTATAATTTCATAAAGGAAATGCCAATGGAGCCTAATGAAAGGGTATGGGGCGCTTTGTTGAGTGCTTGCCGGGTTCACTCGAACATGCATATTGGGCTTGTGGCTGCAGATTTTCTTTTTCATTTGGCTCCTGAGCAGGCTGGTTATTATGTCTTGTTATCCAACATTTATGCAAAGGCTGGGAGATGGAAAGACGTAACAGCCATCCGGTCAATAATGAAGAGCAAAGGAATCAAGAAAATGCCTGGTGTTAGCAATGTTGAGGTCAATGATTGGGTGCACACCTTTCTTTCCGGTGACCAATTGCATCCACAATCCAAGAAAATCTATGAAGAGTTGGATGTATTAGTGGGGAAAATGAAAGAAGCAGGTTATGTCCCTGAGACAGAGTCCGCCCTTCATGATGTGGAAGATGAAGATAAGGAAAATCATCTAGCTGTTCACAGTGAGAAGTTAGCTATTGTGTTTGCAATTATCAACACAAAACCAGGGACACCAATCAGAATTTCCAAGAATTTACGTATTTGTGGGGATTGCCACATTGCTGCGAAGCTTATCTCCAAGATTGCTGATCGTGAAATCATAATTAGGGATACAAATCGTTTTCATCGTTTCCAGAATGGGGCTTGCTCATGTGGTGACTATTGGTGAGCTTGTGTAAGTATTACCCCCATACTACACACTACCGTAGCTGAATCTTTTTTGTGTCAAATCACTGCAAAGGTTTATTTTTACCACCATTGCTGCTGCTTCCTCTCCTTGGCTTGGCAATCACAAGTTTTTTGTCCGTATAGTGGAGGCACCTTGCTGCTGAGGCACTAAATTCACTGTCCCATTAACTTTCAAAGGTCTATTATGATGAGTTTAATTGTTTTGGTCATAATATGGCTACTTTCGTCAATATGGATATCGAGAGCAATCTTAGAGCAGGGTACGGTTAAGTCTTGTTAGAAACTTCGGTGATTGTAATCATACACTTGTCAGCTAGACTCAAAATGAGTTCATTAACAGATTATTTGGTGTGAGCTTGCCCACTTATGAGCAGTGTGCAAAAGATCATTATAGCAGCAGGGTCAACTTACAAACTGAGATCAGCAAATGAGAATGCAGTTGCATGGTACTGCTAGTGCTTTAGCTTTTCATTAAGTTCATATATTTGTTATGAGTTCATTAGCCATTTAGGCTTTTCATGATTTTGTTTTTAACAGCATTTGTGGACCTGGAACTGATGGTTCAGGGTGACTCAGACAACTGTCATAACATTGAGTATTCATTCAATGAAAGCTGTTGAAGGAAGAGCGTAAGTCTAAGCTCTTTGTGGTAGCTGCAAGGCAATCACCATTCTTGTCCAGGGAAGTACTGTGACATTGGGGGTTTCTCCATAGCATCAAAGTTCAGGTCTTGCTGAGTGCCGAGTGGTTTGGGAGACTGCTTTCATAACTTGTGCATGGCATGTTCCCGAAAATATGATGGTAATCTCTTCAATTCAGGTGAAATACTTGCACGAGACATTTGATCTCTTTGGAGATGTAGTTGCAATCTGGGCACTGTTGTGTTCAGATCAAACGAAGGCAACACTTGGTTCATCACTTAATTTCACCTGTGTAGTTAGGTCGTCTGGTATTTCTTTAACCTGATCAAGTGCAATGTTACACTCAAGAAACATCATGATAACTTTCTTCTTGTTATTCTCAAAAAACCAAGGGTGAACTGTGCCTATGCTTTTCTTGAGACCAAAATAATAACTAAAAGTTGTGGTATGGTTGGTATATTTCAGTCTCAGATGGTTTAAAAACTTGATGTGTGTGTTTGTGTGTGTGTGAGAGAGAGAGAGAGAGAGAGAGAGAGAGAGAATAATTGTACGCTTGATGTTATGATGAGGAGACCCATTGGTGTTAAGGTGAGTGATTGTAGAATTTGAGGTTGGATTCCTTTTGTTCAATTGCCGACCCTAAATTTATTGGTTGAGTCATGTAATCAGGATGGGTCAGATAGCTTAGAGATAGGAAGGTCCAACTCCTATTTGTAACGTTTAAAAAAATATATTTTTGGTCTCCGAGTGTTTTGTGTTAGCTTGGTCCCTATTTTTTTTTAATTTTGTTCCTTAATATTTTAATGTGTGTTACTTTGATACAATCAAAAATAACAATTGGAATTTACTAACGAAAATTGTCATGTGCAACTCACGTGAGCACATTTGAGATTTATTCTTTGAAAACCTTAGGGACTAAAGTAACACAAACTATAAATTTAAAGGACTAAAATGATACGAGTTGTAAATTTGAGGGATCAAAGTAACATTTTAAGTGTGATTATGCGAACATCTTCGTTAATCAATTTAAACTATCATTTTCAATTGGATTAAAGTGATACAAATTAAAAAATTGAGAGATCAAATTGATATAATTTAAAGATTAGGGATCAAGGTAAATTATTATATATTTGCCTAAAAAAAATAAAAAAATATTATTTGAACTTAATTTAGTGACCTTATTTAGTGACACGATGAATAATAGTCATTGAATTAATAGTGAGTTTTAATTAATAGTAGAGTTTATTGTTAATCTAATGATAGAAAATAATAATAGTTATTAAATTAATAGTAAATTATAATTAATAAAAAAATTTATTATTAATCTAATGATACAGAATAATAAGGTGTATGTAACATTACTAAAAAAAAAAAATATAGGACAAATGAAAGTTTTTTTGTCGGAACGTTGAAAAACAAATGAAAGTTGAGAGAAAGAATTGCGGCACATGAATCACATTCTTTTGTAAACGAAAGTGAAAGCCAAACGCAGAACAGAACCAAAGAAACAGGTCAACGACTGAGACACACACACATTCACGGAAAGGCACATCGCCGATTCGCCATGGCAACAGCTTCTTCAATGGCACAGGCCCTGGTATTGCCTGGACTCTTCACGAGCTCGTCTTACTCTCACCGCTCTGCTATGCCTCTGCCTCGTCTTCCACCTCGCACTTCTCCTACTTCATCGTTCTCAGCTTCTTACAAGCCGCACTTCTCAACCAGTAAGCTCTTGCTTTGTCTCTCCTCTGCATCGAACAATTTTTTGAAATTAATGCTCGATAATTACGAAACATCGGTGCTGAAATATGAATCGTACAGTTGTTAATCCAATTACACTGAAAATCCCACGCGATTGATGCGACTATGAGCCTTTATGTGCTTTACGTATGAATTTTTTTTTGCTGCTGATGTAATTTCTCTGCGTTTATGTCTTAAAACCCCCACAAAGGGTCTGGAGAAGACACTGCCGGCTAATTGTATGATCGTTTTTTTTCAATATCTCCTTGAAACAGAGATCAAGAGATTGTCCCTTTTCAAGATCAAAGCCTCTTCTTCAGAAGAGACATCTGAATCTGTTGAAGGTGGGGAGGTATTCTCGAATCTGAAGGAAAAGGTGAGCCTACCAAATCTAATTGTATAAATTGTCATATCGAATTAGGCATATATGCCTATGAAAGTTTGATGGCCATCACCAGCTAGACAACTGGTTCAACTCCTTTCTAGTTTTGGCCCTAATTTTGTCTGGTCTCAGATCACAGTGCCCAATTTCATGGTATAAAGGTCCCCCTGTCATCATTTTGTCAATGATTCATAGCTTTAAGTTCACATTTTTTCAGTAGAAGGACAGGAAATTCTTCTGTATCATGCTATTTTGTTTTGTAATTAGTGACCAAAGAAAAGTAAAGGGAATCAAAACTTAGCCATTGATAGGGTGTTGATTGTGTTAAGCAATGTGCTTTATAAAATCAATGCAACATCGTTATTTTGGCTTGTTCCTTTGATTTACATCCTCTTATGTCCTTCACAATCCACAGTGGGATGCAATTGAGAACAAGTCCACAGTAGTAATCTATGGAGGTGGGGCGGTAGTTGCTGTTTGGTTGTCTGCCGTCATTGTTGATGCATTCAACTCAATTCCAGTGGTAGGTGATCTGATTTCAAGGGTCTGTTATTTTGATTGAAACCAGTTTTCCAAATATTGAAGTATAGGAACTTAGTTGCACCAAGAAAGGAAAAAGTATATATAATTAAGTTGCGACCTGAAAGTTTTAGTAAATGTAACTAATCTATTCAGCTTCTATGGCCAGGTTCCAAAAATCATGGAGGCGGTAAAAATATTTCAAGATAGTAAAAAGTAGAAACTTGGTTGCACCAAGAATTGAAAAAGTACTCATAACTTAGTTGCGCTCTGAAAACTATAGTAAATGTGACTAATCTATTCAGCTTCTATGATCAGTTTCCAAAAATCATGGAGGTGGTTGGGCTTGGATACACTGGCTGGTTCATTTACCGGTACCTTCTCTTTAAGGTGAGAGATTACAGTCTGCATCATACATAACTTATTTTTAGTTATTCTCTTTGCTGAGTAATTGAAGTGGTGGGCGGGTATATGATTGTGATATGTATGGCAAAAGAATTGCCCCAACTGTCGTGCATGTATTCTTAAGAAGCATAGATAATTTCTCACATGTATTACGAAAAAAATTCCTTTATATTTAGCATTTAACATTAAAGTCAAGTTTTTCATTAAGGATTTGGCATCCCCCTCTATTTCAGTTCAACTAATAATTCACAAACTGCTAAAATCATACCATATTCACTATTTCTTCTTTCTTTAACTGTTGATTTCCTTGAAGACCTTTAGAAATCATTTTTCAGTGACACTGATGTACTATTTATTATTCTAGCCGTTACTTCTATTGCTCTTAGGCCAGGCCATAGGAAATCAAAATCACGAAATCACATTATATCGGTAGATTCTGAGACATGAAAGGCAGGGTGCCTCAGCAGTTCGTGGCATGTGTATGTTAAGAGTTATAATCTCTTACAAAACTCGATCACATTGGACCATGTCAAAACTCGGAAAGCTTGTGGATTAGCTAACATGTATATAAATTGTTGATCTTTTGTCATGAATATGTTATACAAACGATATCATTTTGACAAGTAGATTTTATTCTCGCAGTCTAGCAGAAAAGAACTAGTCAGTGACATTGAAGACTTGAAGAAAAAAATTGCTGGAAATGAATAGAACACATCAATTGTGCATATCTTTTGATGGCTTACTTTTGGGCATTTATCAAAACCATAATGAATGTCTCCCTGAAAACACGAGGGTTTATGTAATGTATGTAGTGACTATTTTTCTCTTTTCTTTCTGTAGCAATCTGATATCTTTCAGCAGTGATAATGAAAGATATGCTTCAATAGATTCAAATTCATTGCACACTTGCCTATGCTTAAGTTCGTGTTTGATTCCATAGAGATTAAGTATCCGATAATCCGATCTGAACTGAATAATTCAATTAACTTGAATTTAAGCATATTGTATCTGTTTTTCAATCCTTTACCATCAAGTAATCAATTAAGTCCATCATATATTTATATACAACACTAGACCATGATCATATATTTATATTTTTTTAATAATAATTTAATTTTTCAATTTAAAATCTATTATTTTTACTTTTTGATGAGATTCGAAATTGCTAATTTTTTTATTTAAATTTTGCTAATATATTTTTTTAATTAATAATATGACTTTTGATTGTAAATATTTATAGGAATAAAATTAATTTCTTCATTAATATTGTTATGTTCTTTTTATTTATTTTATATGTTCTTTATCGAAATTGTGGAATTAGATGATTGATTTTATTATAAATAAATTCATTGTTATCTTTCTTTTGTATTATTTTACTATCTTTGAATTTTATTTATTTATCCATGCAACTTTCACCTAAATTTTTGTTATATTTTATTTGTTACGAATGAGAACTTTATTAAAATATTTTTTTTAATGAGAATGAATGGTTTAATTGGTGTTTTGCGTTCAAATGAGAAAAAAAACAAGTTTAAGAGAAGTAAAGAATATGTTTGGTTTTTTTTTTTGACTAAAGAGAGATGCTTATTACACTTCTTTCAATTGGAGAAAAAGATAAATTTTATAAGCATTTTTTTTATTAATCTTTTTTGTCCTTTAATAAATGTGATTGTGTGAGAAGGTCTGAACTTTTGGACCCAAAATTTTAATTTTTTTTGTTGGTTTACTCTTTCAAAAATTAATTTGTTAGGCAATATTATAATAAATTTTATTTCTTAACTTATATTATATTATTGATCCTTAAATGTGGAGTCATTTTCGTAAGTGGGGCCTAAAGCCCCAGCTTTTATTTTTATATTATAGGGCGGGCTCTGGATATCTTTCAGCAGTGATAATGAAAGATATGCTTCAGAAATAGATTCAAATTCATTGCACACTTGCCTATGCTTAAGTTCGTGTTTGATTCCATAGAGATTAAGTATACGATAATCCGATCTGAACTGAATAATTCAATTAACTTGAATTTAAGCATATTGTATCTGTTTTTTAATCCTTTACCATCAAGTAATCAATTAAGTCCATCATATATTTATATACAACACTAGACCTTGATTGAATTCGATATTGCTATTGTAAAAATTGGATACACGATATTAAGGATTTGAATTTAGATTGATGATAATAATAGAAATTCATATCCAATTAATATAACTCGAGTTTGGATTAGATTTGAATCAAATTTGGATGCAGCGGTACTCTCCACCCCACACCTCTTCCTTAGGAGGTGTCTATGGGCCAGACCGGGCTAAGCCCATGAGATTTTTTTTGGGTTAAATTTAGTTAGGGTAGACCCAAACTCTTATTCCAATGAGTTATTGGACCCGCGGGGGGGAGGGGGGGGGCGCACTTTGAGTATGATAGGTTACCTACAATCCAACTCGTCACTCACTGAGCAAGCGAACTTTATATATATATATATATAAAATTTTCAACTTTCATTGTATCGAGCTTCTTGATGGTGTGACGAGTTTTTTTGTCTAAATCAATAATTCAAATCCCAGCTGTCACAGAATTTTGGAGGAACTTGATTACAGTTGCTGCTGAATTGAGCAATTGGTGTTGCAGTTTACTCGAAGCACTCTTGGAACCACACTTTAGTAACAAAATTAAATCAGGTCAGTTCTAACTAATTTTACCTAGCAATTTATTTTTCTATAATTTGTCAATATGGGGTCTAAGACTGCTAGTGTGGAACTAAGCAAAACCGAGAGACTTAATGATACAAATTATTCAACTTGAAAACGTAGGATCTGTCACATATTATTTCAAGATAAAGTTGAATATGTAATTGACACACCATACTCAAAAGAACCACCTCTTAGAGCTGGAGAGGCTACTAGAAACACCTACGAGAGATTCGTAGAGGACGACAAATTGTCTAGGTCAATCTTGCTTACTTTCATGGAACCCGATTTAGAGGTCATTTTTGAGGAACATGAAACCGCTAAGTCTATGTTTGATGCTATAACACAAGCATATGGTACTGTCTCTAACACATATATTCAACTATTGATTGAAAAATATAATGACACTTTTATGAAAGATGATGAGTATGTTGTTGAACATGTCAATATTAACATATCATTTTTTTGTTTTCCTCTCACATAGAAAATTAAAAATAAATTAATTTAAAAAAAAAATAATACTAAAAATAAAAAAACCTTCGTTTAATGTTTCCGCTTTGAATTTTAAATTGCCTTGAGCCGACCCTGACTGAAAGGAAGAAAACGGGTGGGTGTTATTTTCGAATTCAAAGTTTTTGCATTAAGTATTGATGTCTAATCAAGATGTGCTTTTGTTGTTGTACTAATCACGAATGGTAATGTTTCTATAGTTGCATTAATTGGCAAAATATGACGTGGGTGCATGTTATTTTCAAGTTTTGATTATCTAAATACTTCTAAAAAATTTGAGGTGGTTGTTCAAGTAATGGAATAAATTATGATTTTGATCTCACCTTGTTCGTTTTTTTCGGGTTAAGTTTCTCACACTGCCCTTCAAATACTTATATTGGTATCGTATATTTGACCAAAATCGAACGTTAATGTTTTACTTGGAAAATATTTATGCGCCACTAAGTTTTAGAGCAAAATAAAATTACATAATTTGGAGAACAAAGTGACACAACTTACAACTAATTTGAAACTCGTGTTTGCAATTTAGGCAATATAAGATAAACAACAGTGATTAGAGATACAATGTGAGAAATATAAAGGTTTGAGCAATTATGTGAGATATAGACCTAGTTAAGGGGTTCAAAACATGATTTTCCCTTTTAAGAATGTTTGAGAATGTTGTAACAAGATACATTATTTTGAGAGTGACCATATAATTTCTACAAGTAAACCAATGGTTCTGCCTATTTCTGGAAAAACAAAATAGAACAATAAAAATATTCATATAATAAAACACGTAGTTTTATTCACACCAAATACAGCAACGATTCAGATCGTTACGACTTAAATTTTAACTTTTTAACGACATTCTCAACTTATTTACATTTAAATTTTTAACTACAATTAAAAAAAAAACATATTTTGCAAGTAGACACCCTAATTTTATTTTTTTATATAAAGCAACTCAATTAGTTTTCACACAAGAAAAAATAGCCGAATTACATGAAAGCTCCCAACTAGTGTAAATAACTTGACACCTTCTACTTGGAAAAGTTTATAATTTTTTTTTTGGCTTCAACAGTCAGAGGTATTCGAGACTGCTTGCACATACCTCAATAAATTTTTTCCCTAGTCCGGTCATATGCATGTCATCTGCGTCGGAACTAGGATATTCATGAGAGATAAATTTCGTATGGCCTAGTCCCAAAAGATTGTCAAAATTCAAACTCAGTACGTCTAGATTTACAACTCGTCCTTATTACTACTTGTTCTACTCCTTGGAGTTAAAAGATTACAAATTTTGAACTCGAAATTATATACGCAAATTCATTCAAATTCTATATGTCTATTAAAATATACACCGAGGAACGCGAGAACCCCATATTATACATATATGTGTGTATATATAAGAAATGATTATGGTATCAAAAAAAAAAAATTGGTATCATAACAAAAAATTACCACCGTTGAGCATAAAGTTACAATTTACAAATGACAATTTATAAACATTTGCGATGGATCACAATATTTCATAATCGGTCACCAAGTTGTGTTGTGATTAATCACGAAAAATTTCATTTAGTCATAACTTAACCTTGAAAAAGTGTAGTTTTTGTAATGGATTCAAACATTTTATGATCAATCATAACTTTTTGAGTTATAACTTAAGGAAAGTACTGTAGTCATTCTAGTATATAAATGTAGAGGAAGACTATGGTATTGACGGAGGTACCATACCGAAAATGAAAACTTTTTATGGAAGTTTCAATATTTCATAATCGGTCAAGTTCAGATTTTTTGGGGTGGAAGTTACAATTATAAAAGGCCTGATCGATTATACAACTTCTAATTTTTACATATTTTTACATTACAGCTGATTGAAGTCATTGATAATCGCTTGCAATATTGATGATCGATTACAATATTTCATAATCAATCATGAATAACTCCAATCAATTATAATTTCGCTTTTAAAGTATATAACTGTACTTTAAAAAATAATAATTATTCGTATGGTACTAATGTTGTCATTATTGTTGTTAGTGATTTTTTTTTTGGACAGGCAGTATTATTTAAGAGAGGAAAGATATGGTTCGAACAGATAATATTAAGGTCCGGCAACTACGAGATAGACATTAGATCGACCGCTAATCTCTTCTTGTCGGTGAATTGAGAGAACTTATTGGAACTCATCAAATGTGGCAAAGTTGAAGCTATATACAATGCAGTAATGTCGGCACGATAACGTGAATAGAAGGGGGGGATTATAGACTTCATGGAACTACCAATAAGTAAAAGGGACAATGTCAAGCCATCAGCTTAATAAGTTATAGTTCAACCAGCCATTACCTACCCACATTATCTTTAATACAAATTTATATTTTTTCACCCATCCAAGTATGTCCAACGTTTTTATTTGATCCTTCAAATTCCAACCGCAATAATCAAACTCCGTTAAATTTATTTGGTCCTTAAAGAATGAACATTTTATCAGTTTAGTCATTAAAATATTTTTTTTTTTGGTACATCGGAAAATATTCAAACATTAAACAGAATTCCTAGCAAAGGCCACACTTGCCATATCTGCTAACAAAAGATTAGCCAATTGGGGAGGGGGATCCTCCAACTCAACAAAAGGATCAGACTGTTGGACGCCAAGATTGGCCAACAAATCAGCACACTGATTGCCTTCCCTAAGGGTGTGGATTATGGGAATATGGTTAATCTCCATAATCCTTCTACACTGCGCAATGACCTTCCTGTTGGGGTGCGTGGCCTCCGGGTCCTTGGCCAGCAACTTAGCAGCTTCAAGAGAGTCAGTTTCCACAGTGGTTTGTGTAATGCTTCTCTTTTGCACGAGCTCCAGGCCTTTGAAAATTGCTCGTAATTCCGCCTGCAAGCTAGTGACCTCCTCCATTTTCCCAAGGAAGCCAGCAATCCATCTGCCTTGGTCGTCTCTGATAACTCCACCAACACCAGCAGGTCCAGGATTTCCTTTTGAACATCCATCAGTGTTCAGTTTATACCAGCCTGCATGGGGAAAAGACCAAGTAATTAGACTGGGAGAACAAATAGTAGTCTCAATTAGAACTTTCTGAAATGCCTTGTCAGTATCCAAGGCTAAAAGCCACGCTTCCCTAGCCACAAGACTAGTAAGAGTTTTAACCCCTGTAATGCACTCCCTATTCCTATCCTTCCAAATGCACCATGAGACACAAGCACACATGATGGGCCAGTTAATACCTTTCCAGTCCCTGTTCTTCCTTATCTTAAAATTCAACATGATCCAATCCAGAAGACCCCCAATCTGATTGGAATCCTTGCCTTGGGACAAATTGAAAAATTCCCACACTCTTTGGGCTTTTGGGCACTCGAAAATCGCATGCAAGGATGTTTCAACTGAGTGATGACATCTAGCACAAAAGGAATCACTAGCCATATTTCTTACAGCTCTAAGGTTATTAGTGAGAATTCTGTCATGTTGAAAAAGCCACAAGAACTGATTAATTTTTTGTGGGAGATTCAACTCCCAGATCCAGTTCCAGTGAAGAGTAGAGGGTCCACTCGAATTAGCTTGGGAAATAAGATCAAAAGCAGCCTTAGTAGAGAACTTACCATTACTTGAGAGACCCCAACAGATCGTATCCTGAAACTCAACAGATAATGGACATGGAGATTGTAACATCTCTAAAATAAAAGAATGAGGAAGAAACATACCTGCCTCCTGAAGGTCCCAGTTGCCACTATTGTCCAAGAAATCAGCAACCTTTTTGTTGAGATTGAGAAGGTCAGGGTGAGTAGCATGCTGCACAAGAGGGCTTTTTCCCCACCACCAGTCAGTCCAGAAATTAACATGTTTCCCATCCCCAATTAACCATTTTGAACCCAAGTCAACAACATTTTTAGTCTTACCAATAGCCTTCCAAGTTGGTGAGCAAACAGTTTTGAAATTCCAGTCAAGAGTTTCCTGATCAACATATTTACTACTAACCACATCAACCCAGAGCGCTTTATCCCTATTTCTCACTTTCCAGCCCAATTTAGTTAGTAGGGCCAAGTTATTCTCCCTACTCTTTCTCACACCTAACCCCCCATCTTTCCTATGAGAACACACTCTATCCCAATTAACAAGGTGGACTCTCTTTTTGTCAGGTGTGTCACCCCACAAAAAATTCCTATTGAGTCTATCAATTTGGTCACAAGTGGCTTGGGGCAGCCAGTTGGTTTGCATCACATGGTTCGAAATTGTTGACGTGACTGCCTTCACAAGGGTAGTAATTCGTGTTTAAATGTTCCTTACACAGACAGACCGTTAAGTTTTTTACGGAATGGTCATGTAATACTATTTGGAAAAAAAATAAAATAATACGTAGTCACTTCTATAAAAACACTTAACAATTGTCTGATTAGGGATCAAAGTAACACAAATTGAAACTTTAGGGACTAAATTCACAAAATCATTACAATGAAGACCAAACTGATAAAATGAAAATATTTTAAGGAGTAAAAGTACTATTAACACATCTTTCAATTAAGTCCCCCTCTCTAAATCTATTATATATTTGTAATGAAAGACTACATGTGAGGTGCACGTGACCACACAACAAAAGGTCAATAGGTATATTTGACTTTACAAAAAAATGTAAAATCGTTGTCAATTGTGTCAAAGGACTAGTTTTACATACCTTAGGTAAAAAATATTCGAATCATTTTATATGCACATCTAGAACAATAATTGATGGGTCAGGCCCAAATGGCCCAATCCATGTGGAAAGTCCAATCTTAACTAAGAGTCAAACCTTGTGAAGATCCACCAGGCCCAATATGGTCCCATTCTAGTCAAGCCCATAAGGGACTTACATCAGCTTGGCTATGTTATCAGGAGAGCATCCAGGAGCCTCACCCTCGCCGCTTTGGAAAGAGTCAGCCCTCACTCCATCCTTGACCGAGTCTCATGGAGAGCATTTCAACCACCTCGCCCGTTGAGAAGAAGTCGTGAGCTCTGCTAGAATAGATACTTAGTTGCTATTGAGTCGCCCCAATCTTTTAGGGGGCGACTATAAATTATAAGTCACACCAACATTTGGGGGGTATCACACTGAAAAGAGCACATATATCCTCTCCCTCTCTAAGCTTGTACTTTCTGCTCTACCTACACTCTTGAGCTAATAAAGCATCCCGACAATCCTAACCATTTAGAAGTGGACGTAGGTCGCATTGACCGAACCACTATAATTCCCGTCTTCTCTCTCAAACTTTAATTACTGCTTTCATTTCCAATTACTTGACAGGTAGTGTAGAAAGCTAATTTGTGCATCATCAATAGTGATCGTCTAAATCTAATACCAATGTGAGATCACATAACTAACTCATCTTTAATGGTTTGGATGGAAAGGTGTTCATAATTTTACTCGAATGAGAGTGTTATTTGATGGACAATTCAGATTTGAATCTCCTCTACTCGGTTTGTTGTGCATGGAAGAAAGTTCAAAAAGGAGCACGTTGGGACTAGGGGTGATAATCGAGCTGAATTCGAGCATAATTCAAACCTAATTTACACATAAACGAGCTGACTCATTTAACTATTTACACAAACGAACCTAAAAAAATATTCAAGCTTGACTTGATTAACAGTTCTAATTGGGACCAATATTGCACTCCACGCCCTCCCCCCTCCCCATTAGAACTATAAAGTTGTGTGAGTTCTGGTTTATGTCAATTGGCTACACGTACAGGTCCCACCAAGACATGGCCTAAAACCCACATTGATATTGTGCCTTAAGCATTTATTTCTTTTCTTAAAAGAAGAACAGCGGGGACAGATTGAATACATTAATACCAAGTAGGTGATTGCATTTATGTTTGTCTCATAATTGAGGAGGCCCACCCATTCTATCTCCATTCATGATTGCTCTTCTTCAATTAGGATAAGGTTACTCAATCGATTCGGTACTCTACTAAAAATTTAATTTAATTTCAAATAAATTAAGTTATTCAGATCGAATTTTTGAATTATTAAATGATTCGAATATAGACCATAAAAATAAAATTTATCGAATAATCAGATCAAATTCAAATAAGACTTAAAATCATAATCGAATTCAAATCAGTTCAAATCCGATCCATTATACCTGACAATTCACTTCAACTCCAAAAATTATGGTTGAAATTCGTGCCAATTATAATAACCGAGAGCATAGTGAGTGAGACAACAGAGGCTGGAACCTTTCAATGTTTTACCTAAACATCATATGCTAATGGAAATTTCAAAAGCCTTGTAAACTTCGAACAACTGGACTCATTTCGTAAACAAGTGGACCGATACGATATGATTAATAAACGAATCGGATATAAATAAAGACAATAAAAAAAAAATGCGATTCATACATAATACGAATCTAATATTAGTCATATGACATAATTAGTTAAACACAAAGTAATAAAAGAATTAATTATAAATAAAATATTTTTGAACACAAACCTAAAAAAAAACTTAACAAATATCTGTCTCATCCGACACGATTGCCAAGCATATTGACAACCACGTTTAACATAAGTCCGTCCAATCACAATGTACAAAATGCAACTTCATGTACGTAACATTTATTTGTGAGATATTTTCACAGAATGGTGACAATTTTATGTACCAGATAACCAGCACGTTTTTTTGGCCATAGGGGACCAAATCCTATCGTTGTAAGTGTCACAAAGAATGGATTAAAGATTGTTAGAAGAAAATCTTGAATACCTTAAGAGTTTATTCTCATGTGTAATTATTTGTTATTAGAACTAGGGGTGTTCACCCTACCCTACGGGTAGGAAATATGCTCTTCCGTCTTCCTACCCGATACTTTGCAGAAGAATTTTTTCTTGGCCTACCCTACCCGACAGGTGTGGTATTCCTACCCGACTTCCTACCCGATTAATCGGGTAGGAAGTCGGGTAGGAAATCGGGTAAACACTTTTGTAACTATTAATTTTTGAATGCACCAATTTAACAACACAATAAATCAATAACACTAAAATATAAAACAACTACAACAACAATTATAATAAAACACAAGAAAGTATGAACATCAATCACCATAATTGTTACACAAATACAATAACAATTAATTTAAGTTTAAACCATATGAAATACATTAAAATCATATTAACTAATTAATGCGGGTAGAGTAGGGTAGGAATGCGGAAATGAATAGCTCTTCCGCATTCCTACCCGATTTAATCGGAAGACCAAAAACTCTTCCGCATTCCTACCCGATTTTTGCGGCTAACCGTTTAGTAGGGTCGGGTAGGGTAGGAACTTGCGGCTAGTCGGAAATTTGAACACCCCTAATTAGAACTGTAATTTGAGCGGTTTAATTCGAATTTAATCTGATCTCAACCCAAAATTATTAATTACTCTAGCAAAAAATTTTAATTCTAAGATTAAGTTTTAAGTGGAAAAGCTCCAACCCAATTCGAATGTAGATAATATTCGGGTTGGGATGTCAAATTTTGAGGCCCAACACGAATGCACTAATTAGGATTCAACCGAATTTCAATCCACGGAATTGAACTTGAATTAGCAAGTGTTGTATTGCTTGTTAACTCGGGTTCAAGGTTTGGTTTAACTGAGCTTGGATGGAGAGTTTTGTAATTTGAGTTGAGTCCAAAGTGATCTCTCAACCCGTGTAATCTACCCGACTTCTACTGTTAAGTGAGGTTTTTGCCACCATACTTGATTTAATTTGGCGGAAGGGAAGACCCGCTTCATCAAATTTTGCACTAAATTACACATTGTTTTTATGTGTTACACCGTTTGCACATGGGTTTTATATGCATTCACCGTTTGTTTGACTCAAACTCTAAAATATATGGAAATAGAAATCTATATTTAAATTTTAGATAGATTTCATTGGAAAAGTCAGCTAACAACCTCTTATCCTATCTAAAGCTGTTTAAATAGAAGTTAATCCCTCATTTGGTAGATGCCCATTCATTATCAAATGTATTAATTCATAAAAAAAAGTTGGATCATGGTATTGTATCCCATAGCTCGTTGGATTTGTGGGGATTGACTTGATGAAATCTAGGGGTGCAAATGAGCCTAATCGAGTCCTATAGAAAAGATGGCCCAAGCTGAATTTAAAATTTAAACGAGTTTTAAATATAATTATAAATTTTGCTTGTTTTAACTTTTTAAATTGAGTCTCTATAGAAGTTATGAATTTTTTTATTTTACTTTTGGTAAAACGGTAAAGGTGTCCAGGTTAATTTATGAGCAGTCAACTAATTTTCTTTCCGATCCGGTCAAAGGCAGGTCATCCACGTCGAGACTAAGGCAGTGATAAATCTTTTATGTCCTGACCCCAAAATATTATAAGAACTTGAACTCAGAACGTCTAGATTTACGGCTCATCTGAATTACCTCTTGAATTACCCTTGAAAATTAACTTATAAAATTTGACAAACTTTAAATGTTTTTAAATTTGACTCATTTAGAACATAATCTAAGCTCTAAGGAGCTTAAAACAAACCAATATTTATCTAAACCCAAACCAAAATACCTCAAACAAACTGAGCTTAAAATTTTTTGGATCGACCACAAGAAATCTTAAAAATTGTGAATAACCGCACAAATATTATAACTTGTACCATAAAAATTATAATACGACCTCCAAAATTTTAATTTTTTTTATTATAAACAAACCCAAAAATTATATTTCAACCCATAAAACTTATAATTTTTAATGGTACTAATATATATTTTTTTTGTTTCAGTAACGTTTTCTTCTTCCACATTAGAAACTCGAAGAAGCCAAACTTATAAGAGCATCTCCAACAATAAATTGTATTTTAACTATCCAAAAAATAATTTTTTTCTATTTTAACTACTCACTTTTTCAATACACACTCCAACAGATTATCTATATTTTTAACTACCCTTTTTAAATATTATTTCTCATTCCTTTTATATTATTTTTTTTGGGAATAATGAAAGGAAGAAAGAGAGAGAATGGAAGAAAGGAGAGAAAGAGAGAGAAAATAATATAAAATATGTTTACAAGTTGCTATAGTGATACTCTATATTTAGAGTATCACTGTAGCAAAAATATATTTTAGAGTATCTGAAGAGCATCTGTTGGAGTATGATTTTTTGCTTTGGTTAACTAAATTTTAGTTATTTTTGTGTTTTACAGCATCTCTTGGAGATGCTCTAAGGGGAGAGTCTATGGTACTGTCTGGTCAAATAGCGGTACTGTATCGCCAAAAAAGTGTGGCTGTTAATTATCTTCCCTAAGTACCGCAAAAAATGTGTGGTTGTGAATTTTTTGTCATTAAATATTACTCACTAAAGGTGATAACTTTGCCTATAAAAATTTTACCTTTTTTTTTAAAGATTGTAATTTTATCTATAATGGTGATAATTTTGTCTCTAAATATAATAACATTGATGAATCCAAAATTAACTGGGTCAAGCCCAATTTAAATGAACCAAGAAAGCCCGAAGGAAGTTCCAAATCAAGGCTGGGTCAACCCATCTAGAAGGATGTCAAAGCACCAAATGAAGCAAGAGGCCAGCACCAGGACCAAGGGGGGCGCCGCCCAAGGCCCCTAGGAGGGCGCCGCCCAAGGTCCCCAAATAGGGGCCGCCCATAGGCAGCCCCTTGAGCCCTCCTTCGTCCTCCTCCATTGTCTTCCCCTCAGTCCACCTCAGTGCCATGGGAATAACTCCGATGCAAATCCAAACGAACGTGGCCCACTCCAACTCAAGTCAAGACAGGTCAAGACCAGTCCAAGACCTTCCTCCGTCTGAATAGGAGCACGAGTGAGAGAATACCGGGATGAATATTAAGAAGATCAAGTCCTACCAAAATAGAACTTACCAAAATGGTAGAGTCCTACCATAACTGTACTTACTAAATTATAGTGACCGCCTCACCGCCTCTCTCAACCTATATAATGTAAGTCATCTCCATATGAAGGACACGCCTTGAAACCTCTACACTTACCCTCATACACACTGCTCTCTCTCTAGAAGCACTGTAACTTCGATATATACCATCCGGTGACAAATGTTCATCACCTCCTTGAGACCTCTACACCTTGAGCTCTCTACACACACTACACCTCTCTCCACCAAGAGCTTTGTCTTTCTACACCAAGTCTCTCTCCCTCAATGCACTGTAACTCTCCGGAGTACCATTACTTATCAATAAAGAACACCAGGCTACCGCTGCCGTTTCCGAGAGTGGACGTAGGTCAACCGAACCGAACCATTATAAATCTCTGTGTTGATCTATTTACTGTTTGATTCATTGATTGTCATTGATTGCTCGTTAATTACTCGTTAATTGCATCACAATTCATACTTGACTGTTGATCTTGCCAAAGACAATTTTGTGCATCATCAGTTTGGCGTCGTTTGTGGGAAACGATTAAGTGTTCTACCACCTTGCTATTCCATGGCAATCACTACCAGATAAATGAGTCAACAGCCCGGAGACAACAACCCGGACCACTGGGAGGAGGCTCCGCCTCCCCTCGCACCCTCGGAACCGTCTGCTACGGCGACCCCTGTCGTCGGGCAACAACAGCTCTTACAGACCATGTAGTTGCTGGTAAAACAAAACCAGCAGATCATCCAGCTGATGCTCGCCCAAGGGGGGGTCGCTCCTCACCCCGTGGGAGGAGTCCAACCCCTTCCGACAAGAGGGCCACTGCCTGTCCCTTCAGGGCTCCAAGCAGCACCCCGCCATGGGATCCCTCGCCAGAGCGCCCCAGGACCACTCCCGGGTGCCCCTCTCCCAGCAGTCCCTCCTCATGTACCTGCGTAGGAGGACGAAGGCGAGAGCCAGTATGGCGATCATGGAAGCCAGTACCACCACCCGACGGAGGATGTCCCCAATCAGTGGGACGAGAAGATCAGAGAGGTGCAAAATCAACTCGGCGATGCCCTCAACGCCATCAAGGCACAGGCGCCCGAAACTGTGGACTACCTGGTAAGACGCACTGATACACCCTTCATTGCTGATATAGTTAACTATCCCCTACCCTTAAAGTTCAAGATGCCTACTATCGAGATCTTCAACGGTACCAAGGACCCTCTCAACCACCTTGACACATACAAGTCTCTCATGCAACTCCACAACGTGCCTGAGGAGATTATGTGTAGAGTTTTCCCTACCACCTTGAAGGGGTCTGCTCGCCAATGGTTTGCAAAGATCAAGCCCTGCTCCATCCACTCCTTCACAGAACTCAGTAGATCTTTCGTCTCCCACTTCATTGGGGGACGCCGCCATCAGAAATCAGTGACCCACCTGCTCACCATCAAGCAGGACAGGGATGAAAGCCTCAAAGGCTACCTTGACCGCTTCAACAAGGAGGTCCTCCAGATTGAGGAGTCAGATAACAAGGTAGCCCTGGCCGCTTTCATTGCCGGCCTTCGCACCTCCAGTTTCATGTTTTCTGTCCTCAAGAAGCCGCCCTCCAGCATGCCCGAGCTGCTGTCAAGGGCCCAAAAGTATATAAATGCCGAGGACGTCACCAAGGCCCGTCGAAGTGAGTCCTCCCGAGGAGGGGAGAAAAGGAAGGACACTCGCGAGGACAGGTGGGAGATAGAAAACAAAAGAAATAGGACGGAGGGAATCTCTGTCAAGGACCGCCTCGGTTCCCCACCTCTGAGAGAGCGACAACCTTTCACACCACTCAACGCTTCGGTGGAGCACATCCTATTTCAGATACAGGATGACCCCACGCTCCGCTGGCCCGAAAAAATGAAGTCATCCCCAAACCGTAGAAATCCTAGCAAGTACTGTCGCTTCCACCGCGACCATGGCCACGACACTGACGACTGCTTTGATCTCAAAAGGCAGATCGAGGAGCTCATACAGCGTGGCCACTTGAGGCAGTACGTTGCTGGCAGAGGACAAGTCCCGCCACCTGGTCCGGACCAAGATGACAGAGAACACCAGCAACCCCTCGGAGAAATCCAGACGATCGCCTAAGGGCTAGGAAGAGGTGACTCCAACTTCAACAGGGAAGTCTTGGCCCACCTACGGGACACCAAGCACCTAAAGATTTTATCTATCCTTTATTAGTTGATTTATTTTTTTTTATTTGTTATTTTATGAAATAAAATTCTGCCAAGATTATTGTGTCCAGAATTATTTTGCTTTCTTAAAATTTACAAATAGCTCCCAGCAGAGCAGTCGCCCAGATGAGGGGTCTCGCCCTCTCCACCTTGGACGCCCTTCATGATGCCAACGAGGGGTCTTAGAGGCGCCCTCCATAATGCCAACAAGAGGTCTCACCCTCTCCACCTTGGGCGACCCCATAATGCCAACGAGAGGTCTCACCCCCTCTCACTAGGCACTCAGCACCAGGCGCCCAATCTCAGGCGTCCAGCAGTAGGCGCCCTGCCTCAGATGCCCAATCTCAGGTGCCCCACACCAGGCACCCAGCAGCAGTAGGGGCCCACTAGGCACCCAACAGTAGTAGGGGCCCACCAGGCACCCAGCTCCTCAGCATCATCTCTCATCTCCTCCATCTCTATGGAGTGAGCCTTTGGTCTAGTAGCTCTCTCAAGTGCTACTCAAAGGTTAGCCTCAAGTTGAGCAGCCCTTTCATACGCTAGCCTCAACTTCTCAGCGACATCCTCTCGTGTCTGCCGCTCGAGCCTTAACAGTTTCACGGCATCCTCTCGTGCCTGTCGTGCAAGCTACGCGGCATCCTCTCGTGCCTGTCGCTCAAACCTTAACTGCTTTTCAGCAGCCTCATGTGCCCGCCTCTCCGCTACCTGGATATCGAGTGCCTTCTTGATCTTCAGCGTATCTGTAAACAAGCAGGGCAAAAACAACAGCCACCTATAGGCATTCAAAGCCAAAAATATAAAGGAAGAAAGCCAAAGAGGAGTGCGGGACACACCTTGTAAGCCACTGCTACGGCAGCCATCTCCCGAGACTACACGTAGCTCGGCCTCTACGACTTTGCTCTCGCGCACGTAGTCACCAAGTAAGCCTCTGCTATGGCAGCCATCTCCCGAGACTATACGTAGCTCGGCCCCTATGACTCTGCTCTCGTGCACGTAGTCACCAAGTAAGCCTCTGCTACGGCAACCATCTCCCGAGACTATACGTAGCTCGACCTCTATGACTCTGCTCTCGCGCAAGTAGTCACCTCTGCTACGGCAGCCATCTCCCGAGACTATACATAGCTCGGTCTATGACTCTGCTCTCGCGCAAGTAGTCACCTAGTAAGCCTCTGCCACGGCAGCCATCTCCCGAGACTATACGTAGCTCGGCCTCTATGACTCTGCTCTCACGCAAGTAGTCACCTTACAAGTCTCTGCCACGGCAGCCATCCACCGACGCTATACGTAGCTCGGCCTCAGCTCATGCAGTCCTCTCTCGAGACGTCCACAGCTCAGACTTTGCTCTCATGCAAACAGTCTGCCTCTCTCTCCAGGTAATCATGTTAGACATTTTAATGTTGAGATAACATTGTTTTTGTCAGGTACACTTTCGAAACTCAAGCCGTCTGCACTGGAGCCCAAACTCTTACAGTAGTACAACAACTAGCTCTGATACACACATGAGTCTCGGTCAGAGAAGGAGTGGGGGCACCATCGAATCTCGCTCCCGTGAAGCAATCTAGCCATCGGACCTTAACAGAGATGCCCCCAGTTAACAGAGATGCACTGGGGGCATCAAACCTCGCCCTCTTGGGAGGAGGAGAAGACACCACCCTAAAAGCACAAGGAGTCTCCATCATCGCCCTATCAACAGGACGTCTGTAATCAGAGACAAGGTCAACCAATGGCTAAGCACCAGAGAGGCGCCGCCCATAGCAAGACTCAAGGTGTCGCCCAAGACGCCCTACCAACCTCTTGGTGTCGCCCAAAATCGCCTGCAATGCTACTGCCTCGCCTGTCAAACTGGCGCCACCTACCAAGTCTCCCCTTACATTTTATGCCATACAGGGGTCCATAGCAAAGAAGGCGCTGGCGTCGCCCATGGGGATGGGTCCTTCCATTTCGCCCACACTGTCCATGGACTCTTCGCCAAAGTCCCTCCTCACTTTGTATCAAAAAAAAAAAGGGGAGTCCACGCCCAAGAGGGCGGCGCCCAAGGCAAAAAAAAAAAAAAGTGTCCACGCCCAAGAGAGCGATGCCCAAGCTAAAGAGAAAAAGAAAGAAAAAAAGGGGGAGCAGTCCACGCCCAAGAGGGCGGCGCCCAAGCCAAATGAAGAAGGGAAAAAGAAAAAAAAAAAAGAGGGGAGAAGTCCTGGAGGCGGCGCCCACTGAAGCTAAGAAGAAAAAAAAAATATAGAAGAAGGGGGAAAGGAGGCGGCGCCCAGGGAGAGAAAGAAAGAAAAAAAAAAAAAAGAGAGAAGGAAAAGTCAAAGAAGGTGGTGCCCAAGCAAGCCAAGAAAGAAGAAAAAGGAGAAAGAAGAAGGGGGCGGCGCCCAACAAGCAAAGAAAGAACAAAGAAAGAAACAAAAAGAAAAAGAAAAAGAAAGGAAGTTAACGTTGGTGGGCTTGTTTGGTGGGCTAGTTTACATTATAATATTTGCATGTCTTTCTTTTATTTACTTTCATTATTATAATATCTTTTCTCCACCAAGACTCCAGTATACATATAAATATATGTGAGACAAATAAGCTGCCCAAGTTAGTTGGTAGTATCAAGGCGTCGCCCATGGCACTCCTCAGCTTCCTACCATCGCCCATGGTATTGCCCAGTCTCCAAAGAATAGAAAGCAAGTTCCGTGGAAAGCAAAAAAAAAAATGCCTATTCAAGCGAAGACGAAGTACATGCCCACAATCTTTTCCTCCCACAGAAGTTAGAAGCTTGGAGCATTGAGGGCAAATGATGAGTCCAAAATTAACTGGGTCAAGCCCAATTTAAATGAATCAAGAAAGCCCGAAGGAAGTTCCAAATCAAGGCTGGGTCAACCCATCTAGAAGGATGTCAAAGCACCAAATGAAGCAAGAGGCCAGCACCAGGGCCAAGGGGGGCGCCGCCCAAGGCCCCTAGGAGGGCGCCGCCCAAGGTCCCCAAATGGGCGCCGCCTATAGGCAGCCCCTTGAGCCCTCCTTCGTCCTCCTCCGTTGTCTTCCCCTCAGTCCACCTCAGTGCCATGGGAATGACTCCGATGCAAGTCCAAACGAACGTGGCCCACTCCAACTCAAGTCAAGACAGGTCAAGACCAGTCCAAGACCTTCCTCCGACTGAATAGAAGCACGAGTGAGAGAATACCGGGATGAAGATTGAGAAGATCAAGTCCTACCAAAATAGAACTTACCAAAATGGTAGAGTACTACCATAACTGTACTTACTAAATTATAGTGACCGCCTCACCGCCTCTCCCAACCTATATAATGTAAGTCCTCTCCATATGAAGGACACGCCTTGAAACCCCTACACTTACCCTCATACACACTGCTCTCTCTCTAGAAGCACTGTAACTCCGATATACACCATCCGGTAACAAATGTTCATCACCTCCTTGAGACCTCTACACCTTGAGCTCTCTACACACACTACACCTTTCTCCACCAAGAGCTTTGTCTTTCTACACCAAGTCTCTCTCCCTCAATGCACTGTAACTCTCCGGAGTTCCATTACTCATCAATAAAGAACACCAGGCCACCGCTGCCGTTTCCGAGAGTGGACGTAGGTCAACCGGACCGAACCACTATAAATCTCTGTGTTGATCTATTTACTGTTTGATTCATTGATTGTCATTGATTGCTCGTTAATTACTCGTTAATTGCATCACAATTCATACTTGACTGTTGATCTTGCCAAAGACAATTTTGTGCATCATCAAACATTACCTTAAAGAGTTGTAAACTCACCTCAAAAGATTGTAAGCTCACCTCACATCTAGATGTTGTACTTTTACCTTTAGTGCTTGTAACCTAACCTGAAATAGTTATAACTTCATATCCAAAGATAGTAATTTTACTATAAATATTTATAATCTCACATCAAAAAGCTGTAATCCAACATTTAAAGATGGTAATTTTACCTATATAGAATGTAATTTACTCTTAAATGATTATAACCTCACTTTCAAAGATAGTAATTTTACTTTCAATTGTTATAACCTTACCTAAAGAGTTTGTACATCACCTTTAAAGGTGATAACTTTATCTCAAAAGTAATAACTTGAATTGACATGTAATAACTTCAATTGTGGTTCCGATCCTATATTTAGTTACATTAAATTAACATGTAATTTTATGAATTTTAAATTCATAAAATTAACATTAATTTAAAATTCATAAAATTAACATTAATTTTACTTTTGAGATAAAGTTATCACCTTTAAAGGTGATATACAAACTTTTTAGATAAGGTTACAACAATTGAAAGTAAAATTAATATATTTGAAAGTGAGGTTATAATCATTTGAGGGTAAATTATATTCTATATAGGTAAAATTACCATCTTTAGATGTTGTATTACAACTTTTTGATGTGAGGTTATAATTATTTATGATAAAATTACTACTTTTGAATATGAAGTTATAACTATTTAAGTGTGCGTACCGATTTTTGCACAATAGATGTATGAGTAGGAACAGGGCATAGGTGAACTCGTATTTACCTCTGACGTCAAGATCCTGCGAGAAAGAGGGAGGCGCGATGTAACGAATGAGAACTTGGTTAGTTAGGACGGGGTAGTAGACTCAAGCCCAGCGGACGGTGGTATATTCCGACATCTCCTGGCAACAAAAAAGAAAGATTAGAAGGGTGCCGGAGTGTCTCCGGCGTATCCCCTCCGACGGTTAAGTCAGTTCTTTTAGAGAGAGAGAGAACATGGAGAGCACTGTACTGTTTTTTCCTTTTTTCTCCTGTGTCCCCCAGTTCTGTCCCTTAGAGGACTATTTATACCTTTTTGGGTAGTAATCATTACAGGCTAGTGAGTAGTAGGCTGTGCCAGTCATGGGGAAGCGCCCTCCCTCTTCTGCAGGGATGACTCCAGTTATTAAATCCTCGGCGTCCCGAATAATTAATGATCTCTTTCCCTGGCGCCCGAACAATAAATGCTCTTGCTTCAATGTAGAGACATTAAATGCTTGACTCCTGAGGTATTCAATGCGCCCCCTTCCGGGCTCCATCAGTCATCATAGACGTCCCATCGCCCTGGGACTTTATTAAATGATCCTCTGCACAGCGGCATGGTGACTGGGACCTTTCTGCAAAGTTGTGTACGGCCTTGTTCATAACACCACGTGTCTATGCCCTATTGGTTGTCAGTCTCGTCTACCCTGTCTTTCTGACTAGGTGGGAAGGGCAGGCTGATGATTCACTGCTTGACTTAGTTCAGTAACTTGAGGGACGTCGAGGCACTCCTTGGGACCGAGATGACGTGCTCCTATCAAGGAGCCTTTTAAACCGAGGATGGATTGGCGTCGTGGAGTCAGACAAGGGTGACTTGGCGCCGAGGACGTGTAGTCGGGTCTTTGTATTCCGAGAAGACTTGGAGCCGAGGACACATGGGAGATGGAGAACACTGAAGTCCTTTGGTGCCGAGAACACGTGTTGCCATCCGGGAAAGTGGAGCACCCATGATGCCGAGGACGCGTGTTGCCTCCCTAACCATCGGTAGTACTGTTGTGCCGAGGCCACGTGTCGTCTCCCTAACCATCGGTGGTACTTTTGTGCCGAGGCCATGTGTCGTCATTGTGAGGCTCTCACAAAATATCCCATCATTAAGATTAGGTTACAAGCACTAAAGATAAAAATACCACATCTAAATATAAGGTGAGCTTACAATCTTTTCAGGTGGGTTTATAACTCCTTATAGTGATGTTATTACGTTTTACAGGGATGAGAATTCTCAATGACACCTTTTAGGCGGTACAGTACTGTTATTTGACCGGACAGTACCATAGACTCTCCCACTTATAAGAGGTAAACTTTTATGGAGACTAGCAAGGAAAATGAGACGTGGGACCACCAATTTTGGCCACACTAACGACAAAAATGAAATTAATTTCAAGGGCTCTATGAACTGTCACTTAATTTACTAATTACCCTTTGGATACTCCACAAATAACGAGATTGCCACTGCGCATGTTCCCCCGAGGCCCCCCTATTTGGTTACCAAACAACTAATGGAGAGACAGACGTATAGAATAAGGTTAAACCCTATACCAATGTTCATTGTTATAAGTTCAGATGTTTTAAGTTTAAATCTTGATAATTTTTTGGCCCTGACCATGATGAATTTATCGCTTATAAATTTTCTAATCCCAATGTGAATGACCTACCTTTAACTGGACCGAAAAGGAGATTAATCGAGGTGTGCCTAAACTAACTTGAACTCCCCCTGACAGTTGAACCCAAAAAAAAATGGGAGGCATGTGTCAAAGCAATTTGTAAAACATCACAAACCCGATACGACACATTTTATTATTAGCCTTAATTTAAATGTTTTTTGTCACAATGTTTGTAAGCGTGTACTAAGTGACATAATTCAAACAATGTATGTAAACTCTAAATGTGTGTATGCACACGTAAAACTATATTGATCATAAAATTTAGAATGACGACATAATAACTTCCATGTTTTTTTTTTCATCTTGAGTTAGCTGATAATTTTATTTATTGTTTGTTTGACATAAGCAATGAGCACAATTACAAAAACTACGTTGGAAACAATACCAGTGGAGACCAAGAACAGAGTTTCTTCTAGAATGTAGTATAATAATAGAATGTCATGATATGGTCAACAAATAATTGAAAAATGAAAAGGAAAAAGGTTCAACTGTCTTAAAATGCATCCCCTTTTCCCCCTTCAATTTTATAAGGGTAAAGCCTACATTATTAGATAGAATCTTTTAAAGATTAAGTCACACGTTTTGAAGATTATTCGTGATCGATTGATCATACTATTGTAAGATTAATCTAATCTTAAAACGTTATAACTTAATTTTTAAAATTCGTACTTTTTTTCCCTTCAAATATTATAATTTTTGGCATTGTATGAAAAATATGTTTTCAGCAGCATAGACTTGCCCCTCTTAATATGGTAGGCTTATTTCAGGCCAAAACTATTGAGGCAGTCTTGAAATTAGGAGCTAGTAAATGCAATCGTAATGTTATTTATACTTAAAAAATTGACATAATTTGTTGATTTGATGAATCACGACCATTGAATAGTTTGTGGGTAAATTATATACGTCTAAAGTTTCTAACAATTTTAATTTTTTTTGATATTGTAGTCAAGTATGTTTGGACCAATTTACGTATACCATGTTCTTTTATTTTTAATCCAATCAAAGACAGATCATCTACGTCGAGACAAGAAAATTCATAAGGATGAATCCTTTATGGCCTAGCTCCAGGAGAATTGTCAAATTTCAAATTCAGAACGTCTGTATTTATAGTTCGTTCTCGTTTCCATTATGTTACTTTTGGGGTTAGATGTGGATGATTCTTCAATTGTATGGAAACAATCTAGGTGCAAAATTAGGTAGATAAAAGCATAATAATAATTTTTTTTTTAATTTTTTGGCCTTGTGGTTACCCATTGTATTGGTCCAACATAAATATTTTGTCAATTGTAAGTTTCAAATGCAATTTAATATTCTAATGGTCCAATAGTATGAAGATTCAAAGTCAAATGTATATGAAACAAAATTGTATGAAACGAAATTGAATTGTATGTGCAAGCGTCATACTCACTACAAAACTTTTGGCCCTAACACTGTCTAAGAAATCAAATTTGGTTTAATTCAACGGCAAACACTTGAAAAACGACTACTATAATGTGGAGACGTTAGAGTAGTTGTTTTGTAACACTTGGATAATTGAACACCACACGACTAAGGTACGTTCCCTTTGGTATTTTGGTAACAATATCTAGGTTGGTGGGAGTTGGTCTACATTTCTATTTCAACTACTAGTCTTCCTTTAGTAGGACAACACGGTACATTACATCGATGAAGGTATTAGTTGAATTATTTGAGATTGATTAGTTGAATTATTTGAGATTAATTACCCGTGTAAAGTAGATGATGTTTTTGTATTATTTGAGATTAATTACCCGTGTAAAGTAGATGATATTTTTGTATTATTTGAGATTGATTGGTTGAATTATTTGAGATTGATTACCCCGTGTAAAATATTTTTGTTATTTGAGATTGATTGGTTGAATTATTTGAGATTTATTACCCGTGTAAAGTAGATGATGTTTTTGTTATTTGAGATTGATTGGTTGAATTATTTGAGATTTATACTTCAATCAGGATCGACTAGTCTTTCCCTACTTGATGGGTCCCTCTAGCCAAGTCACCCATATTGATTAGAAAAGATCCATCACAAACATCTAATTATATCAATGTAATATATGTATGCATGCATCATTATAAAATAATATTTAATATATAATAATTTCACAAAAAATACATCTATGATATATGTCATGAATAATGCAATACTTAACCAACAGATTGGGGTTTTATATATATTCCGGATTTGACCACCAACCGTGGCTTGATCAACATCGAGAGATTTTAGTCACATGTTCCAACAACACGCATATCCTAGAATTGGCTTGATTAACATCGAGAGATTTTAGTCACATATTCCAACAACACGCATATCCTAGAATGCCTGGGCACACACGACTCTCACCCTATAAAATGGTAAGCTTCTCCTGGCAAAATTGCTAAGCCAAACAACAAAATCATATCCAAAACATGGCAAGCTACTCACAAGCTTCATTGTTTGCCCTCTCCCTCTTCATTCTCTCTCTATTTGGGTCCTCAAATGCTTGTGGAATAGCCATCTACTGGGGCCAAAACGGCAACGAAGGGACCTTGGCCGCCGCCTGCGCCACCGGGAACTATCAGTTCATAAACATAGCATTCCTAACCACATTTGGCAATGGCCAAACCCCAGTGCTAAACTTAGCTGGTCATTGTGACCCCCCCTCAGGTACTTGCACCACTCTAAGTGATGACATAAGGGCTTGCCAAAACCAAGGCATTAAAGTGCTTCTCTCCCTGGGAGGCGCCACGGGTAGCTATTCCCTTTCTTCACCTGATGATGCAACGCAAGTTGCCAATTACCTTTGGAACAATTTCCTCGGCGGCCAATCAAGTTCTCGTCCCTTGGGGGATGCCATTTTAGATGGTATCGACTTTGATATCGAGTTGGGTTCGGGTCTATATTGGGATGACCTTGCCAGGGCCCTCTCAGGGTTCAGCTCACAGAGAAGGGTGTACTTATCTGCAGCACCACAATGTCCTTTCCCTGATGCTAATTTAAACACTGCCATCCAAACCGGCCTCTTTGACTATGTTTGGATACAATTCTACAACAATCCGCAGTGTGAATACAGCAACAATAGTGCTGATAATCTTTTGGCCGGGTGGAACCAGTGGACTTCAGTTCCATCTAATCAGATATTCTTGGGTATTCCGGCAGCTCCTGGCGCAGCTAACAGTGGCTATATTCCACCTGATGTGCTCATTTCTCAGGTTCTTCCATCTATCAAGACTGCTTCCAACTATGGAGGGATCATGCTCTGGAATAGATTCTTTGACCAAGGGTATAGCTCAGCTATCATAGGCAGTGTTTGCTCTCCCATGAATAAGTTTGTAATGTTTGAATAGACGCACTAATAAGCTATCATAGCAGAGAGTGCCAGCGTTTGAATAGACGCACTAATAAGTGACAATAAAATTGAATAAGATCGCATATGATATGATGGTTTATGCTTGTCTTACCAAATAGCCCAATACCAAGAAGAGGAAGATAACCTACGCCTGTGATTCATGGGTTATGTGTATTGACCCAAGCCTTAATAAATAGACCAGTTCAGCATTAGGTTAGCTTACACAATTAAGTAAATATGTTGAGTAAAAATTGTCTAGTACTCGCTATTGATCTAAAAATGACAAGGCTCAAATACGGTCCATTTTTTTGTTTTTTTTTTCATTTGATTAAACCGTTCAACTTGATTGACACCCTTTTGCAGAAATTCTCTTCTTCACTTCCTAAATACTTGACCAGATCTTGTACATATTTTTTTAAAAAGGAAAAAACTTCGAGATTCAAATATACAGATATGGTGCAATTGATCATGGTGAGGTTATGCCGTCTAAACATGTGATTGAGTCTCCGGCCCTTAAATTAAGTTTTTATAACATTGTTCTCCTCAATTTCACATAATGGTAGATAATTATTTTTTTTTGTTCAACAATTAGGGGTGGCCGAACCAATTTATGCATATCTCGACTAATCTCATCATTGGTCCGGTCAAAAATAAATCATTCACGTTAGAACTAGGGTATTTATGAGAGATAAATCTCTTATGACCTACAATCTAACCCGCTACTCACTGAGCGGGCGCGCCTTATATATATAGTAGGGGTAACCCGTGCCTAAGGCACAATGTAATATAAATCAACCAATTAATATGGAAAAGTGAGGAGTGAAGATCCCTGAGAAGTAAATTTGTTGGTTATAGATATGCACATATATATATACATCTTAATTTAAAAAGTTTTAAATTTAGTATTTTTGTAAATTATATATTTAAATTCAAAGTAAAGTCAAAATGGATAAAAAGTAAATAATGAATAATTTTATTTGAGATGAATTATTTAGTATTTAAGTAAATAATGAATAATACATAGATTACTCAAGTTAGTATTTAAGTAAATAATTTTTTTTTTAGAGGAATATATCACATAACTTTTAATGATCAGTTTTTTTTCAAACAAACTATAGAGAGCTCAGATTCCGAAGGCTACTCCAACCCGATTAACAATGTACTCGGACCACCACCCGACCCAGTTAGCATTTCCAAATTCAAGTATTCCTTCTATGTCTACTATTTTTTTTTACCCCCTCAAAGTTCACGCTGATTTTAATTTTGGCCCTTGAATTTTTTAATCAATTTCCCCCTTCAACCTTCCACATAGTTTCAGTTCAACCTTTTTTTTTGCTACAAGGTGTCCAGGTTTACGTCAACTATTCCCTCGAATTTAGCTGCTGAACACCGTAACTTGAGCTGAGTTAGAAGTTAGAACATGTCCTTAAAGGGATAACAGTGGCTAGCCCTTAGGGTTATGAGAAAGAATTGAATTTGAGACCTCTGAATTATTAAAGACTAAAACATTAATTTCAGTTCAACTTATCAAATATGATAGTTAATATTTTTATGAAAAAGACATGTCATTTTTCCAAGATAAGGTGTGATATTTTTCAGCAAGTTTATTAAAGAAAGTAATAGATTGAATTAAATTGAAACCATTTTTCAAATTGAATGATGAAAATTGATCGAAAAAAAACTAGGACCAAGATGAAAATTAGGTGAAACTTGAAAACAAAAAATACAATTAACCCATATTTTTAAGTATTGTTTTTTGTTTTATCTTTTTTTTTTTTGGGGTTTTTTAGTTATTCTCAGATCGAATAAACGACCATTTAAAACCTATACTTATAGTAAAACCACTAGAATTAGGAGAGGGAGAGGGAAGGTAGGTTTCGAACCTCATCACTTTGATAGGCTAGGACCCAGTGCCATCTTATTAAGAACCATAGGTTATCTTTCTTCTTCCTTTTTTGAATTTTAATAATGGCAACTAAATCTATAGCCTAACCTTTTCCTTTAAATTTTATGCCCTCATGTCTATATCTGTGGAATGGATGCCTTTTTTTTTTTCCCCATAAATTCCTTTTCTTAATAAGGTAAGTGAGAAGATCACTTAAATAACTCTTAGTTTCATCTGATAGGAAATCAAATGCAATCTCAATTTGAATTCCTGCTTACTGCTTGATAGGGGAACTTTCTCGTCTAAAGGTAAAGGTTAGCTTCCTCATTATACAATGACCATTAAGAACGAAGGACCAATGACAACAACCATGAAGGAGGAGTAGGAGCTAACTTTAATTGAAGTAGGAGCAGAATCAAAACAAAGAAAAATTCACTCAAAAAGGAAATGTTTGAATAATTTTTCTTTAAGAAGGGAAGGAAGAAGTGAGATCGTGTAAAATAACAATTCACTTTTATGTCTTAAAAAAAGGGAAACATAGTTAAAGAAAATTATTCAACCATTTCCTTTTCGAGTTTGAAGTTATACTTTAACAATGAATGCTAAAAAAGATCTTCCAACGAGAGAGCAGTTAACTAGTGCCTTTTAGGCGTCCTTGGGGTGATCTTGTAGTTCTTAACGGGTGGAGATAATGGGGTAGGTCAATGGATTCTTCTTTTAGCTGTATTTCTCAATGAAAATGACAACAAAATCACAAAAATTTCTTGAATGTCTTGTTCAAGAATATATTAGTGATCAGTACTAACAAGCAGCAAATGTCTCAGGTAAAAGTCATGACTTTTACAATTACAAACGTAGCAATCATACACTGGGAACGAAAGAAAGGTAGAACCAAACTTGATTGTGTCAATGATCAGAATCAAGCGGGCTTCTCATAGGTATTCTGATCTCGGAACTCCTTAATGGCTTCTCGTATCGTTCCAGCAACATCAGATCTTACAAATATATGAGTACTATCCAAGCCATATATTATGAACTTCTGGGATTGGGGCAATGAAGCATTCAAGTTGATGATGAATTGCGCCATGGGTATGTCACTGTCAGAGCAAGACATGAAGATGGTAAGAGTAAGAAAGACCAGGGAAGAATGCAAGCAAAAGATGCCATAGGCATTGTGAAAAACATGGACTACTCCTAAGGACCTTTAAATTGTTCCCTTGATAAGCAATGCATGCTCTTCAAATCACATCAAAAAGATATTAATGCACTGCTAGTAAACCAAATCATACCAGTTGCTAAAATTCATGCTTAACAATTTTAACAGCTGCTCTACTTCAAATCACATCAAAAGACAAACCCGCAGGTCAACTATTACAGATAATACAACTTGTAAAAATCCATGACTTGACATGGTTGCATTTCTTCAAATCCCTTATTATGGCTTTCAGCTATGAACAGATATTAAGTTCATCAAAATAAGGTGGGAAGGACCATGCAGTTGGTGGGGTCACCGTTGCCTCTAAACATTTCTTAAATCAAGTATTCACAGCACTGGTGTGAGCGACACCACCCCAACCCCCAACCCCATAAAAAACCAAGTAGTGAACCACTAAACTGAGAGAAGCACACATGAGATGAGCCGTGATCATAAGGTAAAGCTTTAGGTCAGAAACAGTATTTTACCATGAAATTAATAATCCTTTGATGACGTTTACCATGATTTAGCAATAATCGTAGAAGCTTGAACTGCAACATAACACAATGCCAGTGGATAGGATAATCATAACTATTCACCATAAGGGCATGGGCATATAACACCTTAAAAAATCATCATAGCAAAACAATGGAACCAAGTGAAAACAGAGAACTGTTTTTGCAACAGTATCCTATTAACCATTTGTCAACCAGATTAAAAACACTTCACTGCACATAACTCCTAATTTCAGCACACAACTAGTTAAACTCAAATGTTATAAATCACTTACATCATAGACTCCCTATTTCTGTATTAAATGCTACAGATAACATCCAGTTCATTGTACAGTGCAAGGATAAAGAGCACAGTTGTGAGTTCGAACACAAAGGCAGCTAATAATGTCAAATGTTAGTTTTGTATCCATTTTATGCTATCAGTGGCCAAACTGCATAGAATAATCTTGTTTTAAGTGCTACTCATACCATCCAGATAACCAGAATCTTATTGAAGTGTAAAAAATGGCAAGCTCCATCAACTTATACTACTAAAACTACAGCTTTACTTGAAAAACAACACTATGCAAGAGTAATCTCTAATTGTACTATAACAAATCGAAGAACACCTCTAAGAAGATCATTAAAAACTTAGTGACAGGACATGTATATCAAACCAAACCAAGCCTTATGTCTCAATCATTTGAGATTGGCTATATGAGTCCATCTTTGCCATTCATTTCGGTCAGGTCATGCGCTATACGCTCATTTAAGTTAAGTACTTTCATATTTTTTCTTATTATTTTGTTCAATATTAATTTAGGTCTTAGCTTACACTTAGCACCAGTAAGAGAAATTCTATCACTTTTTTTAACTGGTGTCTCTATTGACCTCTGTTGAACATTACCAAATCATCTTAATCTATTCCATATCAACTTGTCCTCAATTAGAGCTACTCCTACTATTTCTCTAATATGCTTTCTAGTTATTCCACGAGTCCACTTTAACATTTTCATTCCTACTACACTCATTTTAACCCGATAGAACATGTATATCGAAGGATGCAAATGTTTTAGTGCTCCAATCAGATACTGAACAATATTGTTTTGCTGCATACATAGATTACATACAGTAATCAAGTAGAACTTCACAAGGATTTCACGAACCCTAATATATCCAATTTCCACAATATATAGGCCAATCAAAATCCCAAATCAGGCCATCACTTTTGACTGACGAACCGCCACTCAACTCGTACCACATTTCTAAATCCAAAAATATTGAAACCCCAATATGAGATTCGGTGAAATCATTACGAGGGTTACCTGAACGAAGAGCTTTCTTTGATCGAAATATGAGAAAGACAATAGGCTTGTTGTTGATGCTCAGAGACGACGGTCTCTGGAGTGCACAGTGACGGCGATCGTTGTGGTGGCGGAATGGCTTCGTACGGTTGCGGTACTGCTCGTCATCCCCGTTGGGTACTGGCAGCATTGGTTAAAGGATACCACTGTCTAAGACTCTTATCTGCAGCACCACAATGTCCATTCCCTGATGCTAATTTAAACACTGCCATCCAAACAGGCCTCTTTGACTATGTTTG
Organism: Ilex aquifolium; assembly: GCA_951799425.1. NCBI lineage: Eukaryota > Viridiplantae > Streptophyta > Magnoliopsida > Aquifoliales > Aquifoliaceae > Ilex > Ilex aquifolium. The sequence goes on along the minus strand of OX637391.1, from coordinate 60,499,657 downwards.
GATACAATTCTACAACAACCAGCAGTGTGAATACACAACCAACGCTGACAACCTTTTGGCCAGATGGAACCAACCAGTGGACTTCAGTTCCATCTAATCAGATTTTCTTGGGTTTACCGGCGGCTACTGGCGCCGCTGGCAGTGGCTATGTTCCACCTGATGTGCTCATTTCTCAGGTTCTTCCATCTATCAAGACTGCTTCCAACCATGGAGGGGTCATGCTCTGGAACAGATTCTTTGACCATGGGTATAGGTCAGCTATCATTGGCAGTGTCTGAATTACTTTCTCAGTCATATTTATCATACTCCTGAATAAGTTTGAATGTAACTCTGGCAGGGAGTGCCAGCATTTGAATAGATGCACTAATAAGTGACGATAAAATTGATTAAGATCACATATGATGATTTATGCTCAATTTTTCTCGTCTTAACCGATAGCCTAATACACAAGTTTCTTGTTACTACCTACAGTCCAAAAGGTTAGATATAGTTAGATTTATCAGAGAGGTTATCATAATAAAACAACATATTATCATTCCCTTAAAATAGATGTACCATGAAATAGAGACTTCAGATTAATCCAAGATAAAAATTGGAGTCATACTGAAAGTCTAACCAAATTATGACAATATTCGAAACAAATAAGAAAAATAAATTTGAAAAACATAAATATCAACACCCACATAAAAGCCTCTGTATCCCCAGCAAAAGCCCTGTCTGATCTTAAAAATGAAATTAGCATCAGTACTCTTTGTATTCATCTTATAACAAAGTTCATTTTCTGTTGCTGAAAGATCGGTAGCCTATTTATAAGAAATTAGCCAACTTAATTATCATGAGTCGAATACGGAATACTACTTGTTGGATGGAGAGATTTTTAGTTTATTGGGGTGCTTATATTTTGTTAATTTGGTTTATAAAGAAGAGTAATATAACCTACGGCGCCTGTGATTCATGGGTTATGTGTATTGATCCAAGCAATTGACCAGATCGACACCCTTTTGCAGAAATTATCTTCTCCACTTCCTAAGCAATTGACCAGATCTTGTACATATTTTTTAAAGAAGGATAAAACTTCGAGATGCGAATATATAGATATGTTGGGATTTATCATGGTGAGGTTATGAAGTCTAAACATGGGATTGAGTCTCCGGTCCATAAATTAGGTTCTTATTATAACATTGTTTTCCTCAATATCACAAAATGGTAGATTTTTTTTTTTTTTAGTTTAGCGGTCAAGGATATCTGGATTAGTTGCGCACTTCAATTAATCTCTTATTTATGAGGGATAACTGTTATCAAAATTCGAACTCTCAATTTCCAGCTCATCTTACCACTTAAGCTACACGTGGAGTTGGTTGGACGGCGGATTCAGGGGTCAATCTAACCTCTCTTCAACCCCTACCCCTAACCCTAATCCAATCTTAATCCGAATACTGCAATCGAATTCAGGCGAGCTCAGATTGAATTTGAGTTACGGGAGGGTTGATTTCATGTTAGAATTTGGGTTGAATAAGTCCGTCAACAATCATGACTGAAATCAGGTTAGAATTCAGTTTGAAATTGAACTGATCCATCATACTTGTCAAAAGGAAAAAAAGAAAAACAAATAAGTCAGCCACAATCATGAAGGTGATAAAAGCAAAAACGAGAGAGAACATATTTTCAGAGAGCTACACATGAACATAAATGGAGAGAAAGACGGAGAGGAAGAGAGAGTAGAGATCATACCTTACACACTGGTCCAGATCTGTTGATAGCAGGTGGAAAGAGGCGCAATGGTCCAGCTGTCGCAAGGCAGATACCGAGGGAGGTGAGAGTAAGAAATGGTGGAGAGAGGTGAAAATAAGATTGAGAGTGAGGGAGGGAGGCAGAGGCGCAGCGCAGAAATAGTCTGGAAGTAGGAAACCTATATATATACTAATTATTTCCGTGCCGGTACGGAATAATAAAAAAAATTAATATATTTGTATTCACACTCATAATCAAATTACAAATATAGAGCAGGAATAAAAAAATTTAAGTACCGATTGTAATGAGGGTAAGCGATGGTGGGAGACGGTGATAGTTGTAGTGGATATGGAGATGACCGCGACGGTGGTAGCTCGTGGGTAGGAATGGTTATGACGGCGGTGGTGGTGGTGGTGGTGGCAGCAGCGGCAGAGGCGGTGGTGCTGACAGTGGGGGTGGTGGCGACGACGGTGGTGGTGGTGGAGGTGGTGGCGGTGAGCGTGGTGGTGGTGGTGGCGGCTGCGGCGACGGTGGAGCAGTTTGAAACACTATTTTTTTTTAAATTACTTATGAAAAATAATTTATAGAAATACTTTTAAAAAGTCACTTCAAACACACTCTTAAGGACCTATTTTTCTTATTAAATATACGGTATTAATATTAGCTGTTAGATTAATTTTAAAGTAAAATTTAAAGCGATAATAACCGCGAATAACAAAAGTCATTTTACTTATCTTTTGAGATTTAAATCGTAAGTGACTTTATTATATATATATTTTTAAATATATCGGGTTGAGCTTAGATTTAATATTCGGATTAAATTCGATTTATATATTTGAGTTGAATTTAATTATTCGAACTCTCAATTTAGGTACGGTCAGAATTTAATTTGGGTTAAATTTAATTATCCGAACTCTCAATTTAGGTACTGTCTAAATTCAATTCAGGTTAGTGTTTTTTAGCTCGGGCCTAATTCAAGTATTAAAAGTAGAGGTGTCAAACATGTCGAGTTGAATGATTACGTGTCGGGCTAAACAGTTGACGAGTGAAAAACATGTAATACATACACTACACGTTGAATAAACAGGCAAAAAACCTCAAAATGAATATGAATCATTTAATAAACTGGTAACACGACACGACTCGTTTAACCCGTTTAATTTTAAACGAGTTGTATTTGATAGAGTCGAGTTAACACGGTAAACTACCCGTTAACCCATTTACTTGTCTGTTTAAAAATTCTATATAATTTTATAAAATTAACAAATTAACACAAAAAAATGCGATTTTTAAGGAAATGTATTTTTACATGGGTTATATATTTTATGTGGCTGGCTGTCACTAAAACAAAATTATGTCTGACTTTTTAAAAATAATTATTAATTTATTATTATATTAATTTTATTTAAACCGATAAATTAGTGATAAACGAGTTGATTTGACTCACTCCGAATACGATCTTTTTATTAAAAGTGTCTGACGTGTTAATCTGTTTACCACTCGAACCCTTTAAGTTCTCATTTAAACTCGCTTAACTCGTTTTGAACCTTGTCAATTAATCAAATCGTGTGAGATTTTGACAAACTTAATTAAAAGTCTCAACCTAAATATGTTTTTTTTTTAATTGGGTTCGGTTTATCCGCTTAATGTGTATTAATGATAGAAGCTCTGAATCCTTAACCACGTGTTTGGGTCAACCCCACCAATAAACCATTATAAAAGGGTGCCGGCGCTTGAACCATGGCGCAGTAGCTGCACTAGTTTCCTCAATTTCAATTGACTTATATTATTCTAATAAATATGACTACTTTAAAATATTATCAAGAACGAAAGTGGATAGGTGGTCCTCATTCCTTAATATATTTTTAGAAAAAAGAAATAAACCAATCTTATAACTAATATTATGGCCTGGCCAAAAATTTAAAAAAAAACTAATTGCAATTATAGAATTTCCATCTATAACATTACCTAATTTGCTGAATATGTTAAGAATTCATTTTAATTTCAGAATAAGTCTTTGTTTGCCAAGTTTTTAGGAGTCAGTTTCCTAGTCTTTAGAAGTATCTAAGAAGTTGAATAATCACTTGTAACCACTTGTGTTAGTTTCTATTTTTTAGCTTCTACTATGAAGTCTGTTGCTTATTTTTTGCTAAGTCAGTTCATGTACTCTGCTATTTAAGTGGTTGATTGCAATGAATAAAACTACATAAAGTTTTCATCTGTTCTTATCCTCTTATATTTGTATCATTGGTATCAGAGCCATAGCTCTTATCTTACTTCCTGGTGTTTTTCTGGGTAATAGCAAATAGTCTCTCTTAATGGCAACAGAGACTTATGTGCAACCTGCAATACTTAGATTTGATGGTCACTATGATCATTGGAGTATGCTGATGGAAAATTTCCTGAGATCCAAAGAATTTTGGACTCTCGTTGAAACTGGTATTCCACATTCAGATTCCAGCACTTTGACCGATGCTCAAAAGGCAAAGTTGGAGGAACTACGCTTGAAGGATATGAAAGTAAAAAATTACTTATTCAAGCAATTGATCGGACGATCCTGGAGACTATTTTCTGCAAAGATACTTCAAAACAAATTTGGGATGCGATGAAGCAAAAGCATCAAGGCACTGCAAAAGTGAAGCGGGCTCAACTCCAAGCACTTTGTGGCTAGTTTGAGACTCTTCACATGGAACCGACGGAGTCAATTGAGGAATATCTCTCCAGAACCATGTCAATTGCAAATAAGATGAGAACGTGTGGAGAAACGATGGCAGAAATTACCATCATTGAAAATATTCTTCGATCACTAACCTCAAAGTTTGAACACGTGGTCTGTTCGATTGAGGAATCAAAGGATCTTGATGCCCTTTCCGTTGAAGAGTTGATGAGTTCACTGAGGGTCCATGAGCAGCGAATTAATCAGCATGTAGCAGTGGAGCAAGCACTGCAAGTTCAACAGTCATCCAACCAGCAATCTTCCCAACAAAAAGGTTGCAGTCGAGAAAAGGGTGGAAGCAGCAACAGTGAACAATTCATACATGGTAATCAACCTCTCGACTCCAAAGGCAAAGGTAAGAGACATCAAGGTGGAGACCAGGAATCAAAAGTATTTGAAAAATCCAAAGTCAAATGCTACAGATGCCACTGGTATGGTCATTATCGTTCTGAATGTAGGACAAAATTTTATAAAGAAAAAGGAGGAAAAACATAAGCAAAATCAAATTTTGTAGAAAAGGAAGATGAGATTTCTCTTCTTATGGCTTGTAATACTGCTGAAAAGACCCATGAAAGAATGTGGTACCTAGACACAGGATCTAGTAACCATATGTGAGGAAACAAGTCTATATTCTCTAAATTAGATGAGTCCTATCGTTCCTCTGTCAAATTTGGAGATGATTATACTATATCTGTCATGGGGAAAGGAAATATTCAGACTATCTCGGATGTATTTTATGTGCCAGGTTTGAAAACTATTCTATTAAGTGTATGTCAACTTCAAGAAAAGGGATATGAGATCATCATTAAGGAAGGAGCTTGTCAAATTCATGATCCCAAGAAGGGTTTGATTGCTCAAGCTAATATGACCACAAATCGGATGTTTCCTTTGTACATCCAAAATGATGCTCTTCCTTGTTTCTCTGCTATGGTGAAAGATGCAGCCTGGTTATGGCACTTTCGCTATGGACACTTGAACTTCCCCGGTTTGAAGCTGCTCTATCAAAAGAACATGGTGTCGGGACTTCCAAAGATCGATCATCCTTCTCAAATTTGTGAAGAGTGTGTTCTCGGCAAACAACACCGTGATCATTTCTCGAAAGGACAAGCATGGAGAGCCACAAAGGTGTTAGAGTTGGTGCATTCTGATATTTGTGGTCCGATTGATCCTCCATCCAATGGTGGTAAGAGATAGTTCATTACGTTTATTGGTGACTTTAGTCGGAAAACATGGGTCTACTTCTTGCAGGAAAAATCTAAAGCTTTCCTAGCATTCAAAAGCTTTAAGGCTCTTGTTGAGAAAGAAGTTGTGAGAGCTATTAAAATTCTTCGAACTAATCGTGGTGGAGAATACACCTCACGGGAATTTACAAATTTCTGTGAAATGCAGGGAATCAAAAAGCAGCTTACAACATCCTACACTCCACAACAAAATGGGGTTGCAGAAAGGAAAAACCGCACAATCCTAAATATGGTGCGGAGTATGCTGCTCAGAACACTTCTTTCCAAGAGGTTTTGGCCCGAGACAGTCCTATGGAGTATTCATCTCTTAAATCGGAGTCCCACTGTTGCTGTTCAGAATAGGACGCCTGAAGAAGCATGGAGTGGTAGAAGACCGAGTGTTGATCACTTGAGAATCTTTGGGTGCATTGCATATGCACAAGTTCCTGACGTGAAAAGGAAAAAACTTGATGATAAAGGGGAGAAGTGTATTTTTCTTGGAGTCAGTGAGCATTCAAAGGCCTATAAGTTGTATAATCCCATCACCAAGAAAATCATCATCAACCGTGATGTAATCTTTGATGAAGAGAAAACGTGGACATAAGTTGATAATGGTACTGCCCAAAACATTCCTGTGAACTTTGATGATGAGGGTCAAGAAAGAGATTCTCAACTTATAGTTGATGAACAACCACCATTGTTGCCTAAAGAAGAACAGCCTGAACTTGCAACATCGTCTCGTCCTCAACGTTCCAAAAGAAGACCAACTTGGATGCAAGATTTTGAAGTAAGTGGACTTGATCAATCGAATGATCCACTTATACATTTTGCCTTATTTGTAGATTGTGATCCGGTCTCATTTGAAGATGCTGTTAAAGAGCCAAAGTGGCAAAAAGCCATGGATGAAGAGATGGCAGCCATTGAGAAGAAAAACACTTGAGAATTGACGGATCTTCCCAAAGGACAGAAGTCAATTGGTGTCAAGTGGGTCTACAAAACAAAGCTGAATGCGGAAGGAAAAGTTGATAAGTACAAAGCCCGCCTAGTTGTAAAAGGCTACAAGCAGAAATACAGCATCGACTACAAAGAAGTTTTTGCTCCAGTTGCAAGACATGATACCATTAGATTGGTACTTGCAATGACAACACAAAACTCTTGGCCCATCTTCCAGTTAGATGTAAAGTCTGCATTTTTACATGGAGATTTGCAAGAACAAGTATATGTGGATCAACCTCGAGGTTATGTGCAACAAGGAATTGTGCAGAAAGTAAACAAGCTCCTCGAGCTTGGTTCAGCCGCATCGCAGCTTATTTTTCAAGGTCAGGCTTTCACCAATGTCCATATGAGCATACTTTATTTATTAAATCTGGCCTTGCTGGTGAGTTACTAATAGTATGCTTATATGTGGATGATTTAATTTTCACTGAAAATAATAGTGTCATGTTTGATGAGTTCAAAGTATCGATGATGACTGAGTTTGATATGTCTGATCTTGGGCTCATGCACTACTTTCTTGGCTTAGAAGTAGCACAAACTCCTACTGGAATCTTTATTTCACATAGAAAATACGTTCGAGAGGTTTGGAAAGGTTTCAAATGGCAAATTGCAATTCGGTTGGAACACCAGTTGAACTTAGCTTGAAGCTAAGCAAAGATCATGAAGGCAAGATGGTAGACAAGACTCTATACAAGCAAATTGTGGGGAGTCTTATGTATTTAACTACAACCAGGCCAGATATAATGCATGCAGTCAGTCTTATCAGTAGATATATGGAACATCCCACAGAGTTGCATCTCTTTGCTGCCAAAAGGATCTTCCGGTACTTGCAAGGAATGAGTGACTTTGGCTTACTCTTCAAGAAAGGAGAAAATTCTGGTTTATTTGGCTTCACTGACAGTGATTATGCATGTGATCCAGATGATAGAAAGAGCACCTCAGAATATGTTTTCATGTTGGGATCAGGTGCTGTGTCTTGGTCATCAAAGAAGCAACAAATTGTCACTTTGTCCACCACCGAAGCTGAATTTGTTGCAGCTGCATCATGTGCATCTCAAGCAATTTGGTTGAGAAGACTTCTTGAAGAATTACACTTTTAGCAACAAGGCTCAATTCCAATCTACTGTGATAGTAGTTCAGCAATTAAACTTTCGAAAAATCCAGTTCTACATGGAAGAAGCAAGCATATAGATGTGCGGTATCACTTCTTACTCGATCTCGCAAAGGATGAAACCATTGATTTGATATTTTGCAAAAGTGAAGATCAAGTTGTTGATATTCTCACTAAACCCCTCAAATTGGGCCTGTTTGTAAAGCTGAGAAGATTGCTTGGTGTTTGTTCTAGGGAGAATACAGTTTGAGGGAGCTGTTTCTAGTAGTTGAGAAGGACAAGTTGCCAACTCTTTCTAAATTGAATTTCAGAGAGCATTCAGTTTAAGGGAGGGTATTAAGAATTCAATTTAATTTCAGAATAAGTCTTTGTTTGCCAAGTTTTTAGGAGTCAGTTTCCTAGTCTTTAGAAGTATCTAAGAAGTTGAATAATCAGTTGTAACCACTTGTGTTAGTTTCTACTATGAAGTCTGTTGCTTATTTTTTGCTAAGTCAGTTCATGTAGTCTGTTATTTAAGTGACTGATTGTAGTGAATAAAACTACAGAAAGTTTCCATCTGTTCTTATCCTCTTATATTTGTATCAGAATACATCCAATGATCCATCTAAATGTTTGAGTAGTTTGATTCAGTCAAGCGTATCAACAAAACCCACAAATATATATATGTGATTCACCTAATATATTCAGACAAGCCAATGAAACTATATTCAGGAATGTCCACTCATTATATTATATTATTATGTTCAGCAAATAAGATTCAAAAGGACGAGTCCAAAAGTTAAATCTAAAGATGAACAAATCGTTTGAATAGGATTTGAATGTATGGATCGAGAAATGAGGTTTGGAGAGAACAAGCCCTTTTAGCGTGATTGTTAATTAAGCAACAAATAATGTGTAATACTATATGTAATTTTTCGAATTCTTGAAAATGGTCAACCCCGGACTTTTTTATTTTAAATTCATCATTGTGTTCAAATACATTATAAGCATTTTTTTTATACGAGAAGATTAAGAAAATATGAAAAGAGTTTACAAAGTTTCCAATAATAAAGTCCAGAAGAGAAAAGTAATAAATAATTCTATTAAATTTTAGCTATCTTAATTTTGGAACTCGAACCCAATATTTAAAATAGGACTATTATAACTCTAATTTCGTTTTTTTAAAGTATCATTATTTTCTATCAGAAATACTATGTCATTTACAATCCCAACGTATTTCGGATGTTTGAAGGCCACGTTGATCCGATGTGATTTAGAAAGATTATTCTTTATTGATGGTGATCAGTCATGATATCCATAACGTTGCTTCTTTCTCAATCAAATCCTGATTTTGTTTTGTTTTTACCGATCATCGAGCCTGATCAACTCGACTTTATTTCCTGCCCCGACCTCTCACTTCGTTCCGTTTTTTTCTGTGTGGTTCAGTAAAAGAAAAATGATTTCAAAGGGAAATAAAAGGCAAATGATGAATTTAAATTTCACAAAAAAAAGAAAAGAAAAGAAGATAATTACCATTTAAATATTGGCTAAAAAACAAGCCGCGTTGACCTCCACCCACCTTCCCGAATCGCACCATCGCCCAGTCAAAATAGTATTATTAGTCGGGGCCATTACATTCCCATATGAATAGAACCTTCATTTTCTTCTATAAAATATGTTATATTGATCAAATTTTGGAACTAAATTTAGAACCCAAATAACATGGCAGCATATCATTTGGAATATTTATTTTGGTCCAAATGATATGACATCAAATAAAGAAGTCAAAGTTAGCTGTCATGTCATTTGGCTCTAAATTTAATTCCAAAATTTAATTAGCATTATTCAAAACGATAAGAGAACGCCAAGCTATTGCACTCCAAGCAAAAATGGATACAAAACCTCAAACCACTCCTCTCCTTCTCTCCCTCTTATCCTTAACCCTCTTCCATACCTGTCTTGGTGGTGGTGGTGGTGGCCGTGACGGTGGCATAGCCATCTACTGGGGCCAGAACGGCAACGAGGGAAATCTCTCCGAAACCTGCGCAACCGGAAGATTTTCATACGTCAACGTTGCCTTCCTCTACAAATTCGGCAGTGGCCAAACCCCAGAAATCAACCTTGCCGGCCACTGCAACCCCGCCGGCAAAGGTTGCACCTCCGTGAGCGACGGAATACGCGACTGTCAGAAGAGTGGAATCAAGGTGATGCTCTCCATTGGCGGTGGCGTTGCTAGTTACTCTCTTGCTTCCAAATCTGATGCAAGAAACATCTCACAATATCTATGGACAAATTTCTTGGGTGGAAGCTCATCTTCTCGGCCTCTTGGCGATGCTGTGTTGGATGGTATTGATTTTGATATAGAGCTTGGATCAAACAAATACTGGGATGATCTTGCTCGATATTTAAAGTCTTAAAGTTACAGTAGGTTTGGAAGAGGAAGAAGAAGAAAGGTGTACTTAACAGCAGCACCACAGTGTCCATTTCCTGATAGGTCCATGGGCGCTGCCCTTAACACAGGCCTTTTCGACTATGTTTGGGTACAGTTCTACAATAATCCTCCATGCCAATATGTTTCCGGCAACACCGATAACCTGAAGAATTCATGGGTTACTTGGACTACATCGATAAATGCAACAAGGATTTTCTTAGGACTTCCGGCATCGCCGCAGGTTGCCGGGTTTATTCCGGTCGACGTATTGACTTCTCAGATCCTTCCGGTGATAAAGAAGTCACCCAAGTATGGTGGTGTGATGCTTTGGTCAAAATATTGGGATGATCAGAGTGGATATAGTTCATCCATTGAGAGCAGTGTCTGAACTGAATGAGTCTTACATTTGTTTTTGCAAATTGGGAAGTGTTTATCATTTCATGAACTAATGTATGAATGACTCTTTCTTCAATTAAGAGCAGTGTTTGAAGTTTGAAATGAATAAGTCTTCCATTTGTTTTTCATTAATCTTCCATTTGTTTTTCATTAATCTTGTTTCGGGAAAGGCTTATTGTTTCGTGATGTAGTATAAATAATAAAATTGTACTCTTTCTTACAGTTTAATTTTTTAGAATAGATGATTGTTTAACATAGTATCAAATAAATAAAACATATTTTTGATTTTCTTTAAATTTAGACCGCATATGAGAAACGTGTTAAAGTATAAATATTCAAATTACATCCTTTTCAACAACTTAAACTTTTAAAGTAGATAGTTGTTTATCCTTTCACGAAGTAATGTATGAATAATGACTTTCTTTAACTTTCTTACTTGGTCCAAAAACATTCCAGGTCGACTGGGTCCTCCAATCCACCATTGTACGTTCTCTGAGCTTTTTTGAATCAAGTGGAATTTGTTATTAATGTAAATAGGACCTACACTATATAAATGAATCATCCACCGATATTACTTACCATTGAAGAAAACAGAAAAGAATTCTATCAAAAAGAATCTGAATCTATTAAATATGTTTTTTTTCAGAGTAAGTGGGGGAAGAATCTTTAGGGATGATTCAGTGGCCAGGATACTTTGTTTTCCAGTTGTTCTCCTGTTGTATATTCTCATCAATTATGTGAGAATTTTTTTTACTTATGTTTCCTGTGTAACGACAATATTTCCAATCGATTGAAAGAGTAATGTTATTGAGACCTAATTTATTGACATAATTTGTTGACCTAATTCATTGTAATCTTTGGATTCACTGTAGACCCCATTAAACATTGAAACTTGATGTTAATTCAATGATTTTTATAAAGCCACATCATTATGTCAACAAATTAGATCAAATTTTTAGGTCCAAATAATATTACTCTTAAAAATAGGACGGATCATGAGTTTAAATTGACTATCAACTGATGCCCACTATAGTAATTTTACCTCTTCTATGTATAATGAACTAGTTCTCAAAGTACTGCAAAAAACAAAGACTATTTTTCTTTTTTGCAGTGTTTAGCTATGAAGCACGGATACTTCGAAATGGTCAAAGTATTGGTATCGAATACGTTTTGGATACCGATACGCCTCCGATACGGCTGGATACGTATCGGATACGGCTGAGACGTATCCGAAAATTAAAAAAATAAATTTGATTTTCGGATACGGCCGGATACGCCTCCAATACGGCCGGATACGCCTCCGATACTTTTCAGATACGGCGGGGTATTACTTGAATTTTTTAAAAAATATAGGGGCACAAGAGCAAATATGTTTCAGCCCTTATTTGCAAATATGTATGATTTATAAATGATAGAATGGTTAATTATTATTATATATCTTTGGTAGATGTGTGATTCACTTTATAAATCATAATTATTAAATTAAATATAATAATAAAATTTAAAAAATATATATATTTTATGGATGTATCCTAGCCGTATCCGTATCCGTATCCGTATCCGTATCCGTATCCTATTTTTTTAAGTTTTGCCGTATCGCCGTTTTCGTATCCGTGTTTCATAGGTGTTTAGTGTTGTGTAAAGCCATTGCTACAGTAGTCTTCTGGGGCCGGCCTTGGAATCTATCACATAATGGGCCGGAGACCAATGGACAAAAGAAATTCATTAAAGGGTGGGAAAAAGTCCAATTACATGCGGTTAGGTGAAACATCCAAATTTAGGGCCGACAATTGACCCGAATTATTCGGGTTCGGCTTAGAAAAGACTCGACTCAAAATCAAAATATGAGCCGAGATTGAATAATTTTTTAGACTAGTGTAAAAAATGAGGCTAAAAGGCTTGGTTCAAACTCACAAAGTTTGGCTTGTTTATATGTAAAATAGTCAAGCTACTTAAGCTCGACTTGAGTGACTCATTTTGGACTCGACTCATGTTCTAAATAAGTCGAATTTTAATAATTTTTTAGACTTGTTTAAAAAAAAGAGTTCGCAAAACTCGACTCGATTATCGGCCCTAACTAAAACTCTTCACTCCTGCCCATTATATGAAGCATAGGTTGAGGATGATCTATTTAATAAAACATAAGGGAAGTTAAATTTTATCTCTACACATTTTCCCCCCTAAATCCATCACATCACACCAATCACCTCCATTTCTCTTTCTACCCCTCTTTCTCTCCCTCTCTCCCCAACTCTCTATGACACACACAAACACGTATTCATTCACAGACACAAAAATATTGCACACACAGACACACGATCTACCCCCCCTCCTGTCTCTTTCTCTCTCTCGCCATATATGATGAATCGTCACAGAACCACAACCAAGGTATGGTCCTCCCCTCCCTTCCCTTCCCATCCCCTCCCATTTCCTCCCCTCTTCTTTCTTCCCCATCCCTTGCTTCACTCACAGACATCCTCTCCCCATATTCTCTCCCCCAAACCCCCCACAAAGACCCACCGTGATCTTTTTCTCTCACAATGCACCGTGATCCTCTGATTTTTTAGTTTTTGGGTAATTTTTTTTACAGGTCTGAAAATTTGGGTGTGGATAGGTATCATGGGTTGTTTGGATTGAGGGGTTGTTGATAGAAAATTGCCTAAAACTCTTGGGTGTAACTGGCAGCCCATCAGAGAGTATTAGACGAAGAGTAGTAGTGGTTACGTGAGTGCTTCAAATTTTGAATTTCCAACTCTATTTGTTTGTAATTTTGGTTTTTCAATTCTATTTGTTTTCAAAAAAAAAAATTCCATAGTTGGATTTTGATCGAATAGCAACTGAGTGAATGGTTGGATTTTTGTATTCAATTATTTTAGTTTGATATAATTTATAACATGTGTTTGATGAAATGTCTCCAAAAAGAGCATAACATGTTTTTGAAATGTGTTGCATGTGAATAGGTTAAATGCTAGTAGTTTAATAATGGTGGTCTAAGGATTAGTGAGCCATGATTATTGTATTTTTTTTGTTTGAAATATGTATGTGAAAATTCTGGGTAATATTATATAGGAGCAAGATCAATGATGAACTTCAAGGAAACATCAAAGAGGCAACTTTTTTCCACCTCGCCAGACGTAGGAATATTACAACGAGCAGTTGCCAAAAAAGAAGCACCGTCTCACTTAGTAGTGCTTACCCACTTTACACGGTGCTTCATTCGATAATACGCGTCTAAGGATCATAACACACACCTTTCCTTTAAATAATCCTTAAAGAAAAACCATATCTAGCAATATTCATATTCATATGAACACTTCTTTTTTGATGCCTGAACAGAACCCATGCTGAATCGATAATGTGATTGTTAATTGTTTCAGTTATATGACTGTTAATACAAAAAAGTGTATCTAATGCATTTGTTATTAAGTGAACTAAAAAGGATGGGAATTTCTATTATTTTGGTATCAATTAATTGTCTACTCATTTTAATGAGCATCTTAATTGTCCATGTATTCGAATTTGACATCTTAGTTGTCCATGCATACCTCTGGAAGTTTTAGCTCAAGTGATCATGGTAAATAATTGTTTAATTGGTTGATAATTGTCTTGAGGATTTGTTCATCATGAATCGATTGGGGAAAAATAAACATGACCTATTTGTCATTATGCTTATTAGGACTACATTCAAATATATAGGGGAAAAGAACGATTATGTTTTATTGGTGTGCTTTATATAGGATAGTTGTTTAAGGTGCACAAATTTGGTTTGGGCAGTGGACTTCAACGATTTTTAGGTTGAAAGGTCAGTGTAAATGCTTGATTTCAATCTCTTTGTTGTTTTGCCTCAATGAGTAATTTTAGCCTGTAAAACCCGAATTTTTTTTTTTATTAAAATCCTAATTAAATGGGTAAAATAGTAATTAATTGTTAAACAACGGGTCAAAATGTGAATTTTTATGTAATTCAGATGATGAAACAGATCTCACCGTTGGATTCGTCTCGCGAAATCTAGCTACCCAGTAAATTTTTGTAAAATTTTGAGATAGTTCACGAATTACGAAGTGATCGGGTGTCGCGCGACTAAAATAATTGTGATCAGATTTTAATTGCAGGATCCGAAAAATAATTTAAAGTTAATTCAATAAAAATATATTAAATTTAACACGGGATGAGATTTAATTGATTTAGAATAAAATTAGACTCATTAAAATTGAACGTGTGGCGCGATGTGTGCAAAATAATTAAAACTGTATAAAGTGGAAGACTAAGTCAGCCTCCAAACTTCGGCGAGACAGAGATAGAAAAGAGAGAAAGAGAAAGAGAAAGAGAAAAAAAAAAAAGTTAGACCTCCTGACCTTCTTTTTCAGATCTACGAAGATTTAACTGTCTAATCGCTTCGGGCTAAGAATTAAAATTGTTTTACGCAACGAGAGTTACGCAACCATACCAAAGATCGTATTTTTCTCCAAAAATATCAAGTACGAGAATTTAGGTCTAAGGCTTGGGAAGCTGAATTTAAGCTTTCCTTGGAGTTTACTACGTGGGCTCACGCTACGAGAGGTAGGATTTCCCCTATTTAGATGTAATTTCAACCTAAAATATGGCATATGAAATGGGCAGGCTAAGGTTGTATATCACATGTTAGGTCTTGACTAGTGTAATTAGTGGGTCAAATATATGATTTATAATTAATTTTGTAATTAGTAAAAACATATTATGATTAACTTGGTGTAAGTTAATGTTAGTGATTTAAAGCATGTTAATTATACATTAGCATGACTTGATGTTTTAATGGCATATCAAGTTTAATAAAATTATTATCTTGTTATGTGATTATGAAATAATATGTATGTTAAATGATTTAGCATATGATTATTGTGGTGAACTTGAGCTTATGTTTATAGAATTAATAAATATGTTGCTATGTTGAAAGTAATAAACATGCTAGTTGTGTAAATTGATTGTGCCCTCTAGGTGTTTGTTTAAATGCCTAGGTGAATACAAGTATGTTAGTTGAGTTGATTATCTTACATAACATGTTTAAGATTGTGTTGAAAATATCATTATATTGCATTCATTATATAATGGACATTATAAGTGGTACCAAAGGCAATTGCACATTGCATTGCATTATGCATGTGTTGCACTACATTCATGGACATTGACATGGGTGAGAGTGTGTGCATGGTATGAAAATTAATCACCACATAGGTGGTTGATCGTGGGCTCGGGAAAGTCGCACCAAGGTCCGGCTGAGTCGCACGAAAAATTAAATGGATAAATGTGTCGGGGATAGCAAGAAGGGCTAGATTCTCCCTCGGGTGCAAGACCTGCTTACTTGGTTTATACACTTTCCGACGGTGCAATTCCAGAAAAGTGTAACGGCGGAAACGGAGCCGCATGTGGGATGTCCTGAAAATCCATTGATGGTTGGTGTCCCATTGGTGTAATAGCATAAATCATCTCCCCACAAAGATACAAGAAAATGAATTAATTAGTTATTCAGTGTACATAACACTAATGGCGGGGGCTTGGAATGCTTGGATACATACGCATGACATTGCATGTGTTGTGTGAGCTCAGGATGGGGCTCGGTATTGGTATTGCTTGCATGAGTCTCATCTCATGGCATGACATGATTTATGATATATGTTCTTAATATACATATTTGAATGAATGCATGAAATGATTGTTGCATGTAACATTTCATATGCATTTGGGTTAAGAGGTATTCTCTATAGGAGTTACCTTATTGAGCGTTGGCTCACCCTTTATGAGAACATTTTTCAGGTATCGCCCAGGCGTCCACCGAAGGCGAGGCCATGGGCTCGCTTTGACGACAGAGCCGATTTGTGACTCTTATTTTGACTTTTCAGTCCCTTGTATATGTTTACTTTTGGCCTTGTATAATCTTTTGTAACAAAAACTTGTTTATATTTAAAAGACATGTATATGAGACTCTTTTGAAACATTTATTCTTTTATGAATGAATGTACGTAGTGATGATGATTATGGTAGTATCTAATACTATACAATTGAGTATGGATAAATGGACCTGGTGTGGTCAATGTTGTAGGATTGTACAGGGTGCGTTTTGGGTAGAGCTCCCTGTACAAATGAGACTCTGCTCTAATTTTGTTAAGTTATAGATCCCGGTAATTGGGATATAACGGTATGGTATCGAATTACACGGTATCCACGGGTTGATGGGTGATCAACCGAATAATTACAGACACTCAGATTTTGGGGCGTCACATAGCCCCTGAGATTGTGAAAAATTAGTTTTTCTACTTTGACAGATAGAGACACATGACAATTTTATACTTCTTGCTCACACTTCTTTTTTTCTACTTTATTGTTGTACTAGTAATTGCCCGTGCCTAAAGGCACGGGATAGCAAAAAATTAAATTAAAACCGAAGAATATTACATTGCCTAGCAACCTAAAACAAATCGTCAATTTGAAATAATTTTTACTTCATTTATTTTAATATAAGAAATTGAAATCAAGCTAATCTCTACTATTTTTCAGAAATTTCGATAGAATTTCCTCTAAAAATAGGAGCCCAGAAAAATCTAAACCTGTCTATAGAATTTACAATCATACATAACAATCATTATAATACCCCATACCACCACAATCATCAATATACCCAACCACCATACCAAACATCATTTCATACCCAAAATAACATTTATAGCATGATAACAAAAAGAGAAAAAAAAATCAAAACTTCTATGACAGTTTAAGCTCTAGTTCCGCTCCGATTCCATAGCATTTCGCATAATATCAACACCCGCATAATAAAAAACATCACCTAAAACAGATCCACATTGAGATTTGCCAAATGAAGAGTTATCCGATTTCAGTATTAAGTTACTTTTAAATACCAAAACTATGCAACAAATAATAATTTATTATAACTAAAATCAAATGTAAAGGTCGCAACAAAAAAATCAACAAATTCCGTATTCACATGTTAAGTCAAGTTTTCGACAATGCGATTCAAGGTTTAATGTGATTAATGATTAAGTATTTAAAATTCATAAAGTTCGAATACGATTAGAAGACAATACTGGATCTAAGGGTGATGAAGGTAATTCTACCGATAAAAAAAGTGAGGGTTCAAAGGAGGAGTCAAGCAAGAATACTTTGACCCAACTCTGTACATAGTCACGTAATCCCAATTCTAGTCAACAACATATTAAAGATATTTGTAAACCACAACTTGAAAAGAAACTCACTTCTTATTTAAAAAAAAAGCCTCTCAAGTGACCACACCAATAACCATCTGACCAAAATCAATTACAAACGCCCCTTCACAATAATGGTGCTTAATCATTTCTTGGAACCCTACTGATCTTACATTGGAAAAATGTACTTTGATCTATTACATCCAAAGCTTAGATAATTTGGAATGCAACCAATGTAAAACTATAAATAGGTAAGAGTTAGTAAACTGAAAACACAATTAATTTACCTTGTATTTGCATCAATTAATTTCATAACAATGCTCAAAAACACGACAAAAAATTTCCAAAGAAAAAAAAAGTATTCACTCACGTATCCTTATACGCAATTCACATCGAACTTTTCAACTTGAAGAAAGTTTAAAGCACGGTTTAAAATGAGGACCAAATTCAACAAATCACACGTTATCATCAAAGCATAGTTTTACAATGTGTCCTATATTCCCAAGCCAAAAAATTAAGTCCATTTTCACCAATTCTCTCTCAATAACCAAACTATGATGATCATGTATTAATCAAGTAACCATTACTGTCAAAAATAATTAGACACATTCAATCATAATCTAATCTTCTTTTTTCTGAACGATAACCCAATCTTGGCTATTCCCCAAGACAATGATGCCTAAAATTCTAACTTACAACATAATTAAACTCAAAAACATATAACAAACCAAACACAATAACAATTAACTGAGAGAGGAGAGAGAGAGAGATGAAACTGAAAACTGAGTAGAGATAAGAGAAGGGATATAAATACCTTTTATACCAAATAATGCCCACAAATTAATCTAGTGTTCCCTGATAGAAATGAAATCATAGATCAACATCATGAAACTCAAATTAATCTAACTCAAGTTGTTCTATAAAACCCATGTCGAATGTAAAAATCATTAAAGCAACTCACAAATTACACCAAATTCACCAAAAATCCAGAAAAAAAAAAAAAAAAAAACCAAATTCACAACAATCAATACAAAGCTCAAACAAAAAATTCACTGAGACCACCAAATTCATAAAATCGAACAAAAAATAAACAAAATCCAAAGCATGTAAACCCAAAACAACCTAGCTAGGGAGAAGGTCGCCTCGTAGGTGCAACAAATTAACTTTTAATAGTTTTGCCTAAACAAAATCAATCTTGTACAGACTGTCGCATAGATTTTTCAAGTATATAATTAGCTTAAATCTTTTCATTGACAACTAATCAAGGAAAACCTCCATAGTTTTAGATAGAGTAAGTGCAATTAACCAATTATTAAGTCAAACAACCCAAAAAAGTCTGAAATGACAAAGTTTAATGAAATCAAAAAAGTCCAATGATAGAAATGACAGCTCTAGTGCTTATCGAAGTCTCATCAAGTGGCCTTACATAAGAGTCCATCTAGCACTGTTTGGCTAGCAGTCATAATTAACCTATATATAAATGGAAGATTAAAAGAAAATTTTGAAAATCAGAGTTATCTTGCTCAAATGTTCATCAAACAATGGTTGTGTTATATAAAGCACAAAAAAATGATCTTGGAAAGGCTTCTTATTTTAAACAATTAAACTACACCCATTTAAACAATGAAACTAAACCGAGATCTAATGAACCGATCCACATTCACGCACAAATAAACTCACACAATAAGAGCAAGTTTATAAATTTATGAATCATCTCCCAAATTAAGGGTGCGAACAAATAGCTACAAAGCAAATTAAAAGACAAACTTACAAATAAGTTCAAACTCCATCAATCAACCTCCAAGTAAACCAAGCAAACATTCAAACTATTTAACCCAAATAATAATTATTTTGGTATAATCCCAAAATTATCCCAATTAATATATGAAAAGTTTATTTAAAAAAAAACACATTCCAGAATCCCAAGTGACTCTCTTAGCACAAACATTCCCAAGTAGTCAAAGAAAAAGATAATCTCAAAAAACATAACACCACATGTTAATTCACAATCACAACCAACTAACAACTGCCGCCATATAAATTAGCTAGCTTGGTGAAAAAAAAGGAGGAAAATTGAAAAGGAAACCAACACGTACCTTTATTTTCTTTCCAAGAATATCCTCTTGAGCACTGTACCATTTAAAAGCAAGTGGGTTCTCGATAGATGGGTCCTAAACATAGAAAAAGAACATTAAGTTATCTACTCTTATTTTTGCAACTCTAAAAACTCTCATAATAGTTCAGTCCCTTAATATTCAAACTCTTCGATGCTCACCCACATGGAATCAAAGAACAAAAGGAATTTGGCATATTCCTTTAGTATTTTCAATTTAAACACAAATGCTTGCATTGAATTAAATTATTGGTAACACAACTCTATCAAGAACTACTTTAGAACTTCAAGTATACACAAAACCAAATGATTTTTATTGATCAACAAAAATAACATAAAAGCAGCAATTGACCCATAATAGCCATTAACCACCATGATAGACACATAACAATTAACCACCACGATAGACAGAAACACGACACCAATGGCACAACCCACTATTGACATAGAACTAACAAAGCGTAAATATATACCAAAGATTTATGAGCAATGATAAAAGAATCATGACCTCATGTTTTGCTTTCTTATTGTTTATAGAATTTCATCCATACAATGCAAGGTACTTGGAAGATGTCAAAAAAAAAAAAAATCATCTAAACATACCTGTAACCAATATAACCTTCTAATTTCAATTTGTGATTCATTCAATAAAACAAATTGACAATTGCCTATCAATTTTGTTTTTCTCATAATAAGCATGGAATTGTTGTAAATAAATTAGACATAAAAATTCGCACCTAATATAGAATTTCAAAATGCAAACAATTCAATTTACATACCTACTTCCTTTCCATTTTCCATGACACTCCGCATCGATCACACCACTTGATTTTCAAAAAGGTAGTTGAAAAAAGGGTTCTCGACTTAAGTGCATATCACCTAAAGTGCCTCAAGTGTAATTCAAAACCACGTAGTCACGTCAAAAATATGCAACCAACAGTAATGCCCTTATACCTAGGTCTCTTATATACATGCCCTTAGACGATGTCATCCATAAAGCAAACATGTATATATACGTATTTTTGTGACTTCTCAAAACAAAACTTAAGATCAAAATTGCTCAATTTCTCAACCACATAACTCTTGACATCATTACATCGCAACAAATTATAACTCAAACTCACTAATCACCTCACAACATCAAACAAATCAGTAAAAATAAATAGCAACAAAAATTATCGTGATCAAAATGACCCTAGTTGTAGTAAAAAAGAATTTAATTACAGTTGGAATTAATTGAAATGATTTGTTTGTGCCTTGAATTAATATACCACATAACTCTAGAAATTAATTGAATTACATGCACACACTCACATACACACATAGTCAAACCAAATTCACCAAATTCACATGACCACTACCGTAGCAAATAACCATTACCATTAACGCCAATATTCAATGGAGCATCAAACAATCTTAAGAGGAAGCAACCAATTACAATGTTAATGTAATGCATAATCCAGTGATAAGATGATATCGTAGTTCAAGAATTCACTGACCACGGTAAAGCTTGAAAGTGCAAGGTTCATCTCTGTTTGTGCCTTGAATTAATATACCACATAACTCTAGAAATTAATTGAATTACATGCACACACTCACATACACACATAGTCAAACCAAATTCACCAAATTCACATGACCACTACCGTAGCAAATAACCATTACCATTAACGCCAATATTCAATGGAGCATCAAACAATCTTAAGAGGAAGCAACCAATTACAATGTTAATGTAATGCATAATCCAGTGATAAGATGATATCGTAGTTCAAGAATTCACTGACCACGGTAAAGCTTGAAAGTGCAAGGTTCATCTCTGTTCATCGTCGAACTAAACTTGGTTTCATCAAGTAACATGGGTACATAGTGAACTGGAAAACACAAAGATGAAAATTGTAAGTAAAACTAAAAAAAAAAAAAGGTTATCACTTGAGAACACATTTAAGATAAACCAAAAAAAAAAAAAAAGCTTTAGCTATCAACATCACAAAAACATACACCACATGAAACTCATCCACTGATTCCTAAAAAAGCTGAAAAAAAACAATATTTAGGAAACAAAGTAAATTTATAACTAAAACATCGGAATTCTAAGTTTATTTAGCAAAGGGATGATCTCCCTTATTCTCTAGCGTTACAGGCTGAGCTAGCTCTCACCATGAAAGGGAATAAGAGTCGAGCTCTCTCATCCATACTGTCCAAGTTGAAGGTCATTAAATTAGTCCTTGGTTTGAGCTAGCCTGGATTGCATAAAAAATTTAATAAGTGCATTATTTAACTTGAGCATTATGATTTGTTATAAAGCCATACCAAAACTAAACATGTCTAACCCATATCAAAACTAAACATGACTAACAGTATAAACCCGTTAACTTTCTCTGACAATGCAACTAAACAACAATTAACATTTAATTAAAACTTAAGTTAGAAATACCTCTAAAAAAGTTAAAGAGAGCAAGGATTTCAGACCAAATTCATCACTAAATTTTGGGTTTTGTCTATAGGGCTGTAGTGATTGTTGTGATTGTTCACAGTTCTTTGAGAAATTTCATCAAACACGTAGTGGGGTCAAAAATTCGTCACAAAATTTTTTTGGGGCTACCCAACCGGTGGCACAAAAAGTTCATTACAAAGAAAAAATAAAAAATATGTAGTTGTTCTTTAGCTAACCAACTGATGGGTGGGGTCTGGATCTGGGACAAAAATGAAGTCGTGTGTGTGAAAATCAGAGATGAATTTATTGGGGTTGTGGGCCTGTGGAGTGGGGCTGGTGAGAGAAAGAGAAATAGAGGTGTTGACAGAGACAAATAAAGGCGGAGAGAAACCCGGACAGAGATACGCAGCGGGTATGAAACTGTGCAGGTGTGTGTTTGTCTGTGTGTTGTATTGTGTGTGTGTGTGTGTGAGTTGAGAGAGAGATAGAGGTACCTGGGCCATGGCAGGGGAATGATCGGGAAGAGAGAAGGAGAGAGGGGGGTCTAGGCCGCTGACCGCCTGGTCTTCTTCCGGCAGAGGAGCGAGAGGTGGGAGAGAAAAAATGTTCCAGGCATGCAATGTTGATAAGGAGAAAGGAGATATGGGTATTGACTGTTGATGGGATTGTGTGACAGGCGTGCAGTGTGTTTGGGCGGGATTTGGGTTTTAAGTGGGATGGAATGTGAGCCATTGGATTTAATTAGGTGAATTTAGATGAGATATGAACCGTGGATTTAAACTTCAATTAAATCATAACCGTTCTTCTGCTTTTCTAAATTGAGAGGATTGATTTCAATTGGAAAAATTTGAAATTGCCTCTATCTTATTAGTATAGATAAGAGAGATTCATAGAACATTATAATCAAACATATCAATGCTTTTCATTTCATGAACTAATGTATGAATGACTCTTTCTTCAAGTAAGAGCAGTGTTTGAAGTTTGAAATGAATAAGTCTTCCATTTGTTTTTCATTAATCTTGTTTTCGCTAATTGGGAAACGTTTATCGTTTCGTGTTGAAGTATAAGTAATAAAGTTACACTCTCTTTAACAATTTAAATTTTTAGAATAGATAGTTATTTAACATAGTATCAAAAAAATAAAACATGTTTTCAATTCTCTCTAAATTTAGTCTGTAGATAAGAAACGTGTTAAAGTATAAATATTCTAGTTTAATAGATAAGAAACGTGTTTGAAATAGATAGTTGTTTATCTTTTCATGAAATAGTGTATGAATAATGACTTTCTTTTGACTTTCTTACTTGGTCCAAAAACATTCCAGGTCAATAGGGTCCTCCAATCCACCACTGTACTTTCTCTCAGCTTTTTTGAATCAAGTGGAATTTGTTATTAATGTAAATAGGACCTACACTATATAAATGAATCATCCACATATTTTACTTCCCATTGAAGAAAACTGAAAAGAAATATATCGAAAGGAATCTGAATCTATTAAATGTATTTTTTTTTGAGAGTAAGTGGGGAAAGAATTTTTAGGAGTGATTTAGAGTGTGTTTGGGATGACTTATGAAATCCAAAAAATACTTTTTTAATAAATATTTATCAGAAGTGTTTATAAAAAAATCACTTTTATTAAATAAGTATTGTTTGGATATTCAAAATTTAAAATATTTAAATTAATATATTTTATAAAAAATACGTTTGGATGTGAAAATACTTATTTGTGCCATAATTGTTAGTAGCATTGAATGCACATATACTACACATATAAAGATACGCAAATATATATATATATCATACACAAAAATATCACATTAAATCTCTTTATCTAATATGTTTTATTCCCAAATTAAATCTTGAGAAAACTTAACAGCTCTGCCCAAGAAAATAAATGAATATACATGACCGCATATACATATAAACACACATATATGATTAGAACGAGCAAATTCACTTGTCTGTGTCCCCGAATGAGCTCAATTATATGATTCCAAACGAAAGCCTCAGCTCTTTGGGGCTCAAAACCCTAAATTTGGGACAACTATCGAGCGCAACTGCATGGTGATCCAGAACGTGAGGAGAGATTGAGTGAAGACTGAAAATCGATGAGTGTGTCTCTTCTTACATCGGTTGGCTCTGTTCAGATTTACAGCCTCCATTATTCTCTCTTGGCGAGATGAGAGAATAAATTGTCGGTGTCGACGTCGACTACCTTCAGTATAAATTTGATTCAGTATAAAGTGATAATCTGATTCAGTATTCGTGCCCGCCTACCTTCTTAAAACGCCTCCATCATCATGATTTTGGAAGCTTAAAGGACCACCGCCTCTTCGAATTCGTGCGTTTCTTGGTTCCTTAAAACTTGGGATTTCCTGAAGTTTTCATAAAACTTTGGACTTTCTATTGCCTACAAATCTTGGAGTTTCTTCTTGTCAGCAATTCTTGCCTGCAAATCTTGGGTTTTCTTCTTCCCTGGGTCTTTTTCCCGTGTTCTCTGTCTTCTTCTTGATTTCCATGACTTTCCCTCTTACTCTCTTGTTCAGGCAACGAGCTTCTACTGGGATTGATATGAGGTGACATTTCAACTTCTAGTTTCTTCGATGGTAATCTCTTCAGAGTTGGAAGAAATCAGGAGGCGATATCTTCTTCCTGCAGACTTGCCCTTGCTAGTCCCTACTTCTAACGAACCCTATAACTTCCTTCTTCAATGAGAGATTTATTTTTTGTAGGTGCTTTCGAGATGGGCCTTCGTCTGCCCATCCATTGGATGGATTCTTGCCTTCTATGGGTTGTGCCCCTCTCACCTCTCTCCTCACTCCTCAAGGCTGGGGTGCAATGATTAGCTTCTTTCTTTTTTGGCGTCTGTAAGGCAACAACAAATTCCCTACTGTTGCCGAGTTCCTCTATTTCTATGAGCTTGATGAGGACAAACTCCCTTACTTCAGCTGCTTCAGATGGAGGCGCCACTTCGAACCCCCACTGGTCCTCGATGTTCCCTCATTTCCTGAAGGATGGGCTCAACGCTTTTTCTTTGCCTCTGGAGATTCTTGGAGGTCTACTGAGCAGTGCTGCGCAAGTTCTCCGGTCCCTCGTTCTTGGGGGCGCTTTTTTCATAGAGGTAGAAGCTTATAGTCATGGTGATTAGTTCTCATTGCGCTTCTCCTATGCAGGTACTAATGGCGCGTGAAACGTGATTGAGCAGATTACGTATACTATTCGGTTTGATCTGAGCTGCGAGGCTCTGGGATACGATATGATAGCGTACTGGGGGAAAAAGGGAAAGTTGCACAGAAGATTTATAATGGTTTACCAGCTTGGGGGCTCGGCTAATCCACTCTTCAAGAGAGTCTCTTGCTCCTGTAAATTATATTGAAAATGATCAAGGAAATACACAGTCTTCTTAGCACTATATTGGTTGCTTGCCTCGTGGTGAGGACATTATTCAATATTTATAGCTTAGTTCCTAGTTCTATGGGGTCTGGGGCGAGATCTTCGCCTCCCACTCATATCGTTCCACTTGATTTCAGGCGATGGTTAAGGTGGTTGAGTTTCTTGTGCCTAGATTGGTATTTACAGCCGTTGAGGGGGTGTCTAATGGTTGCCAACTATCTTCCACTCATTTTCTTCGAGGTGTAGGTCGAGGGAGCCCAAAGTTTGGACCTCTGAGGTCAGACTCTCTTGGCTGAGCTCCCTTCCTGACCTCAATTCCCGAGCTCAAATTTAGAATTTTTCTTAGGTATCATCAGATTCATGTGGGGCAATCAAGATAATGCAAATCCATCCATCATTTTCTAGTCATAGCTCAATGCTCGATGACAAATGAGACTTAAAACATGTTCTACACCGAAATTAAAGAAATACTAAAAAAATTATACCTAATTCATCAAACTAATGCTTACAACAAGGACTGTTAGAAGTGAGTGATAGGCACATAAACCACAACTCAAAACGTAAGAAAAACAAAGAAGAGGACGTTGTATTAAGAACTCTAGCGAGGTTGGGGAAGGAATATTACGAAAGATATGCTCTCTCACTTTGTGTGTTGAGCTCAAAACTAAAAAGGCAAACACATTTTATACGTAGAGTTGATAATTAAACTGAGTTAATCGAGCTTGACTTAAGTTCGGCTTGTTCAAACTCGATTCGTTTTCTAAACGAGCCCAAACTTGAACAAGTTTTTAGCCTCGTTTAAAAAATAAGCCCCACAAGCTCGGCTTAAACTCGACAGACTCGACTCGTTTATGTGCAAATATTCGGGCTCGATTCGGGCTCAACTTATTTTTAACTCATTTAGAAAATGAGCCGAACTTGAACAATTTTTTAAACTCAATTAAGAAACTAGTTTTTCAAGCTCGGCTCAGGCTCGTTAGACTAACAGACCTATTTATACGAGCTTGTCTTACTCTCACCGCTCTGCTGTGCCTTTGCGTCGTCTTCCACCTCGCACTTCTCCTACTTCATCGTTTTCAGCTTCTTACAAGCCGCACTTCTCAACCAGTAAGCTCTTGCTTTGTCTCTCCTCTGCATCGAACAATTTTTTGAAATTAATGCTCGATAATTACGAAACATCGGTGCTGAAATATGAATCGTACAGTTGTTAATCCAATTACACTGAAAATCCCACGCGATTGATGCGACTATGAGCCTTTATGTGCTTTACATAAGAAATTTGTTTTGCTGCTGATGTAATTTATCTGCGTTTATGTCTTAAAACCCCCACAAGGGGTCTGGGGAAGACACTGCCGGCTAATTGTATTATCGTTTTTTTTCAATATCTCCTTGAAACAGAGATCAAGAGATTGTCCCTTTTCAAGATCAAAGCCTCTTCTTCAGAAGAGACATCTGAATCTGCTGAAGGTGGGGAGGTATTCTCGAATCTGAAGGAAAAGGTGAGCCTACCAAATCTAATTGTATAAATTGTCATATCGAATTAGGCATATATGCCTATGAAAGTTTGATGGCCATCACCAGCTAGACAACTGGTTCAACTCCTTTCTAGTTTTGGCCCTAATTTTGGCAGGTATAATGATTGTGATATATAATTTCTCACATGTATTACGAAAAAATTCACATTATAGTCAAGTTTATCGTTAGCATTTAACATTATAGTCAAGTTTTTCATCAAGCATTTGGCATCCCCCCTTTATTTCAGTTCAACTAATAATTCACAAATTGCTAAAATCATACCACATTCACTTTTTCTTCTTTATCTAACTGTTGATTTCCTTGAAGACCCTTTAGAAATCAATTTTCAGTGACACTGATGTACAATTTATTATTCTAGCCGTTACTTCTATTGCTCTTAGGCCAGGCCATAAGAAATCAAAATCACGAAATCACATTATATCGATAGATTCTGAGACATGAAAGGCGGGGTGCCTCAGCAGTTCGTGGCATGTGTATGTTAAGAGTAATAATCTCTTACAAAACTCGATCACATTGGATCATGTCAAAACTCGGAATGCTTGTGGATTAGCTAACATGCATATAAATTTTTGATCTTTTGTCATGAGTATGTTATACAAACGATATCATTTTGACAAGTAGATTTTATTCTCGCAGTCTAGCAGAAAAGAACTAGTCAGTGACATTGAAGACTTGAAGAAAAAAATTGCTGGAAATGAATAGAACACATCAATTGTGCATATCTTTTGATGGCTTACTTTTGGGCATTTATCAAAACCATAATGAATGTCTCTCTGAAAACACGAGGGTTTATGTAATGTATGTAGTGACTATTTTTCTCTTTTCTTTCTGTAGCAATCTGATATCTTTCAGCAGTGATAATGAAAGATATGCTTCAGAAATAGATTCAAATTCATTGCACACTTGCCTATGCTTAAGTTCGTGTTTGATTCCATAGAGATTAAGTATCCGATAATCCGATCTGAACTGAATAATTCAATTAACTTGAATTTAAGCATATTGTATCTGTTTTTCAATCTTTTACCATCAAGTAATCAAGTAAGTCCATCGTATATTTATATACAACATTAGACCATGATTGAATCCGGTATTGCTGTTGTAAAAATTGGATACGTTTCAACAGGATATTAAGGATTTGAATTTGAATTTAGATTGATGATACAAATATAAATTCATATTCAATTAATATAACTCGAATTTGGATTACATTCGAATCAAATTTTGATGCAGCGGAACTCCCCACCCCACAACTCTTCCTTACGGGTGTTCATAGGGCAGGACAGACTAGACTCATGAAATTTTTTTTAGGCTAAATTTGGACAGGATAGACCCAAACCCTTATTCCGGTAAGATATTGGGTGGGGCGGGCCGAACTTTGAGTAGGGTAGGTTACCTGCAATCCAACCCTCCATTCATCATCGAGTGGGCGGGCCTTTTATATATATACATCTTTATTTAAAAAAAATTTAACTTATTATTTTTGTAAATTATATTTTTAAATTCAAAGTAAAGTCAAAATAGATAAAAATTAAATAATTAATAATTTTATTTGAGATGAATTATTAAGTATTTAAGTAAATAATGAATAATACCTAAATCACTCAAGTTAGTATTTAAGTAAATAACTTTTTTTTTAAGAAGAATATGTAACCTAACTTTTAATAATCAATTTTTTATCAAACAAAGTGGGTGAATGGGTGGATTTTTGGGGCGAGTTTAACAGATTTTTATGGGTGGGTTAATGGGCCAAATTTCGGGCCGACTAATAAGCTTGAGTACAAATTCAAGTCTCTTTTGAAGGATACTAAGCTTGGGTTCGAACATGCCAACTATTGAATCTATAGGATTTCGAGCCTTTTTTTTCGGACCAAGTAACAGGTCCCATGAGCCAACCCGACCTATAGACACCCCTACTCTTCCTTGTCCAACATGCTTTAACCTTTTCTTTTTAGTTCAACGGTCAGAGATGCCTAAACCCACTTACGCATACTTTAACTAATTCTTTCTTTGATCCGATCAAAAGTGTATCCACACCAGGACTAAGATATTCACGAAGAACAAATTCCCTACGGTCTAGCCCCAAGAGATTATCAAAATTTGAAATCAGATCATCTAAATTTATAATTCATTTATGTTACCACTTAAACTATCCCTTAGTTTAACCTTTCATTTTCTACTTCCAGACCTTCTTTCCTGTTTCCTTCGTCCATTACTGTCAGTTGAGAAGTTGGCTTTACATTTTTGTAAGCGACACAAGTATTTTTCAATTTGGAGACGGCTAAATTAAGTAGCAAATTCTGCAAGTTCTTTGACTGTCAAAGACGTGTTCTCTTGCCAAGAACAAAAACTCTCAAACCTTACCAAACTTCCAACATTTTTTCAATCCTTTTGGCGTCCTTATACGAGATTGTGATTGAGATTGACCAACTAATCATCTAGGATGGCTTAAGTCACCGAAAACTATGAATTGTTTAATCAGTAGTCGCACAAAAGAACATTTCCCAGTTCTAGAGTTGAGGGTTTTCTACTTAGGAAGTTTTCTGAAAATGATGCCTCAGTGGACCGAGTCTGTGCTTAGGTACTAAGATCACTGTAGCCTCATAAACCCACCTTACCAGTTAGCTGCTAATAATTTTAGTTAAAAGATCTACCAACTCTGTGCAAGTGTACCAAAAGAAGTGAAAGAAATTAAAATGTCGCATCTTGCAAAAGATTTATATTTAGAAAATAGTTTATAAGTGGTAATTAGTAAACAATCTTACCTCGTTTTATAAAAATTAATTTTCATTCTGGAAAATATGACGTATCACTTGGGCTGGTGATCTCTAAGAATTCAATCCAATCTAATTGTAAAGAGTAGCATTCTTCAATTATACTTCCAGGCATAAACGGTAGCTTGAATGAACATTGCATAGCAAAAAAAAAATGACCATTGCATAGGGATTGAACTGCGGGAAACTTGATTGGTTGACCTAAAGAGACAATATCCAATTTTGAGACACACACATACATACATAATTGCATAGGACAATAACACTCCGACAGTCACAGATTTGGAGGCAATATTTCATGTGTCCCGCTTGCAAATTGATGAGAAATTGAGAACTGTAGTAAAAATTGTGTCATAGACGTGCAGTGGAGAGCCAGTGATGATAATTCTAAGTGACCGTGGTAACTAGTCCTCTGGAAGCCAAACCTAGCTCCCTCCTGGCTACATCAAAATAGAACCGATCAACCGAAACGATCCCTAATGTTATTTTATATTAATATATTTATATTCACTCTGATCACTTTAATTTATTTTACAGTAACAACATCTAAAGAACGATTCGACAAGTTCATGAGCGCATTACACGTAGAAGGGACAAGATAACTAGTGGACATGGCATGATGATCATAAGACTATGACTGACGGGCTGCACTGCACATGGCTCCTTTGGACCCTCCATCTCTTTTTAGTTTGAATTTTCCAGTCAATGAAGGTAATGGACTGTTTCCAAGTGAACAGTTGACTTTGGCAGTTGTTAGGCAAGTTCTATACTACACCCGAATGACCAGACTTGAGTACCAGTCTTACACGCATATCCTAGGATTCCTGGACACACACGACTCTCACCCCTATAAAATGGTAACCTTCTCCTGGCAAAATTGCTAAGCCAAACAACAAAATCATATCCAAAACATGGCAAGCTACTCACAAGCTTCATTCTTTGCCATCTCCCTCTTCATTCTCTCTCTATTTGGGTCCTCAAATGCTGCTGGAATAGCCACCTACTGGGGCCAAAACGGCAACGAAGGGACCTTGGCCGCCGCCTGTGCCACCGGGAACTATCAGTTCATAAACATAGCATTCCTAACCACATTTGGCAATGGCCAAACCCCAGTGCTAAACTTAGCTAGTCATTGTGACCCCCCCTCAGGTACTTGCACCACTCTAAGTGCTGACATAAGGGCTTGCCAAAACCAAGGCATTAAAGTGCTTCTCTCCCTGGGAGGTGCCACAGGTAGCTATTCCCTTTCTTCAGCTGATGATGCAACACAAGTTGCCAATTACCTTTGGAACAATTTCCTCGGCGGCCAATCAAGTTCTCGTCCCTTGGGGGATGCCATTTTAGATGGTATCGACTTTGATATCGAGTCGGGTTCGGGTCTATATTGGGATGACCTTGCCAGGGCCCTCTCAGGGTTCAGCTCACAGAGAAAGGTGTACTTATCTGCAGCACCACAATGTCCATTCCCTGATGCTAATTTAAACACTGCCATCCAAACAGGCCTCTTTGACTATGTTTGGATACAATTCTACAACAACCAGCAGTGTGAATACACAACCAATGCTGACAACCTTTTGGCTCGGTGGAAACAGTGGACTTCAGTTCCATCTAATCAGATTTTCTTGGGTTTACCGGCGGCTACTGGCGCCGCTGGCAGTGGCTATATTCCACCTGATGTGCTCATTTCTCAGGTTCTTCCATCTATCAAGACTGCTTCCAACTATGGAGGGGTCATGCTCTGGAATAGATTCTTTGACCAAGGGTATAGCTCAGCTATCATAGGCAGTGTCTGAATTACTTTCTCAGTCATATTATCATACTCCTGAATAAGTTTGAATGTAACTCTGGCAGAGAGTGCCAGCATTTGAATAGATTCACTAATAAGTGACAATAAAATTGAATAAGATCACATATGATGGTTTATGCTCAATTTTTCTCGTCTTAACCGATAACCTAATACACAAGTTTCCTGTTACTACCTACAGTCCAAAAGGTAAGATATAGTTAGATTTATCAGAGAGGTTATTCTCGTGAATCGAATTTATTAAGGTATAAATCATAATAAAACAACATATTATCATTCCCTTAAAATGGATGTACCATGAAATAGTGACTTCAGATTAATCCAACATAAAAATTGGAGTCATACTAAATGTCTAACCAAATTATGACAATATTCGAAACAAATAAGAAAAAAAATTTTGAAAAACATAAATATCAACACCCACATAAAAGCCTCTGTATCCCCAGCAAGCCCTGTCTGATCTTAAAAGTGAAATTAGCATCAGTACTCTTTGTATTCATCTTATACAAAGTTCATTTTCTGTTGCTGAAAGATCGGTAGCCTATTTATAAGAAATTAGCCAACTTAATTATCATGAGTCGAATACGGAATACTACTTGTTGTATGGAGAGATTTTTAGTTTATTGGGGTGCCTATATTTTGTTAATATGGTTTATAAAGAAGAGGAATATAACCTACGGCGCTTGTGATTCATGGGTTATGTGCATTGACCCAAGCTTTAATAAATAGATCAGTTCAGTGTTATGTTAGTTTACACAATAAGGTAAACATATTGAGTAAAAATTGTCTAGTACTCGCTCTTGATCTAAAAATGACAAGACTCGAATATGGTTTAATATTTTTTTAGAAAACCATTCCACTTGATCGACACCCTTTTGCAGAAATTCTCTTCTCCACTTCCTAAGCAATTGACCAGATCTTGTACATATTTTTTTAAAGAAGGATAAAACTTCGAGATGCGAATATATAGATATGTTGGATTGATCATGGTGAGGTTATGTAGTGTAAACATGGGATTGAGTCTCCCGTCCATAAATTAGGTTCTTATTATAACATTGTTTTCCTCAATATCACACAATGGTAAATTTTTATTTTTTTTAATTCAACTATCAAAGGCATGTGAACCAGTTGCACACTTCAATTAATCTCTTATTTATGAGGGATAACTATTATCAAAATTCGATCTCTGAATTTACTGCTCATCTTACCACTTAAGTTACACGTGGAGTTGGTCGGACAGCGGGTTCAGGGATCAATCTAACCTCTCTTCAACCCCTACTCCTAACCCTAATCCAATCTCAATCCGAATACTGCAATTGAATTTAGGCGAGCTCAGATTGAATTTGAGTTAGTTAATTAGGGGTTGATTTCATGTTAGAATTTGGGTTGAATAAGTCCGCCAACAATCATGACTGAAATCAGGTTAGAATTCAGTTTGAAATTGAACTGATCCATCATACTTGTCAAAAGGAAAAAAAGAAAAACAAATAAGTCAGCCATAATCATGAAGGTGATAAAAGCAAAAACGAGAGAGAACATATTTCAGAGAGCTACACATGAACATAAATGGAGAGAAAGACGGAGAGGAAGAGAGTGTAGAGATCATACCTTACAACTGGTCCAGATCTGTTGATAGCAGGTGGAAAGAGGCGCAATGGTCCGGCTGTCGCAAGGTAGAGACCGAGGGAGGTGAGAGTGAGA
This sequence comes from Ilex aquifolium, assembly GCA_951799425.1. Lineage (NCBI taxonomy): Eukaryota > Viridiplantae > Streptophyta > Magnoliopsida > Aquifoliales > Aquifoliaceae > Ilex > Ilex aquifolium. The sequence goes on along the minus strand of OX637391.1, from coordinate 60,466,134 downwards.
AATGGTGGAGAGAGGTGAAGATAAGATTGAGAGTGAGGAATCTATTACCAAAATACCTGATTTTTTAAACTTAGGGCTCGTTTGGTAACGTTTACGATTTTAGTTTTTTTTTAAAATAAAAAACAGAATCAATTTTGGTTTTTTTGTGATAAAAATTAAAAATTTAAAACATGTTTGATAGTCATTTATATTTACAAACTTGTGAAAACAAAAATAAAAAACTTGTTTAGTATTATGCCAAAAATTTATCACCCAAACCCCACCACTGAGAACCCAAAACCACTGCCAAAACCCACCCCCACTGACCACCCCCCAACCCAACCCCACAACCACCGAAACCCCACCATTGAGCACCCAAAACCACTGCCAAAACCTACCCCACTGACCATCCCCACAACCACCGAAACCCCACCATTGAGCACCCAAAACCACTGCCAAAACCCACCTCCACTGACCACCCCCCAACCCAACCCCACAACCACCGAAACCCAACCCACAACCACCGAAATCCACCCACCACCACCACCGAATCAGGAAGAACGATCAAAACCCAATTAAATTCATAACCCAATCAAATCCCCAATCAAATCCACCCACCACCACCGAATCAAGAGGCCTTCCCCAATCAAATCCCTAACCACAGCACCCAAATCCACCACCACCAACCAACCCACCACACCACCACCACCCAAATAGAGAAGGTTGAGAGAGAGAGTGAGAGTGACAGAGGGAGAGGGGGGGAGATGGCGTCTGATCCCTGTGCTTTGGGTTGTCTTCGTGTGGTTCGGCTGCGTGTGCTTGGCGACGAAGATGACAGGCGAGAGAGAGAGAGAGAGGGAGGCACGATGAAGCTGAGGCGACGAAGACAGAGGGGTTAGGGTTTGGGTACTATTTATATGGATGCCCAATAAATATGTCTTTTTGGTGCTAATAAGGCTCGAAGCCTTGACTTCATGAAAAGCAAACGCGCGTTAAACGTTTTTCATTTTTTCAAAAACAACTTTTTAGCGTTTTTAAAAACGGAGCCGATTTTCAAAACGATTACAATAAAAAAAAAACGAAAACAATTACCAAACGACTTTTTTTCTCTTGTTTTCTCCAAATGTCAAAACGAAAACGAAAAACGAGAAATAAAAACGTTACCAAACAGCACCTTAATTATCAATTTATTGTAGTTTTCAACTTATTTACCAAATTATCGCTGTTTTAAAAGCGGATTTGGCAAGTACGACTTCATGGGAAAAGCGGATTTGGCAAATCCGACTTCATAGTAAAAGCGAATTTGGAAAATCCGACTTCATTGGAAAAGCGGATTTGGTAAATCCGACTTCATAGGGAAAGCGGACATATCAAATCCGCCTTTATATGGAAAGCAGACTTGCCAAATCCAAGGTGTAAGCCAATTTGACTTATATATAATTGTGTTGATCGCCAAAAGAATATTTGACTATTTATTGAATACGTTTGGTCTCTCTGATTCTATTATTTGTAAATCAATTACTCACATTTATTAGTTACTATACTAAATAGTAATTTTTTATTTCTTTGTTTCTTTAATTACATCATTTAAAATTATTTTTTACATATTATTTTTTAAAAAATAGCATAAATTTTTTTCCAAAATGCATAACTCGATAAAATTTTTTTAACACGTATACACTATTATAAATGGATAATGTATGAAATAAAGATTATGTTAACTTATAAATTAATTAAATATTAAATAATTGAACATATAATATAATTGAGTGATGTAATATTTTTTGGAGGAAAATATATAAGAAATAAAAAATCAACCTCCTTCCTATCTTACTGTAGAGATGAATAAATAAATAAAAAGATTAAAAAAAAATATGGACTTCCCTTCTTTAAGAGTAAATAAATTTTTTTTTCTGGGGAAATACCATTCGAATTGGGTTCTCTTATTGCTATGAAGTCGGATTTGCCAAATCCGCTTTCCCCATGAAGTCGGATTTGCCAAATCCGCTTTTCCCATGAAGTCGGATTTGCCAAATCCGCTTTTAAAACAGTGGTAGTTTGGTAAATAAGTTAAAAACGGCAGTAGATTAGTAATTGAGTTTAAAAAAACGGGTACTTTGGTAATAGATTCTGAGAGTGAGGGAGGCAGAGGCGCAGCGTAAGAACAGTCTGGAAGTATGAAACCTAATTGTGTTATATATCGACATAATAAAATAACTAGATTGTTTGTCTTTAACTTTTTCGTGGCTCAGATCATTTTGATTTGATAGTTGTGACGCCCCAAAATCCAGGGGTCCGTTGATTACCCATCAACCTGCGGAATACCCGTGGATACCGAGTAACTCGATATCGCTCCGTTATACCCCATTTATCGGGGTCCATAATTGAACAAAAATTGGGCAGAGTCTCCTTTGTACGGGGAGCTCTACCCAAAACTCAACTTGTGCAATATATATTCAAATGACCCATCCGAGGCCCAATATAAAGCAATGACCGCACCGGGTCCATTTATAAATAAACATTGGCCACACCGGGTCCAACTATCCATAACATTATCAAAACATGCAATGTTGTATCAAAAATAGTCCACAGTTCTATTTCAATTCTTTTACATATACATGTCCAAAAAAACATAGTTGTCACAAGTGTTTTACATTAACGCAAAATAAAGTCACATTCGGCTTTCTTCAAACATGTGGGTCCAAATTGGAGCCATCCGGCGATGTATTTCCCCCACCTGAAATGTTTTCCCTTATAGGGTGAGCAACGCCCAGTAGAGTAATTTCCTACAGAGGCTACTCCCCACCTACGTGCACATGCAATGTTTACATTCAACATTCCAAGTAAGAATATGCAACTCCATATTGGAAATTACCATGTCATGCTATGAAATGAGATGTAACTTACTCATGCAACTTTAACCCGAGTCCTCACCGACTCCCACAACACAATGCAATGCCAATGTGTAATGAATCCGTCAATTGACGAAAAATCCACCCAATGATTGTTTGAAATAAAAGTTGTTTTATTATAAAACCAAATCATTGATGAGTGTTACTCATTGAATGAGTACTTTATAAATCAAAATCTTGTGTCTTGTTGAACAAATGATTTTGGTATCTCAACCACTGGTTCCGTAAACACCAGCACTTTTCTGGAATTTCACCGCCGGGAAGTGCCTGAACCACGTGACCGGGTTTTGCACCCGAGGGAGAGTCTAGCCCTACTTGCTATACCCGACACAAATTTTTCTTTCTTTCATGCAACCATGTGACTCAGTCGGATTTTCAACCCAACTTTCCCGAGCCCACCCATCAATCACCAAGAATGGTGTTTGATTAACCATGCATACACACACCCACACTCATGACTCATGCTCATGAATGTGATGTCAATTCCATGTCCATATTGCAATGCATGCCTAATGAACAATTTCTACATATCAATGTATACCATGGCAATTTATATCATATGTATATAATCACCATAATCCGTTACAAGGTCAGTATATTCAAGAGAATATATCAACACTTCATCAACATGTTATCACATAATACATGCTACTATCACATTTCATTCACAAGGCACAAACCCACATGATTATTACATAAACACTTCCATATATCAAATCAAGCCAATACTTAATATATACCATTTCAAATAATAAAATAAAAATCAGTATATATGATTTTTACATTTTCAATTATCGAAACATCCTAGAAATCACAAACTAGCAATTTCTAACTACCAATTCGCACTAGAATTGATCCTACCCATTTCCATAACACCAACCATAATGGAAAAATGTTAGAAATGTCCAAAACAGCCCATATAAACCCTATGGACACCTTAGGTTAGAAATAAATCCGAGTAGGAGGAAACCCTACCTCTTGCAGCGTAAAACAACCGGTAGAACCTCCAAGAACAAGATTTAAGTCCAAATCTTTGATTTCCCCCAAATTCCGTCTTTAGATCTTCGGTGAAATCAGCTCTTTTTGGTATGTACGCGTAGATGAACTTTGACTTCTGGACTGACGAATTCCGACGGACGGAACTCCCGGAATCGGCGAAAGAAAACTTGAAAACCACTTTTTTCTCTCTTCTCTCTCCTCAAACGTCCAGCACTGTTTTTTAAGAGATATTATGTGTAAAGTATCTGATTTATGTCGATATTTATAGGCAAAAATGTGTGGTCCACATCGCACCACATATTTTCGACTTTCGGGTCTGTTTTTCGTCCCGAAACGATTCATTGTACCTCGGATTAAGTTCAAATTAATTTTATTTGAAATTTAACGTAATTTTAAGGAAATTTTATAAAATCCATTATTAAGGACCTTTAAAATATCATTCGCCACGCAGTCGTTTCGAACGACGTGCAAAAATCCGACTATCTCGGAATTCGACGAAATTTGACAGGGTGACTCGATTTCGCGATACGAATCCAACGGCGAACTCCGTTTCATCATCCGAGGTCTAGAGCATGAGTATTTCAAATAAGCATTAAGATAGCAAATGACCATTTTGCCCTTATTCACAAAAAAATTCAAAATTTCCCGGGTTTTACAATAGTTCTAATTGAACTTTCATTTTTTTTATAACTTTAAAACTCTCATATCTCATATGACTCTTTCTCTCTCTTTCCCTCTCTCATACTATTTTTTTTTTTGCCTAGTGTTGTTTTTGTTATTATTTACTCCATAAAGATAAAATTGCAATTATTTATTCCATAAAATTAATTCAAAATTTTTATATATTTGACGGCATATATTTTGTCACTTACTTCTTAATTTTTAAATAACACTTAATGTAAATAAAAAATAGCACATCGACTATAAACACCAAATAATATTCAACACGAAATGAACCTTAAATTGTAAATTAATATATAATTTTATCAAAAAATGACATTTAATTTTGTCTAATTTATATTTAACTTTATCGAATTAATATCAAATTAATTTTTATTGTTATCAAATTAATATTAAAATTTATGTAATCAATTTTTTGGGTACTAAATCAAATTTTATTTGATTTTATTAAAATTTTAAATTTTTTGCTACTAAATTTAGAGAAGAGAATTTGTAAAAATAATAAAAAAAAATTGATGAAATTATCAATTTCCATTAGCAATATTGATGAAGAGAGACATATGGGTCTCTGTGCAATGAATTTCAAACCTCAAGGGGTCTCCATGTTATTTATAAAATGTTAGGAGGTGTCCATGTAATATTACCAAAACTCATGGAATGTATGTGATTTTTACCTTATTTTTAAATTAAATATTAATTTTTTATTATTTTATCTTAAAAACTTAAATTATTGTATTTCTAATAAAAGCAGCTAATGGTTAAGAAGGTTTGTTAGTAATCAAAAAAGAAATATGAGTGGATTTATTTTTTGTGTATATTTATATGTGGAGAATTAGACACTTGGTAATTAAATTTATAATTATATTATGTCATTTGGGGTTGAATGATGATAGTAGTGATAAATTCATGAGTTTTATAAATTAGCAAGATTTGGTTGATTTTATTTATCTCTTAAAGATTATGAATTTAATTGTGTTCTGTTAGTATTTATTTATTTTGCTTGAGGTATTTATTACATGGGGATATAGTGGATTGAAAATATGTTGATTAAGTTTATAATTATGATATGTTATTGGATTGAGTGGTAGTAAAGGTGATAAATTTATGAGTCTTATAAATGAGTAAGATTTTATTTTTTTTATTTATTACTTAAATACTGTAAATTTCAATGGATTATGTTAGTATTTATTTTTTTTTCAAAGGCATTTATATAGATGGTGTTATTTTGGAGAGTTTTTATATACTTTTATGATAGTTCCATTAATATGGAGGATATGATCGACGATATATTTCGAACCATTTTGAAAGAAGAATTTGTATGAATATTTTGAGGCAATTCCTTTAAATTTGGACATTTGTTTAAAAAAAATTTGTTTTTTGTATAGTGTCTTTAGGCACGAGTAATAATTAATCTATATAATAAAGTTGCTAGAAAAGTTTGTCTTAAGCTTTTCGCAGTTCAGATCGCTTGATAATTATTGATCTGATGGTCCGCATGTAAAATTTTTCTAAGATTCCTATCTCTCATCTAACTCTCTCTATATATCTATCTTATACTCTCTCTCTCTCACACACATATTATTATCTTTTTTTGTATGTTTCTCTTGTGTTTTTTATTTTATTATTTACTCTATAAAATATATGAAACTACATGTTATGCAATTGTTTATTCCACAAAATTAATTCAAAGTTTTTATATATCTAACGACATATTATATATTCCACAAAATTATATATCTAACGACATATATTTTGTCACTTACTTTTTAATTTATAAATAGCACTTAATGTAAATAAAAAATAGCACACATTTTTCACGATTTGACGACTTTTTTATTTGAGTTTCACATCTTTGCTTGAAATTAGGTCTTCATTGATTCAAACCTAAATTCCTCTAAAATTCCTGGTTTTTATATAGATTTTTGTAGCTTTTTTTTTTTAATGTTTGCTCTATTTGTTATAATTTTGGTACTAAATTTTTTAAAAAAAATTGAACTATCAATTTTTCAAAATTTTTGGTCAATTTTTTAATTTACTTTCACGTATTTTCATGTGAACCAGAGATTACCAAGTGGAGGTGAGCGATTATCTTTAAAAAAAAAAAGGTAGAGGTGAACAATTGGTTTGGTTTAAATATGTGTGGTCGAAGCTTGACCAAAAGAAAATTTATTAAATGATATAGTAAGAGGGAAAACGTTATGTTATAAAAAAATATGTATTTAAATTTTACGGGTTAAAATATAAATTTTTAAGTTTATATACAACAAAAAAATTATAATTTAAGGTCAATTTCATGTTGGTTTAATCAACACCAATAATATTCAATACCAATAAACCTTATATTGTAAATTAATATATAATTTTATCAAAAATTAACATTTAATTTTGTCCAGTTTATATTCAACTTTGTCGAATTAATATCAAATTAATTTTTATTCTTATCAAATTAATATTAAAATTCATTTAATCAATTTTTTAGGGTACTAAATTATATCAAATTTTTGGTTATTAAATCAAATCTTACTTTATTTTATTAAATTTTTAATTTTTTTGGGTACTAAAGTTTGAGAAAGGCAATTGTAAAAATAATAAAAAAATTTGGGGGGAAATCATTACTTTCCGTTAACAACATTGACGGAAGGGAGACATAAGGGGTCTCTGTGCAGTAAATTTCAAACTTGAGGGGGTTCTGTATTATTTATAAAATGTCAGGAGGTGTCTGTATAATATTGTCAAAACTCAGGGGATGTTCGTATTTTTTACCCTCTTTTTTAATTAGATATTAATTTATTATTATTTTATAATAAAAACATGAATTATTATATTTCTAATAAAAACAGTTGTCGGTTAGGAAGGTAGGTTGGTTACAAAAAAAGAAATGTGTGAGAGGGTGTTTATGTGTATATTTATATGTGGATGATTGAACATTTGGTAATTAAATTTATAATGATATTGTGTTATTTGGGGTTGAAAGGTGATAGTGGTGATAACTTCATGAGTTTTATAAATAAGTAAGATTTGATTGATTTATTTATCGCTTAAAAATTGTGAATTTAATTGTGTTCTATTAATTTTTTTTTTTTTTGCTTGAGGTATTTATTACATGGGGGATATGGTGGATTGGAAATATGATAGTTGAGTTTATAATTATGTTTTGTTATTGGATGGAATGGTGGTAGAGGTGATAAATTTGTGAGTCTTATAAATGAGTAACATTTTATTTATTATTTAAAGATTGTAAATTTCAATGGTCTATGTTAATATTTTTTTTTCGGAGGCATTTATATATATGATGTTGTTTTGAAGAGTTTTTATATCTTTTTATGATAGTTCTATTAATATGGAGGGTATAGTCGGCGATATATTTCGAATTATTTTAGAAGAAAAGTTGGTATGAATATTTTTAAGCAATTTCTTTTAAATTTTGGCAACTATTTAAGATTTTTTTGTTTCTTATATAATGTGCTTCAGCGTGTACCAAGTAAAGTTAAAATTTTTGCTTGGAGAATGTTATTGGATGCCCTCCCCACAAATGAGAATTTATGGCGAAGGAAGATTCGGCCGAATGGTGTGTGTTGTGTATGCGGATTGGAAAGTGAGTCTATTTTACATATTTTAAAGGAATGCTCTTGGGCAAAGAAATTCTGGGAAGTTAGTCCACTATGTCACCGGGTTCATCGACCTACAACCAATATTCAAAATTGGGCTTGGGAAGTCACTCAATCATTAAAGCCCCAGTTGTTTTCACTCTTCTTGTTGCACTGCTGGTTTATATGGAGGAATAGGAATGAAATCCTTTTTCAGAATCTGGAAAACGACCCTAGGTTATTTGCCCAAAATGCAGCGCTGTACCTGGAGCAGTTTGAACAGGCTACAGAGAAGGAATTTTCACATACTGATGTAGCAGCTCCAGTCCGGTGGTCTCCCCCAAATTCTGGTATGTTCAAGGTAAATTTTGATGGGGCATTATTTAACTCTGAAGGGGCTATTGGTGTGGGTATTGTTATTAGGGATGAATCTGGGCTTTTCATTGCGGGGATGTCAAAGAAGATAAATTCGGTGTATGATGTACAAACAATAGAGAGTATTGCTGCAAGAGAAGCTTTGTTGTTTGCTAGGCAGATGGAATGCCAGGAGATTGTGCTGGAAGGGGACTCATCTACAGTGATGAAGATGATAACTGATGCTAATGAGGATTTTTCTCCTTTAGGATCAATTATAGCAGATGTCAGATGTTTTATAAATGATTTCCGTTCTTTTTCTATTTCTACAATTAGACGTACAGGAAATTGTGCTGCGCACAAACTTGCTAGAATGGCTAGATGCTATGATCATATTCATGTATGGGAGGAGCTGGCACCAGATTTTTTAGTGCCAATCCTCTGTTCAGATTGTTCTGATTAATATATCCTACCGTTTATGTCAAAAAAAAAAAAAAAATCCTTCTCTGTCAAGCACTCTTCCCAAAATTTCACTCCTTCTCTCTCCTCCCTTCTCACCCGACAGTTAACCCCTTTCTCTGATCTATCTTTCTTCTCTGTTTGTCCAAACAGCGACCCACCACAGCTCTATTCCTCTCTCACTCTCACTCTAGAGGCATCTCATTCTTCTTCTCCCTTTCTCCTCCTCTCTCCTCTTCCCTACTGACGCCGCCAGCAGAGACGTCGTCAGCAACGACGATTCTCACTCTCCAGGTATCTCTCCCTTTGTCCCTCCCTCTCTCTCTCTCTCTCTTTCTCTTTTCTACTTTTTCTCTTTTCCCCTCTTTCTCTTCCATCTTCGGTTACCAGCATGACCATATCCCTTCCCCACAGCTCCAATCCATGGCACATGAAGTGTTTGTTGAAATGCCATAGAGAAATATTTAGTAATAAATTTCTTTTTTCCTTAGTTTGGTGGTGATTTCTCTCTCTCATTCTCTCGACCTCTTCATATCCCTCTCTCTGTCTTCATCACACAACACACCATACACAAACACGACACACACAAAATTCCCTCCTCTACCCCTGTTTTTCACAAATTACGGAAAATGTACACACACACACACACAATATCACACACATCCACCCACAACACACACCCCCACACTTCGCACACACACAAACCCCTAGCCATAGCACAACACACACCTAGCACACACACCCAACACACACAATTACACATACCCACAAATTGAAATCGCACACACAAAAGTTGTTAGTCAGGTGTTGATTTGTTGTCAACCATAATGGACATCAAGTGTTTGTTGGAATGCCTAAGAGAAATATTGTATACTCCATTCTTTTTTCTTTTGATCGGTATGAATTTACTGTGTACCCATTTTTTATAGGTATAATGTGTTGAAATTATGTTTCAATTAAATTTTGTTGAGTTTTATCGAAATTGAGGTATTGTGTGGATTTGGAATTGCATTTCTTTTGCTTTAACTAGAGCTCTATCACAACTTTCAAGCTAGAGAATACTTTTTATTTTGAGGAAGACAATAAATTTGAAAGACTCCAACTTGGATTTGTATTGATTGCTATTATTCTTTTGCTTGAAAATTGTACTTAAATGCATATACATTGAATTGAGAATATGTTATTCTAGAATTGAAATTAGAGTATTGAATTGAATTTAGTTTTTTAGTTAGTTGCTTAGACTTTTTATACTTTAGGCTTTTTTGCTTTTTATAAATTGAATGTAATTGGTAATCCCGTTTTGTCTTTATTTCATTTGTATTTTGTTATGGAATTCATTTATGTTGTGGCGGTAATTGATAAATGATTTCATTGTGATATGACTATGACATGATTGTGAGTCCTGTTTGGTGGTTATGAATCGTGTATATACAAGTTTAACTTTTTTGGGATACTATTTTTAGAGGAAATTCTATCTAAATATTCCCGTGCATTCAGCTGTCGAGGTTGGCTACCATTGTATTGTTTGGGAGTGGTTTTGTTTTCTGGCATATGTTTGCTATCTTTTAGAAACTTGGTGGTGGTAATGTCTTCCATGTAATGTTGCCTGAGAAATTTTTTTTCTTATTAATTATTTGGGACTCTTGAAGATATTATCGAGTTTAATTGGCAGACATGAATGTAGTCTCTATTTGTCCACCAATCTATTTGTTTTTCCATGCATTCATGAAACTACACCTTATTGAGATATTTTGTTATTAGGTTAGGTACAATTTGCACAGAGTTTTGTAAGTAGGTTTAATTTGATGTGATTTTTGGGATTCATGATTGTATTTCTTTTGCTTGAATTGATTATTTGGTGGACAAACATTTGGAGCTTAATGTTTGCATATCTTTTGATTCCGAATAATTAGGCGAAGTTCTCATTATTCTTTTTCACAAAATTTTAATTTATTCCAGGGGCAAATAAATGTTACTTTATCAGTTGTCTTAAGAGTTTCAACATCCCACTCATGCTTCTAGGCAAAGTTTGAATGGTAACTTAGTGAGTTTTCTATGGTTTGATTTTTGTCAACACTTTTGCCAACACTTTTTCTAATAATTTTTTTTTTTTTAATTTCAGGTTTAGTTAAAGGCATTGAAAATTACAACAGTGAGCGCAAAGATTTTCTCAATATTGGCTGCAACATATTCCTATTGGTAATTACTTCTTCAATTAAATTTCAGCTTTTTGATAGTCTATTTTTGCAAATTGATAATCATAGTACTAGGACATTTTCTAAGTGAATGATGTCTTATAACTTTTATATGTGCGATGGCTTTAATTATCATGGATTTTATGATTTTACAGTGTGAATTTGAATATATGTGATTTAGATATTATAAATCTTTATTTTTATTTGAGGGGTGATTTAATGAGTATACAATTTGGACAACGTTGGCATGATGTAGTGGTAGTGGCATATTTTTGAACTTACATGATTCCACAGTCTATATAGGTTCACTTGATCACTTGCTCATTTGCTGATGCACCCACTTTTTATGTCTCAGATAGACCCATATCACATTTTTCTTTTCAGTTAGTTTTAAATTTTTTTGTTAGCATTTTTTGTTGTAGAAATATTTGAGAGGGAAGAAGACTTTGATAAAGAGACTACTTTAGAGAATAATACATTGTTTATTGTTTTTGTTTCCCATTATATACATTGTTCATGATTAATTGGTCTATTCAATATATTAGTGGAACAATTGCATTTTTTTTGTTTAGGTTGTCGTTTAAATTAGAACAGATGATCAAGAGAAGACTTTTTTAATTTCAAGCAAGTGAATACTTTGGAATTGGAGGTTTGGCAGGGGCACATATAAAGATTAGGTCGTGGAATTATTAACCCAACAACAATCATGCTGAACATTGGGTACCTGTTCTTAACCCGTAAGTTCCCTATTTTGGCAATGTTATGTTTACAACCGTAGCATTCTATTTTTGTATGAACTTTTGTTGTTTATTATTTGTATTTCTCTAAGCTTTGGATGCTTAGTCAACCCAGAAAATCTAGGAACATTTTGTCTTGGTGCAGTATCCATCCCTACCCACAAAGGAAAGAAAACGGCTCTAGAAAATTTACAATGGCCACAGATTGTATGTCAGGAAATTTTATTCAATTTTAAAATGGCTACATAAAATCATGAATCATTCAAGCATAAAAATTTTCTATCTTATCTTTGCAATGGTTTCAGATTTTAAATTTGCAATAGTTTTCACTATATCCTACGCATCGGATGGGTTATCACTATATTCTACGTGTGTACATTATGAATTGATAAATGTTATTGTCGTACATGAGCACAACGATGGTTAGTAATGAATTTGACCTTTAGTGTGAAGTACATAATTTTCCTTGGTTTAGTTTAATCTACGAATTTTTCTTGCAGTTTATCATAATAGGTAGTTTTGTCTAGCTTTTTTCTTTGTTTGTGAACAATTTTGAAATTCATTTACCTTATAAATGAGAAAGATTTCATTGAGTTGGTTGTGGTTTGAAATATTCACAGGCTGGTCATGTTTTTCGAAATTAAAATAAGGAAGCATGTAGATGACATTAAAGTCTCAGGCTTACAATAATCCCCTTTTCATTCATTTCTTTCCTATCGAAATGATGGATTACTTTTTATCCATTTCTTTTTATTCTTTCGAGATCATGGATTATTTTTATTATGTTTCAATTCAAGTTTGTTAAGTTTTATCGAAATTGAGGTATTGAGTGGATTTGGAATTGCATTTCTTTTTGCTTTAACTAGAGCTCATATCACAACTTTCAAGCTAGAGAATACTTTTTTTTTTTAGGAAGACAATAAATTTGAAAGACTCCAACTTCCAAAAGACATGAAATTTTTTTCAACGGGACTTCCAAGAGATTTTAGTCAAATGCCTGTAGTTTTAAAATGCATGCTTCATGGATGTACGAAGTTTGACATATTTTATGTGGAAGCAGTTTAAAATGCATGCCTATAGTTTTAAACATGCTTAATTGTTTATACTGCTTCAATTTTGGACTTATTTTGTCGCAATTCTACATGGAGTTGGACATTACAATCATTTGGAATTATGTAGTTGTGTGTGTCGTGGGTGTCTAAGTCTTGCTCTGAACTGTTATATAGATGAAGTTGAATTAGACTGTACCGCGGTATTAGTATGTTTTTGCATTAGTTTGTACATGGATGTGTTAAGGGATGACCGTGCAGTGGTGGTGTGTTTGAAATTTGGGGTTGTGTTTTCTTTAATTATAAAAACACATGCCATTGAATCGTTGCACCAAAAGATACACAACCAGCAATTTAACCAACACTGAGTCATTGCACTGCCATTACCGTGGTGTTAACCCGTGCCTAAAGAAAATATGCTCACCCACAGACAGCACTTGCACCCAATTATTTAAATTTGTACCAATTAATTACCCTCATGCATTCCCCCCCGGTTAGTTTTCCCAAAATTGAAATTGATACATTCCCTCTAAATAATTGCATGAAAATTTCCTCTCCTTCATGCATTTTGAGATTTGGGATTGACCCTATTTTCTAGGCATAATTAATATTTGACTAAATTACTGTGAAATTGAAAACCCTAAAATTTTTGAAGTAGTTTTGAAAACCCTAGAATTTTTTAGTTTTTATATTATGCTTAGTTAGGGTTTGAAAACCCACATTATGGGTTTGTTTTACTTATTGGATTTTTATTGTCACTTGATTGCTTTTAGAGTAGAGCAATGTGTGTTAGCTTGGAAAGAGTGAAATTTTAGGCTGCAAAAATTCCCAATTTATTTGTGTTATGTTATGGATTGGTTTTCAAGTTGATTAATGTGGGTCTACTTGATTATCTAATCTCATGCCATGGATTCGTTTAAAGTTGATTGGTGTGGGTCTGTTTAGATTAGTTTAATGGTTGGAACAATTGTATGTTCACTTTTCTCTTTGGATGGTTGGTTTGCTTTTCTCTTTCTACTAAATGTGCTTCAGAAATCTAATAATGAGAAGTATTGCAAATTGCCAAGGCCCGTTGCATTTTATACGTTACATCATACTCCTTTATTATTTACTGTGACTATTTGCATCCTATACGTGTAAGTGTTCACAATGCAAATGTATGTGTATGTCTAAGTTTCTCGGTGTTAATTTTTTAAGTTGTTTAAAAATGATCCATGTTATGCACGATGAGCAATGTTAATCGAACATTGACTAAGTTGGCGCATAGAACTCGCGTAAAATTATTTTAGAGCTATTAAAGCAGCTTTGTCCAGCCCCATATCCCAGCACCAAACAAACTGTTTTGGTATATAAATGTGTTGTGTTATCAATTGGGGGACTTATCATTACTAAGATCAATTGGGGGACTTATCATTACTAAGATCAATTGGGGGACTTATCATTACTAAGATTAGGTTTTCATTGTCTTTTTGAATCTTCAAATAATTGCGTTTTCCTAGTCATTAATTTTATTGTGGTCTTTATATTTTTGGTGCCGATGTCGATGTCATGGGTTTGACAAAATGGGAAAACTTCTCAAATTGTCAAAAGAAAAGAGAATTGTCATCCAATTCTTTATTGAAGTCGTATGTTTGTTTAACTAAGCATGGATGAATAGAAACATGATCTTGGAACATACCAATGAATTATCCTTTTTTTTTTTTTTGAATGTATGAATTTTTGTGTTACGTAAAGCCATTTAAAGTTTGTTCTGTTGTTTACCATAGTCACCACTAGGGGTTTGTTTAATTAGATACTTATGGTAATATTTTTCATCCATTTTATTACAAACGAGGGAAGACTTAGAGAAAACTGTAAGATGAATTTCTTTTCTCCCATTTTATTATTACTTCTTACCTATATAGATATCGAAGTACTTATATTTTAATTTTTTGCATATTTATAGGTCCAGTTGCTTTGGAAAAATAGTATAAATGTTGTCATCCATGAAGAACGTAATCTTAATCGCCCCCTTATAGTTGAGGTAGTGTTGTTTCACATCTACTATTAATTTTTTTAAAGGAATAGAAAAAGACAACCGCAACAACAGATGCTAGATCTAATGGAAAAGAGTAGGCAAGCTCCTCTGACAATGGACTACCAAATGCAACACTTCAACTATGTTAAATTGCTACTCTGCCATTTGAATTGCTATTTTTTCTTGCTTTTGAATTGCTTATGCAGTAATGTCACTTTAATATATTTTAGCTTATGTTGTTGTTTGTTGTGAGAAGTGTAAATTAGAACTAAAAAGGAGGATTTTATCAGTAAGTTTTGTGAATTTGGTATACCAATTGACGTTGATTATATTATGTTTATCAAAACTGTTCAATTTCTTTGTATGTTTTTTCCAGTTGGTGACATGAAGTATTAATGTGCAATGTGAGGAAGAAAATTGGATTTTGGTTATGAGTTTGGGCACTTTGAGGAATAACATTGTATTTTTTATGTCAACTGTCGTAGTTTGATTATGAAAATTATGTATAAAGGTTAAAGAACTAACAAATTGATATTTTTTGCAAACCAAATTGATATTTTTTGTATTTTACCTTTTATCACCAGTGTTTATATTATTGGGATGGTTGTAATTTTTTTTTATAATAAGGCTGGATTGGGGTGTGATATTGACTCCAATAATTGAATTTGGGTTGTGATTGTAACATATAGTAATTGTTTATACCTGTTGATATTTTTTTGAGGTCTTGTTTTTAGGGAAAATTTTGTCCAAATATTTTAAAAGAACAAAGAAAATTAAATCAAAATTTAATTAAAAAATAAAAATTAATCTAGAGCTTAGTAAATCTAATAATTAAGCTTCTGTTAAATTATGAACAAACTTAGAATAGTTAGCATAATTGAAGGTAATTAATCTAGAGTAGAGAGTATAATCAAACCTAACTAATCTAGAGCAAAGAATATAATTGAACTTTTGTTAAATATTGATGATTTTTTTTTTTTTTGTTTAGTGTGCCTTTAGGCATGGATATTTCATGGCATACGTTTGCAAATATCTGTAAGTTAACTTTTGAGTATATATTTATGAGCACTACTGTCAATTTTAATCACGCATGTAGATTCAAGCACATAAAATTTTTGAATTTTCACTTTAAATTTATAGTAGGTTAATTATTAAAGTTGGGTTTTCTTCACTGAAATTTGTATTCATGATATTTTATTGAGCATGTATGTAAACGCGGGTGTCTTAAGAATGAAGTTTAAGCTTCCAGCTTAATGCATGTCTATGTTCAATACTTGATTTTTTTCGTGTCCACGATCAAGTTTCAATTTTTTTGAATTGTAGTGTCTTCAGGCACGGGTTATCGCTAGTTTTTAAATATATCGGATTGAGCTAGATTTAATATTCGGGCTGAGTTCGATTTATATATTTGGGTTGAATTTAATTATTCGAATTCTTAATTTAGGTACTGTCAGAATTTAATTTGTGTTAAATTAAAAGTAAAGGTATTAAACGTGTCGGGTTAAACGATTACATGTTAGGTTAAACGGTTGACAGATAAAAAACATGTAAATCTATATACGACACGTTGAATAAACATATAAAAAACCTCAACATGAACACAAACCGTTTAATAAACGGGTAACACGATACGACTCATTTAACCCGTTTAATTTTAAACGAGTTGTATTGGATAGGGTCAGGTTAACAAGGTAAACCACCCGTTAAACGTATTTACTTGTTTGTTTAAAAAATGTTGTATAATTTTATAAAATTAACAAATTAACACAAAAAAAATGCGATATTTAAGGAAATGTATTTTTAGATTATTTTATGTGGTTGTCACTAAAAAAAAATTCTGGCTAACTTTTTTAAAAATAATTATTATATTAATTTTATTTAAATCGGTAAACGAATGATAAACGGGTTAATCAGATTCACTCCAAGCACGACCTATTTATTAAAAGTGTCTGACATGTTAACCTGTTTACCACTCGAACATGTTAAGTTTTCATCTAAATTCATTTAATTCGTGTCAATTTGTGTTAATTAATTATATTTATGTCAGATTTTAGCAGAGCTAATTAAAAGTCTCAACTTAAATATGTTCTTTTCAAATTGAGTTCGAATTGATCCGTTTAATGTGTATTAATGATAGAATATGTGAATCTTTAAACACGTGTTTCGGTCAACCCCACCATTATAAAAGGTGCCGGCGATTGAAACAAGGCGCAACAGCTGCACCAGTTTCCTCACTTTCTATTGACTTATATATATTATTCTAATAAATATGACTACTTTAAAATATTATCAAGGACGAAAGTGGATAGGTGGTCCTCATTCCTTAATATATTTTTAGAAAAAAAAAATATCAACCAATCTTATAATTAATATTATGGCCTGGCCAAAAAATTAAAAAAAACATTAATTGCAATTATAGAATTTCCTTCTATAACATTACCTAATTTGCTGAATATGTCCAAGAGTCTGTCTAAATGTCTGAGTAATTTGATTCAGTCAAGTTTATCAACAAAGTCAATATTAGTTGACAATTTAAGAGACGTTCAGATTATCGCAAAATGCGGAGTTAGCTGTGAATTTTATGTAAATAACACATAATTTTTCGACCATTAATTTAGCATATTGTCAACTATATAGGTGCTTATTAGCTATAAGTTGGCATATATTGACCTCTTACAAGTTGCAGGGACGTGCACGGTCCACCAATGCTGCTACATTTTGTTGTTTTACACACCTTGACTACTTGGCTCATCAGCATTCAATTGAGTTCTCATTTGACCTAATCTTTATACTAAGTCAAGTTTCACTATTCAAGTATCTCAATTGTGATTCACCTAATATATTCAGACAAGCCAATGAAACTATATTCAGCAATGCCCACTCATTATATTATATTTTATTATTATGCTAAGCAAAATAGGATTCAAAGAGACGGATCCAAAAGTTAAATTTAAGGATAAACAAATCTTTTAGATGAAATTTGAAGGAATGGATCGAGAAATTAGTTTTGGAGAGAATAGAGTGTGATTCTGAGAAAGTTTTGAGAAGCAAATTATGTGCATTGAAATAGTTAATTAATCAACAAATAATGTGTAATTCTATTATGTAATTTTTTGAATTTTTGAAAATGGTCGCCCCTCGTATGTGTAATTCTAAATTCATCCTTACGTTCAAATATATTATAAGCATTTTTTTTCTAAGAAAAGATGAAAAGAGTTTACAAAGTTTTCAATAATAATAAAGTCTGGAAGAGAAAAACGATAAACAATTCTATTCAATTTTAGAGATGTTAATTTTAGACCTCAGACCCAATATTTTAAGTAACACTATGACACTTCTTATAAGTCTAACCTCAGTAAACCTTTAAGGGAGGTGTTACGTTCAACTTTTTTTCCACACTCCTTAAATGTTAGTCACCCTTGTTTTTATATAAATATGTTTTGACCAGCTCAAATCACGGTGATCAACCGTTGATCTCGAAGGAGAAATTGACGCAAACGTGAACACCCAGTAGCAAAAAAAAAACCTCTAACCTCACTAAAAGCAAAATGATTTCAAAGGAAAATAAAAGGCAAATGATGAAATTTAATTTCACAAAAAAAAGAGAGGGAAGATAATTATCATTTAAATATTAGCTAAAAAACAAGCCGCGTTGACCTCCACCCACCTTCGCGAAGCGCACCATCGCCCAGCCAAAATAGTATTATTAGTCGTGGGCCTCGTGGCCATTACATTCCCATATGAATAGAACCTTCATTTTCTTCTATAAAACCATGAGAGAACGCCAAGCTATTGCACTCCAAGCAAAAATGGCTAGAAAACATCAAGCCACTCCTCTCCTTCTCTCCCTCTTATCCCTAACTCTCTTCCATACCTGTCTCGGTGGTGGCGGTGACAGTGGCAGTGACGGTGGCATCGCCATCTACTGGGGTCAGAACGGCAACGAGGGAAATCTCTCCGAAACCTGCGCCACCGGAAGATTTTCATACGTCAACGTTGCCTTCCTCTACAAATTCGGCAATGGCCAAACCCCAGAAATCAACCTCGCCGGCCACTGCAACCCCGCCGGCAACGGTTGCACCTCCGTGAGCGACGGAATACGCGACTGCCAGAAGAGTGGAATCAAGGTGATGCTCTCCATTGGCGGTGGCGTTGGTAGTTACTCTCTTGCTTCCAAATCTGATGCAAGAAACATCTCACAATATCTATGGACAAATTTCTTGGGTGGAAGCTCATCTTCTCGGCCTCTTGGCGATGCTGTGTTGGATGGTATTGATTTTGATATAGAGCTTGGATCAAACAAATACTGGGATGATCTTGCTCGATATTTAAAATCTTACAGTTACAGTAGGTTTGGAAGAGGAAGAAGAAGAAAGGTGTACTTAACAGCAGCACCACAGTGCCCATTTCCCGATAGGTCCATGGGCGCTGCCCTTAACACAGGCCTTTTCGACTATGTTTGGGTACAGTTCTACAATAATCCTCCATGCCAATATGTTTCTGGCAACACCGATAACCTGAAGAATTCATGGGTTACTTGGACTACATCAATAAATGCTACAAGGATTTTCTTAGGACTTCCGGCATCGCCGCAGGCTGCCGGAAGTGGGTTTATTCCGGCCGATGTATTGACTTCTCAGATCCTTCCGGTGATAAAGAAGTCACCCAAGTATGGCGGTGTGATGCTTTGGTCAAAATATTGGGATGATCAGAGTGGATATAGTTCATCCATTAAGAGCAGTGTCTGAACTGAATGAGTCTTACATCTGTTTTTGCATTAATCCTGTTTTTGCTAATTGGGAAGTGTTTATCATTTCATGAACTAATGTATGAATGACTCTTTCTTCAATTAAGAGCAGTGTTTGAAGTTTGAAATGTAAAGTCTTCCATTTGTTTTTCATTAATCTTGTTTTTGTTAATTGGGAAATGTTTATCGTGTCACGTTGAAGTATAAATAATTAAATTACATTCTTTCAAATAGTTTAAGTTTTTAGAATAAATTGTTATTTAATATGGTATAAAGCAAGAAAACATGTGTTCGAATCTCGCTGTCATCTTAATTATTAAAAAAAAAAAATCGCGGAATAGGCTCAAAATTTAATCTGCATATACAATAACACGTTAAAATATAAATATTTAAGTTACATCATTTTCAACAATATAAACTTTTAGGGTTGTTTAACCTTGCATGAAGTAATGTATGAATAATGACTTTCTTTAACTTTCTTACTTGGTCCAAAAACATTCCAGGTCGAGTGGTTCCTCCAATCCACCATTGTACGTTCTATCAGCTTTTTTGAATCAAGTGGAATTTGTTATTAATGTAAATACGACCTACACTATATAGATGAATCATCCACCGATATTACTTACCATTGAAGAAAATTGAAAAGAATTATATCGAAAGGAAGCTGAATCTATTAAATATGTTTTTTTTTTTAGAATAAGTGGGGGAAAAATCTTTAGGAGTAATTCAGTAGCCAATATACTTTGTTTCCAGTTTTTCTCCTGTTGTATATTTTCATCAATTGTGTGATAATTTTTTTTACTTATTTTTCCTGTGTAACGGCAATATTTCCAATCAATTGAAATCATTTTATTTACCCAAAAAAGAGGTCAAGCAGTTAAATTCTGGCTGAACCCCATATTTAAGTAGTAGGCCCATCAGGTTTCAAGACTTCTACGTGCATGAATATGGGTTCAACCATAAAATTATTGGAAAATGCTATTTGGACCTAAAAATCTGACATAATTTGCTGATCTAATGACGTGGCTTCATTGGAACCATTGGATTAACACCAAGTTCCAATGTTTGATGGAGCTCACAGTCAATTCAAAGGTTATAGTGAATTAGGTCAGCAAATTAGGTCAATAAATTAGGTCCCAATAGCATTGCTCAAAATTATTATATCGAATTTTAGTAAGTGTTAACATAACTTCTTTAAAGATAGGACGGATCATGAGTTTAAGTTGACTATCAACTCATGCCCACTATAGTAATTTTACCTCTTCTATGTATCATGAACTAATTCTCAAAGTACTGCAAAAAACAAAGACTTTTTTTCATTTTTGCATAATGCTTTGTATCGTGTAAAGCCATCTACAGTAGTATTCTGAAGCCTGCCTTGGACCTCTTGGGAAGCTATCACATAATGGGCCACGACTATGTACCTGTAAATGGGCCGGGGACCAATGGACAAAAGAAATTCATTAAAGAGTGGGAAAAAGTTCAATTAAATGCGGCTTGGTGAAACATCCAAATCAAGGGCGATAATTGAGACGAATTAATTGGACGTGAATTTTTTAATCCGAAATTTAATTTTTGGTATTCATAGGATCACACTGGTTCGGATTTTTTGCTTCCCTCCAGTCCAAAATTTGAGTTGTATTTGTTCATACAGAACAGTTACACAAATGGTGTCTTCTGACTGCATATGTCTGCTGAGTTGCATTCGTTCAGATGGTAACTGTCCAGATCAGTCACCATTCTCTCTATAAAAACTCAGTCACTTAATCATTTTGCATTCAATACATTTCTTACGCATTTAAGATAGTCTCATACATCATTAAGATAGTCTACATTTGGAGAGTACACAACATAATTTTTTGATTCGCTAAATGGGTAGATTGGAGTGTTACTTTTACTCGTGCGAAGATCATTGTATTCTGGGAGGTAGACACTTAATATTCCATAAGCACCGTGTGTCGGGGCGAAATCTGTTTTAAAGACATAGTATTAAAAACTAGCATTAATCTACTTAAAGTTCAACAATAGTTACTGTTCTGCAGCCGAATTAGTATTTATATTGGTTTGATAAGCAGTTACATGTAACTATTTCGTGAAAACTACTGTAACTGTTTCGTTAATTCTTCTGTAAATGTTTTAGTTTTCTGTGTAACTATTTCGCACTTGATTGTTACTGTTTTGTTATACATTACATGTTTTTCAAATTAGAAATTTCAATAATTGATTTTACTATATTTGGAATACCACGAACAACAAATAAGAGATTTATTGTTTGTATAGTAATTTTCTAATTTTGTTTATGTAAATGTCAGATTTAACATCATTAATGGGTATAACTTGAATTTATAATAAATAATTTATTATTAAATGAATTTAAGTGAAAGAGTAATGAATAAGATCTTAATTCGAGAGAGATTACTTGCTCGATATCTATTTAGAGAACATGTCGATATATATATAGCTAAAGTAATTAAGGAACTAACACCCCTACAGGCTATACTCTACTCTCTTAAAGAAAAAAAAAACATTTAATACAATGGTGATATTATATCAGTATTATCATATAATATCACCAATTAATAATATACAAATAAATAAGAAAATAAACTCCACACAAATCAATAACTACTTAAATAGGATTCATTTTATTAATTTAAAATTTTATTATTAATTAGTAATATCATATTATCAATACTAACATGATATCACCGTTATATTGAATATTCTCTTTCAAAGCTTGTGATGTTATCTGCCGATAATGAAAAACTTAATGAATTCTCGATGTAGAGCTACTATTGATATAGTTTTTGATCATAATCATAGTTGAGGGCGCATGGGAATAAAAATGGTCAAGCATGTGGAGGATGGGCGATGCCTTTTAACGTGCGCCCTCCTACTTTAACACGTGCCTTTGTTCTTAACTATAAATTCTAATTTCTTTTTCTTGTTTTCTCCATCGGTATCTAATTAATAAAACTCGAATTTGGATTAAATTTGAATCAAATTTCGATGCAGGGGCACTCCCCACCCCACATCTCTTTCTTAGGAGTGTCCATGGGCCAGGCCAGGCTAAGCCCAAGAAAATTTTTTTGGGCTAAATTTGGACAGGATAGACCCAAACTCTCTTATTCCGGTGAGTTATTGAGTGGGGCGGACTGAACTTTGAATAGGATAGGTTCCCTGCAATCCAACCCGCCACTCACCGAGTGGGCGGGCGTTTTATATATATATATATATATACTAGTTATAACCAGTGTCTGAAGACACGATGCAACTTAAAATTTGATCATCTAAAAAATTGATCATACTATATTAAATAATAATTTTTTTCCTTCATTTATTTGATTACATCATTTAAAATTTATTTTTATCCATTATTTTTTTAAAAATATCAACAAAAAAATACGTAATCCGATAAATTTTCTCAACATGTGTATACTATCATGCATGAATAATGTTTGAAATAAAAATTATGTTAAACTACAAAATAATCAAATATTAAATGATTAGACACGTGATAGAAATAAGCGATGTGATAATTTTGGGGGAAGAAAATGTGTATGAGATAAAATTTCAAACACCGAGCTATTTTATTATATAGATATTTGAATAAAAACTTGAATTGATACAAAGCGTTCCAATAGACAAACTCAAATTTAAAGAATGAAAAATCCAAATTTAAATATGGGCAAATTTAAATTTAAAAGAGAGAAAATGATCGTTGGATCTTTAAAAAATGGTAAAATTTTACCATAAAATATTTAGATAAGAATTTGAACCTCCCTTAATTTGTGTAAAAAAATTTTCCTTGATTTGGTAAAAGTTTGAATTAAAGGTGTGGAACAAATTTTTCGAATTGTTTTTACTTGAATTTAAATTTGATTCTAAATTTAAGTCATAGAAAATTTCTACTATAAATGAGGGGCATCCTCATATTGAGAATGAAAGATTGAACAAAATTCCTTCATGATAAAATGTTGTCATATTTATCAGAAAGACAATTATTTTTTGTTAATTAACAAATTGGAATCACAAATTTTTAATACAGCAACCCCAATCAAAGAGTCGGTTAAACTGCCTTCATACTCCACCCCTTTGAGCAGGCACTAACTGTCCATGGAAGCTGCCAACAAATTCATCTTCACAGCTACCACCTAGCAAACTCTTCCTTGGTGATCCATTCCCCTTCATGCCCAAATCAACTTGACAGCTGCCACTGACAAATCCACCCATTAAAGAGAGGCAAATTAAACAAAATTTAAAGAGAACAACAATTAATCCTTTTTTTGGGGTTTTTTTAGTTCGATAACATCGATTATCACTTTTTATGGGTTAAATTATAACTTTAAAAAAAATTATAATTGCTCAACGGCCGATCCTAATTTTTCATGTCTTTTAAAATTATAACTTACCCTTATAAAATTATAATTTTTTCGATACGGTATGATAGCCTTTCCCCAATTTTTTTTCCTCCATAGTTTCATATTGATTCAAGAGTGAATGTCATCCTTAACATTGGAGCACGACTCCATTGAGTGTTTTGGAGAAGGCTCAAGCAGAAAGGATAATAGGCTCGATATACGCACAAATAAAATCCTACGAATCACAAGGAGATTCCCAAGAAGAACTATGTGCAAATAGAGAACCATGTGTTCATAACCTACAAACAGAGAAAATGACGACACACTGGACATTTACTATGAGTCACTTCTTCTTTGCATATTCCACAATCTGCCGAAGCAACAGGATAAAGGTCTGAGTTGCATATCTAATGTCTTATATATCGTTCTATACTCTCAAAAAATATAAGATTCTATCCAAAGCAGCTAGCTTAAAATTCTAGCTGAAAAACTCAGGCATGTCAGCTGATAACAATTGCCCAACTGCTGTGCTGAACAGTCACGTGTACAGTGACATCCAGCTGCAGCATTCTAGCTGAGCAAAATGGTCTAGTTGCACTGTAATAGTTGAGAAATAACAGCTGGTAAGAGGAGAGCCGCTGCTGTCTTGAAGAGTTGAGGGCAGTAGCTGAACAGTCACTGTTCACGCTGATGCATCCAGCAGGGAGAAGAAGAGCTATTCAACAGTTGGACCATTTTGCAGATATCCAGCAAGGAGGAGAGCATAATTTCCTAAAACTATCTATTCAACATATATACATAATCAAGTTTAGAACTAATCATGTAATTTATGAATTTAAAGACATCGTGCAATGCAAAATCGAAGCACCATAAGCTTAAGTTTTATAAATCCACCTCTATTGTGCTGAAGAATGCTTGAAATGAGTAGCCCATTTCTAGATAGAAATGAGAAGATCCAATTAGCAAAGATCAGTTTCTGTATATATAACTTCCAATTACACCCCCCCCCCCCACCCCCACCCCCGCCAAAAAAAAAAAAGTATTGTGTACAGCCCAATTAGGAAAGATCAGAAATGACACTGAAATTCTAAAAGAAAAACGTTATATAGATAATGGTGCTGCACAAAATGAAAATACTAATTGAATACAAAAAAAAAAGTATTGTATACATATCTGTTAATGCATACAGCAACCCCACAATCAGTACTTGGAAAAAAAAAAGTATTGTTTACAGCACTTCGGTGCAATCAGTTACTGCAACACCATTATCTTGCCTCTGCAGGTATGAGGCAACAAAGACAATGACAAACATTGCCAAAAATGAACCACATAATAGCCAGTAATGGATAGGCAGTAATCATACAACAACATTGTACCAACTAATTAAACCCACTTCATGAGGTCCATTAGTTACCTCAAATCACAGATGATTTACACTTGAAAATTGATAATACATTTTCTCTGAAGCAAACCATCAAACACGTGGTGAGTGTTGATGATATGAAGGGGTGGAGGCAGAGGAGGAAGGGGAAAATGAGAGAGGTAATAGAGAAGTGGCAGCAAGTACATGGTGTTTGTGCACATTATATTATTGATAATAAATTGCAGCAAAATCACAATTTCACAAAATCTTAGCTAGTTAAAATACTCAAGAAACATATCAAAATTTCACCCAAAAATTGGTCTGCTTGTCACCATTCTTCACCATCCATAATAGCTACTCTCCACTACATATACTCCATATACCCATATGTAAGCACAAAAAACCACTAGTTGAGCACTGCGGGTGAACTATTAAGAAATCACATATACTTCACTAACCCATATGTAAGCATAATACATAGACACACAGAAATAGTACCTGAAACAGAGGATTTGAGATGTGAATATCCAAAGCCTCTCCTCCTCTCTCTATGCCTTTCGTCTATCTCTGTCTCTACTATAGCCGTCCTAATGCCAATATTATAAGTGAGGTTTGAGATTGGGAGAAGATTTGTGGTGTATTCCATGTGATAGAGGCGTAGTTGATTGGGAGAGAGAAGCGTGAGAGAGAGAGGCGTGAGAGAGAGAGAGAGGCGTGAGAGATAGGCTTTTTCATGAGCGCGAAAAAAAAATTTAGGACTTACCGTAGACCATTGGATCAAAATTTTAAAAATCATCTGAACTGTCTTTTATGTTGAAATTACGTTATTCGTTAGATTTGTTTATGTTTTGTTTCAAAATGATCTAGACCTCTCTTTGTTTTTTGGATTCAAACTTCGTTCTACTTTATTATATATATATATACATCTTCATTTAAAAAGTTTTCAACTTAATATTTATGTAAATTATATTGTTAAATTCAAAGTAAAGTCAAAATGGATAAAAAATAAATAATGAATAATTTTATTTAAGAGGAATTATTTAGCATTTAAGTAAATAATGAATAATACCTACATTACTCAAGGTATTATTTAAGTAAATAACTTTTTCTTAGTGGAATATATCACCTAACTTTTAATGATCAATTTTTTTTCAAACAAAATTGGTGGATGGGTGGGTTCTTGGGGCGACTTTAACGGATTTTTAAGGGTGGGTTAATGGGCCAAATTTCGGGCTGAGTAATGAGCTTGGGGACAAGTTCAAGCCTCTTTTGAAGGATATTAGACTTGAGTTCGGACAAATCAACTATTGAACCTATCGGATTTCAAGTTTTTTTTTTCGGGACAAGTAACAGGCCCATGAGCCAACCCAACTTATGGACACCCTTACTCTTCCTTGTCCAACATACTTTAGCCTTTTTTTTTTTTTGTTCAACAGTTAGAGATATCTGGACCGCTTACGCATACTTCAACTAATCCCCTCTCCACTCCGATCACCGGTCCGATCAAAGGCGTATATTCACGCCAGAACTAAAGTATTCATAAAAAACAAATCCCTTACGATCTAATGCCAAAAAGTTATCAAGATTTGAATTCAAGTCATCTGAATTTATAGTTTATTTATGTTACCACTTAAACTATCCCTTAGTTTAACCTTTCATTTTCTACTTCCACACCTTCTTTCATGTTTCCTTCGTCCATTACTGTCAGTTGAAAAGTTGGCTTTAAATTTCTGTAAGCGACACAAGTATTTTTCAATTTGGAGATGTGGCTAAATTAAGTAACAAATTTTGCAAGTTCTTTGACTGCCAAAGACGTGTTCTCTTGGCAACATTTTTTTAATCCTTTTGGTGACCTTATACGAGACTGAGATTGACCAAGTAATCATCTATAATGGATCAAGTCACCGAAAGCTATGAATTGTTTAATCAGCAGTGGAACAAAAGAACATTTCCCAGTTCTAGAGTTGAGGGTTTTCTACCTAGGAAGCTGCCTGAAAATGATGCCTCCGTAGACCGAGTCTGTGATTAGGTACTAAGACCCCTGTAGCCTCATAAACCCACCTCACCAGTTAGCTGTTAATAATTTTAGTTAAAAGATCAACCAACTCTGTCCAAGTGTACATCTTCAATTCTTCATCTTGGACTCTGCAATTCTACCATTTTGTGACATACCAAAAAAAGTGAGAGAAATTAAAAGGTCGTACCTTGCAAAAGATTTTTATTTAGAAAACAGTTTATCAGTGGTAACTAGTAAACAATATTATCTCGTTTTAAAGAGAGTTAATGCCAGACCTGATTACCAGTCTTACACGCATATCCTAGAATGCCTGGACACACACGACTCTCACCCCTATAAAATGGTAAGCTTCTCCTGGCAAAGTTGCTAAGCCAAACAACAAAATCATATCCAAAACATGGCAAGCTACTCACAAGTTTCATTCTTTGCCCTCTCCCTCTTCATTCTCTCTCTATTTGGGTCCTCAAATGCTGCTGGAATAGCCACCTACTGGGGCCAAAACGGCAACGAAGGGACCTTGGCCGCGGCCTGTGCCACAGGGAACTATCAGTTCATAAACATAGCATTCCTAACCACATTTGGCAATGCCCAAACCCCAGTGCTAAACTTAGCTAGTCATTGCGACCCCCCCTCAGGCACTTGCACCACTCTAAGTAATGACATAAGGGCTTGCCAAAACCAAGGAATCAAAGTGCTTCTCTCCCTCGGAGGCGCTGAAGGTAGCTATTCCCTTTCTTCAGCTGATGATGCAACGCAAGTTGCCAATTACCTTTGGAACAATTTTCTCGGCGGCCAGTCGAGTTCTCGTCCCTTGGGAGATGCCATTTTAGATGGTATCGACTTTGATATCGAATCGGGTTCGGGTCTATATTGGGATGACCTTGCCAGGGCCCTCTCAGGGTTCAGCTCACGGAGAAAGGTGTACTTATCTGCAGCACCACAATGTCCATTTCCTGATGGTAATTTAAGCACTGCCATCCAAACAGGCCTCTTTGACTATGTTTGGATACAATTCTACAACAACCAGCAGTGTGAATACACAACCAATGCTGACAACCTTTTGGCCCGGTGGAACCAGTGGACTTCAGTTCCATCGAATCAGATTTTTTTGGGTATACCGGCGGCTACTGGCGCCGCTGGCAGTGGCTATATTCCACCTGATGTGCTCATTTCTCAGGTTCTTCCATCTATCAAGACTGCTTCCAACTATGGAGGGTCCATGCTCTGGAATAGATTCTTTGACCAAGGGTATAGCTCAGCTATCATAGGCAGTGTCTGAATTACTTTCTCAGTCATATTATCATACTCCTGAATAAGTTTGAATGTAACTCTGGCAGAGAGTGCCAGCATTTGAATAGATTCACTAGTAAGTGACAATAAAATTGAATAAGATCACATATGATGGTTTATGCTCAATTTTTCTCGTCTTCACTGATAGCCTAATACACAAGTTTCCTGTTACTACCTACAGTCCAAAAGGTTAGATATAGTTAGATTTATCAGAGAGGTTATTCTCGTGAATCAAATTTATTAAGGTATAAATCATAATAAAACAACATATTATCATTCCCTTAAAATGGATGTACCATGAAATAGAGACTTCAGATTAACCCAAGATAAAAATTAGTCATACTGAATGTCTAACCAAATTATGACAATATTCGAAACAATTAAGAAAAATAAATTTGAAAAACGTAAATATCAACGCCCACATGAAAGCCTCTGTATCCCCAGCAAGCCATGTCTGATCTTAAAAGTGAAATTAGCATCAGTATTCTTTGTATTCATCTTATAACAAAGTTCATTTTCTGTTACTGAAAGATCGGTAGCCTATTTATAAGAAATTATCCAACTTAATTATCATGACTCGAATACGGAATACTACTTGTTGGATGGAGAGATTTTTAGTTTATTGGGGTGCTTATACTTTGTTAATTTGGTTTATAAAGAAGAGGAATATAACCTACGGCGCCTGTGATTCATGGGTTATGTGTATTGACCCAAGCTTTAATAAATAGATCAGTTCAATGTTAGGTTAGTTTACACAATAAAGTAAACATATTGAGTAAAAATTGTCTAGTACTCGCTCTTGATCTAAAAATGACTAGACTCGAATATGGTTTAATTTGTTTTTAGAAAACCATTCCACTTGATCGACACCCTTTTGCAGAAATTCTCCTCCACTTCCTAAGAAATTGACCCGATCTTGTACATATTTTTAAAAGAAGGATAAAACATCGAGATGCGAATATATAGATATGTTGGGATTGATCATGGTGAGGTTATGTAGTCTAAACATGGGATTGAGTCTCCGGTCCATAAATTAGGTTCTTATTATAACATTGTTTTCCTCAATATCACAAAATGGTAAATTTTTTCTTTTTTTAGTTCAACCATCAAAGATATCTAGACCAGTTGCACACTTCAATTAATCTCTTATTTATGAGGGATAACTGTTATCAAAATTCGAATTCTCAATTTCCAGCTCATCTTACCACTTAAGCTACACGTGGAGTTGGTCGGACGGCGGATTCAGGGATCAATCTAACCTCTCTTCAACCCCTACCCCTAACCCTAATCCAATCTCAATCCGAATACTGCAATTGAATTCAGGCGAGCTCAGATTGAATTTGAGTTACTTAATTCGGGAGGGTTGATTTCATGTTAGAATTTGGGTTGAATAAGTCCGTCAACAATCATGACTGAAATCAGGTTAGAATTCAGTTTGAAATTGAACTGATCCATCATAGTTGTCAAAAGGAAAAAAAGAAAAACAAATAAGTCAGCCACAATCATGAAGGTGATAAAAGCAAAAACGAGAGAGAACATATTTTCAGAGCTACACATGAACATAAATGGAGAGAAAGACGGAGAGGAAGAGAGAGTAGAGA
Organism: Ilex aquifolium; assembly: GCA_951799425.1. NCBI lineage: Eukaryota > Viridiplantae > Streptophyta > Magnoliopsida > Aquifoliales > Aquifoliaceae > Ilex > Ilex aquifolium. The sequence continues at coordinate 60,435,786 of OX637391.1, read as the reverse complement.
TCACACCTTACACACTGGTCCAGATCTGATGATAGCAGGTGGAAAGAGACGCAATGGTCCAGCTGTCGCAAGGCAGAGACCGAGGGAGGTGAGGGTGAGAAATGGTGGAGGGAGCTGAAGATGAGAGTGAGGTAGCTGAAGATGAGAGTGAGGGAGGCAGAGGCGCAGCGCAGGAGTAGTCTGGAAGTATGAAACCTAATTGTGTTACATATATTTTTAAATATGTCGTGTTCAGCTAGATTTAATATTCGAGTTTGAATTCGATTTATATATTTAGGTTAAATTTTTCAACATAAATACGAAACAATTAATAAACGAATAACATGACACGACTCGTTTAATTTTAAACGAGTTGTATTAGAGAGGGTCGGATTAACATGGTAAACCACCCATTAAACCCATTTACTTGTTTGTTTAAAAATACTATATAATTTTATAAAATTAACAAATTAACACAAAAAAAAAACGATATTTAAGAAAATGTATTTTTACATGGGTTATATATTTTATGTGGTTGTCACTAAAAAAAATCTGGTTAACTTTTTTAAAAATAATTATTAATTTATTATTATATTAATTTTATTTAAACTGATAAATGAGTAATAAACAGATTAATTGGACTCACCTTGAACACAACCCGTTTATTAAAAGTGTTTGACGTGTTAACATGTTTACCATTCGAACCCATTAAGTTCTCATCTAAACCCGCTTAATTCGTATCAATAAATCATATCGTGTCGAATTTTAACAGATCTAATTAAATGTCTCAACCTAAATATGTATTTTTCGAATTGGGTTCGGTTGATCCGTTTAATGTGTATTAATGACAGAAGATCTGAATCCTTAAACACGTGTTTGGGTCAACCCCACCATTATGAAAGGTGCCGGCGCTTGAACCATGGCGCAATAGCTGCACTAATAAGTTTGAAATGTAACTCTGGCAGATAGTGCCAGCGTTTGACTAGACGCACTAATAAGTGACAATAAAATTGCATAAGATCGCATATTATATGATGGTTTATGCTCGTCTTACCAAATAAATAGACCAGTTCAGAAGCTTACCCAATTAAGTAAATATATTGAGTAAAAATTGTTTAGTACTCGCTCTTAATATAAAAATGACAAGGCTCGGATACGGTTTATTTTTTGTTTTTTTTATTTTTTTCATTTGATTAAACCGTTCAACTTGATTGACACTTTTTTACAGGAATTCTCTTCTCCACTTCCTAAGTACTTGACCAGATTTTGTAAATATTTTTTTAAAAAGGAAAATTGACTTATATTATTCTAATAAATGACTACTTTAAAATATTATCAAGAACGAAAGTGGATAGGTGGTCCTCATTCCTTAACATATTTTTAGAAAAAAATATATCAAGCAATCTTATAATTAATATTATGGCCTGGCCAAAAAATTAAAAAAAACTAATTGCAATTATAGAATTTCCTTCTATAACATTACCTAATTTGCTGAATGCCTCCAAAGGTCCGTCTAAATATTTGAGTAATTTGATTCAGTCAAGTGTATCAACAAAACCCACAAATATCTATATAATAAAGTAGCTTACAATTCAAATCTCAAAAAATAAATAAAATGACTTTTGCTATTCGCGGTTGAGATCGCTTTAAATTTTACTTTAAAGTTAATCTAACGGTTAATATTAACACTCTAAATTTAATAGAAAAAATAGGGCTCTAAGAGTATGCTTGGAGTGATTTTTTAAAAGTACTTCTAAAAATTATTTCTCATAAATACTTTAAAAAAAATAATAGTGTTTGAAACCGCCCCACCACTACCTCTACCCCCACCACCACCACCACCACCGCCGTCGCCGCCGCCACCTCCGCCACCGCCACCACCGTCGTCACCACCCCCATCGTCGCCGCCACTACCACCACCATCATCGCCACCACCACCGCCGCCGCCGCCACCACCACCACCGCCGCCATCACCACCACCTCCGCCGCCACCCCCCACCACCACCATCGCCACCGGCCTCGCTGTCATCACCGCCACCACAGTTATTGCCACCCAGCACAACCATCACCGTCTCTTACCACCACCACTGTCGCCCACCACCTCTCATCCCCACTACAAATCAATGCTTAAATTCCTTTATCTCTTGTCTATGTTTGTAATTTGATTTTGGATATGAATATAAATATGTTTATTGTTACCATTTTTTATTACACTGTACCTTCAGGCACAGGTAATAACTAGTATATATGTATTGCATAACTTACAATTTATTAGTTGACTATGCAAGATTTAACATTCCTTGCAGTATAGAAATACCTCGTGTTATAATCTGTCAAAAATAACTCGGATGATAAGATTTTAATGAAAAATGTGTTGAGGTTCAAATTTAAACTTTTAAGGGATGTCCGGATTAACACGAAATGCGGAGTTAGCTGTGAATTTCATGTAATTAACACATAATTTTTCAACCATGGATTTAGCATATTGTCAACTATATAGGTGCTTATAAGCTATAAGTCGGCATATATTGATCGCTTACAAGTTGAAGGGACGTGCACGGTCAACCAATGCTGCTCCATTTTGTTGCTTTTCACACCTTGACTAGGCTCATCAGCATTCAATTGAGTTCTCATTTGACCTAATCTTCATGCCATAAGTCAAGTTTCACTATTCAAGTATCTCAATTGCGATTCACCTAATATATTCAGACAAGCCAATGAAACTATATTCAGCAATGCCCACTCATTATATTATATTATATTATATTATTATGCTAAGCAAAATAGGATTCAAAGAGACGGATCCAAAAGTTAAATTTAAGGATAAACAAATCTTTTAGATGAAATTTGAAGGAATGAATCGAGAAATTAGGTTTGGAGAAAATAGAGTGTGATTCTGAGAATGAAAAAAGTTTTGAGAAGCAAATTATGTGCATTGAAATAGTTAATTAATCAACAAATAATGTGTAATTCTATTATGTAATTTTTTGAATTTTTGGAAATGGTCGCCCCTCGTATGTGTAATTATAAATTCATCCTTACGTTCAAATACATTATAAGCATTTTTTTTCTAAAAGAAGACTAAGAAAAGATGAAAAGAGTTTACAAAGTTTTCAACAATAATAAAGTCTGGAAGAGAAAAACAATAAACAATTCTATTCAATTTTAGAGATGTTAATTTTAGACCTCAAACCCAATATTTTAAGTAACAATATGACACTTCTTATAACTCTAACCCTCGGTAAACCTTTAAAGGTGGTATTAGGTTCAATTTTTTTTCACACTCGTTAAAAGTTAGTCACCCTTGTTTTTATATAGATATGTTCTAATCAGCTCAAACTACGGTGATCAACCGTTAAACTCGAAGGAGAAATTGACGCAAGCGTGAACCCGCAGTAACAAAAAAAAAAAAAACCTCTAACCTCACTAAAAGCAAAATGATTTCAAAGGAAAATAAAAGGCAAATGATGAAATTTAATTTCACAAAAAAAAAAAAAAGAGAGAGAGAGAAGATAATTATCATTTAAATATTAGCTAAAAAACAAGCCGCGTTGACCTCCACCCACCTTCGCGAAGCGCACCATCGCCCAGTCAAAATAGTATTATTACTCGTGGGCCTCGTGGCCATTACATTCCTATATGAATAGAACCTTCATTTTCTTCTATAAAACCTTAAGAGAACGCCAAGCTATTGCACTCCAAGCAAAAATGGCGACAAAACCTCAAGCCACTCCTCTCCTTCTCTCCCTCTTATCCCTAACTCTCTTCCATACCTGTCTTGGTGGTGGCGGTGATGGTGGCAGTGACAGTGGCATCGCCATCTACTGGGGTCAGAACGGCAACGAGGGAAGTCTCTCCGAAACCTGCGCCACCGGAAGATTTTCATACGTCAACGTTGCCTTCCTCTACAAATTCGGCAGTGGCCAAACCCCAGAAATCAACCTTGCTGGCCACTGCAACCCCGCCGGCAACGGTTGCACCTCCGTGAGCGACGGAATACGCGACTGTCAGAAGAGTGGAATCAAGGTGATGCTCTCCATTGGCGGTGGCGTTGGTAGTTACTCTCTTGCTTCCAAATCTGATGCAAGAAACATCTCACAATATCTATGGAGAAATTTCTTGGGTGGAAGCTCATCGTCTCGGCCTCTTGGCGATGCTGTGTTGGATGGTATTGATTTTGATATAGAGCTTGGATCAAACAAATACTGGGATGATCTTGCTCGATATTTAAAGTCTTACAGTTATAGTAGGCTTGGAAGAGGAAGAAGAAGAAAGGTGTACTTAACAGCAGCACCACAGTGCCCATTTCCTGATAGGTCCATGGGCGCTGCCCTTAACACAGGTCTTTTCGACTATGTTTGGGTACAGTTCTACAATAATCCTCCATGCCAATATGTTTCTGGCAACACCGATAACTTGAAGAAGTCATGGGTTACTTGGACTACATCAATAAATGCTACAAGGATTTTCTTAGGACTTCCGGCATCGCCGCAGGCTGCCGGAAGTGGGTTTATTCCGGCCGATGTATTGACTTCTCAGATCCTTCCGGTGATAAAAAAGTCACCCAAGTATGGCGGTGTGATGCTTTGGTCAAAATATTGGGATGATCAGAGTGGATATAGTTCATCCATTAAGAGCAGTGTCTGAACTGAATGAGTCTAAATGACTCTTTCTTCAATTAAGAGCAGTGTTTGAAATTTGAAATGAATAAGTCTTCCATTTGTTTTTCATTAATCTTGTTTTGCTAATTGAGAAATGTTAATCCTTTCACGTTGAAGTATAAATAATTAAGTTACACTCTCTTCAACAATTTAAATTTTTGAAGTAAATAGTTATTTAACATGATATCAAAGTAGGAAGACCTGTGTTTGAAATAAAAATACTTAATATATTCTCTAAGAAATTAAACTTTTTGAAGTAAATTAAACTTTTTGAAGTAAATAAGATTAGACTCAAGATCAAAACATGAGTCGAACTTGAACAAATTTTTAGACTCATGTAGAAAATGAGGGTAAAAGATTTGGTTGTAACTCACAAAGTTCAGCTTGTTTATATGTAAAATAGTCAAGCTACTTAAGCTCGACTTGGATTTGAATCGTTTTGGGCTCGGCTCATGTTCTAGATAAGCCGAACTTTAACAATTTTTTAAACTCATTTAAAAAAAGAATTTCGCAAAACTCGACTCGATTATCAGCCTTAACTCAAACCCTTCACTCCTACCCATTATATGAAGCATAGGTTGAGGATGATAGATTCATATGGGGGCAATCAAGATAATGCAAATCCATCCATCATTTTCTTGCCATAGTTCAATGGTCGATGACAAATGAGACTTAAAACACGTTCTACACCGAAATTAAAGAAATACTAAAAAAATTATACCTAATTCATCAAACTATTGCTTACAACAAGGACTGTTAGAAGTGAGTGATAGGCACATAGACCACACTCAAAACGTAAGAAAAACAAAGAAGAGGACGTTGTATTAAGAACTTTAGCGAGTTTGGGGAAGGAATATTACGAAAGATATGCTCTCTCACTTTGTGTGTTGAGCTCGAAGCTAATAAGGCAAACACACTTTATATGAACCAAACTTTTTTCCAATTTGGTGACCGCCAAAGGTGCCTCCACCTCTTTTGCACCAAAAATCTTTTCTTTCCTTAAGAAGTAAAGATTTAAAGCAAAAAAATTCAGATGGGTAACATCACAAAAAATTACTTTTTGATATCTTATTTTCTTTTTTATCTAATAAAAATACAATACATACAAAAAAATTTATTTCAAAATTTATTTTACTAGTTTTATAATCATTTGAGTATTAATACCTTAAATCGAAAGCAATGATCGAAAATTATTTACGATCTATTGTCAAAATATTATTTTTCGATATTGTATGAGTTAGATTATTCTGACAATGAGGATCAAGTGCACTTGTCTAACATTTTTCATGTTGATTTTCACCAAAATTCATATGTAGTAAGTAGTATTCAATTTTGATCCTAAAAAAACAAAAATTAATATTCGATTACTACTTGTTTATTCCCAAAATAGTAAAATTTAAGGGTGATACATGAAAGTAATCCAACAATAATAAAAGAGTTTGTGAGAGTCTATATTTAACGGGACTTAAGGAAGTGAGAATCTAAGAGTCTCGAAAAGTGGGGAAACGTAATATCATAAACTGTTAGTTGAAAACAATTCAATGCACGTTTGCACATCTCTAGGAAAAATGTCATGATTGTAACCATGGCTGATAAAGTTGGCTTCAATAGTCGAAAATCATTCCTATAAATAATAAAGATAGAGCTACAGAGAAAAGATTCTCAATCAAACACAACTAGTCAGTATCTCTCCTACTTATTTTTACTTCCGAACAATTTTATTTCACTGTAATTTATAGTTCATCACTCCGATAATTTTTATTGTCTTTCATTTAATGTTAATTACAATACTTTTTTAATCTTTTAAGTTCAATTTATCTGCTATTTTATATTCTCGTCGCCTTTCTACATTCTGCTCAAAGAAATTATTTACGTCCTTGATACCTATGTCATAGAATATAACTCAGAGATAACCTTACGCCTAATTACAATTGTCTAAACGGTCAATATATTAGAATCTTATATTGAGTCGAATAGATATGATTGTACTTGTTTAAATCTTAAATTCACCTAAACTTTAACACGTCCGTAATCAAAAAATCCACCAAACGCTACTATATCACTAATTAATCACATCGACAAGAATTAAGGCAAGTTTATATGAAATAATCGCCGCTAATGGTCTTAATAAAATCGCCGCCACACCACGGGGAACCATTTTTCTTGTTTCCGCTGGCCCCAACTTAACTCCGTCTGGCAAAACGGAATATCTGCGCGTGGAGCTCAGACAAGGGGCACATTTAACGGTTCCGAGCCGCTAGAAACATATGTCATCGCTGACGTGGTAGGCGTTTGTACACTCACTCTAAGCGGTTGAGCTGCGCTCACATACAGTCGACACCAATACCGTCTGATACAATAATCTGGCTGCATATTCCTATCATATTGACTGCATAAGTATCCTATATTGTTATATAAATTGTTTAATATTTACGATTTTAAAAAATACACGATTGAGATAATTTAAGATACATTCGTCTAAATAACACAAAATACATCACTAGAAATAATTTAGTATAGGCAAAGTAGGTTTTTCTAATATTTTATGGGAAATATTATGTAACATAAATTTACATCTCAAATAAACGGGGATCATTGAATGAGTGAGTCTCATCAACTTTTTTAAATGAGAATCACTGATCCAATGATCCTTATTGATTTGGGATGTAAATTTGGATTGTAAATTTGAGTTACATAGCATTACTCATATTTTATTGTATAATTGACCCTTAACAAAAGTTAATAAGAGATTTATTGTTTGTATAATAATTTTCTAATTTTGTTTATGTAAATGTTAGACTTAACATCATTAATGGGTATAACTTGAATTTATAATAAATAATTTATTCTTAAATGAATTTAAGTGAAAGAGTAATGAATAAGATCTTAATTCAAGAGAGATTATTTGTCTGATATCTATTTAGAGAACATGCCGATATATATATAACTACAGTAATGAAGGAACCAACACTCCTAGAGACTACACTCTACTCTCTTAAAGAAAAAAAAAATATTTAATATAATGGTGATACTACGCCAATATTATCATGCAATATCATCAACTAATAATATGCATACAAATAAAAAAATAGACTCTAAACAAATCAATAATTACTTAAATGGGGTCTACTTTATAAATATAAAATTTTATTATTAATTAATGATATCATATTATTAATACTAATATGATATTACTGTTGTATTAAATATTCCTTTTGAAAGCTTGTGCTGTTATTTTCGGATGATGAAAAACTTATTGATTCTCGATGTAGAGGTACTATAGATATAGTTTTCGATCCTAATCATAGTATGAGGGTGCATGGGAATAAAAATGGTCAAGCATGTGGAGGATGGGCGATGCCTTTTAACGTGCGCCCTCCTACTTTAACATGCACCTTTGTTCTTAACTATAAATTCTAATTTCTTTTTCTTATTTTCTCCACCGGTGTTCTCTCTCATAAAAACTCTTTCTCTGTCTCTTTTCTGATTTGCCGGCGCTTCAAAACCCTAGTTTCCTCTATATCTCGAACGACGTGTTTGGTGGTATCTTGGACACCAGTAAACCCCTCGATTACGAAGGTACTTTTTAAGCTTTAATTTTCTCAGAGAATATTCACTCCCCCCTGTCTAAGATCTGGGTGCTCTGTTTTACTCTATGTTCTATTTGTCTTCTGTTTGATTGCCGAGAAAATGATGGAAAAAGATAAGAACTTGCTCTCAGACTTGTGTTTGGTTGGGTGATAATAACACTATGTTCTATTTCCCCTTGATGTTATTCCTTCATGTTCTAAGCAGCCCAAAGAGCTAATCAGGAAAAATATCACTGTTGTATATCAATTTGACGAGAAAGGATTCAATTTTAGAGATTCTGTGGTGGGTTGTCTCTGCTTTGCTTGAATTGCTTTAGTTTGATGTAAAATTCGTGAGTTGAATGCTTTACGTGATAACTTTTTCAGTATTGCTTGGGGAGATATGTTCTTCAACTTTTCTTTTAATTGATTTGGAATACATGGCATTGAATGTTTGCTTTATGTTGATGAAAATACAAAAAGAAAAGGTGTTTGATGCAACTTTTTTCCCCCTTTTCTGTAAAGTTCCAATTAGATAAAACCAGCAGAGATGAGACAGGGAAGGAAGAGCTTTTGGAAACAGAAAACAATAAATCAACAGCTGTTATTTTCGTATTTGTGACTTGTGTACATGAGAGTTTGTTGAATATGTACAGTCATGTTTGAAGGTTTGTGAATATGAGATTTTTCAGCTGTTACCAAGCCCCAACAAAAATAAAGAGGAAGTCTGAAAGTTGTCAAATTATGTAGTTTTTCGAGCAATCATTTAGTTCTGAATTTTTTATTTTTTTTGCATGTGATAGTCAAAAGTGGATAGCTAGTGTGATAGGCTGATGGCTAGTGCATTGCCTAGATCATTTTTCTTGTGCATGTCCCTTGAATTGCACTCTTATTAGATTTTTTTTCATTCTCATTAGACAGTTAATATCAAGAGCTTTTGTTGCATATTCAATTTTGATGCCTGCTTTAAACATTTCTGGGAGATATTTGAGGTTAAAGGAGGTTTTTTTTTTCCTGTATATTCTATTACATGTGGAAAATACTTTAAGGAATTACGAGAAAGTAGTATTCATCTTGTGATGTTGCACTGTCTATTGCTGTGGCACTGCCTATTGTTCATGGAGCAGGTGATATCTTTGATGATAGAAACCCATTTTCAAATCATACTATACATTTTCACTTCTCTTAAATTTGACTGGATAAAAATATTGTCTCAAGGATTTGTGTGTCACGTTTAAATGCTGGCAAAGTGATTTAAGCTGAGACCTTTATGTGTTGGGAGTACATAGGGAATTTCGGAGCACAATAGAGAGCTCTTTTAACCATGTACTTCTGACAGAATTAATTGGCCCACAGAATTCTTTATTTGTTGCCCTCCATCAATTATACAACCACCATCTAATGAATTTATTTTGCTATGAAGCAGGATGACTAATAGCCAGATTGTTGCTGCAAAGGATACGAGTGTTTCTGAATTTACACTGTCCCGCAGATTGTGAGTCTGTCAAGTTATTTCCTTTACTTGTACGATGGACCGCTGTGATACATCTGGTTTCGTTAGTGGGGGTCGACTGTATTCTTTTCGAGAGCGTTGAAAATAATTTATGTATATCCTGTTCCCCTTTTCTTTCTCTTTTTACGGCCCCAGAAGTCTGGCAAACTGTTTCCTTACAATTGCAAGTTGGTCTGAATCTGAAAGCTGACTGTTACAGTAACATGGACAACACTCGCAAACATTTTACTATTAATTTTGCCCCAAACACGTCTGGAAATCAGAGCAAAGTTGTTGATGCTGGAGCTTTTTATTCCACATTCTCTTCCTCACAGCTTCATTCCCCTGGGGTGTTGAGCTCTTACTTTTCAAATGATAGCAAGGGGAAATGGAATATTAATAATAGGTTTGTGAACCATCAAGATGGCTCTGCTTTGGTTCTCGGGTTGGGCTGCTTATCAAATTCCTGCACTACCTTATCATCGGGGAAAGAAATTGCGGAGGAGTCTTCAGTTGATCTCGGTCTGAGTACTAACCTGCATTTAGGAAATTATAGGACACCTATGCTAAAAAATGTTTCTTGTGGGACTCCCAAGGCACTGGTAGTGGAAAGACCCAAACTGGACCTTGAATTAAGTCTATCTACTGGGCCTGCTGAATCGGATATAACTACTGTCACTCAAGGGTCTATTCCATTTCAGCACACTGCAGAGTCACCGGTCATAGCTGGCACAGTTCAACTTGTGGATGAAGGATCAACATCATCTCGGTGGAAACTAGGGCCTCTTGTGCTTCCATTGCAGAGTCCAGAGATTACTGCTCCTCTTCACCATATACATAGTCATATCAAGCCAACTGCAGCTAATTCTAACCTCCCATCAAATTCTGCACTGACGCCAAAAAGTTCTGTTGCCTGTGCTTCAGGAGTAGTTCATCAGCAACCTCGACGTAACATCTGTGTGAAAACCTGTCAGTTTGAAGGATGCATAAAGGGAGCAAGAGGTGCTTCTGGTCTTTGTATTGCACACGGAGGTGGCAGAAGGTGTCAGAGAGCCGGCTGTCCAAAAGGAGCTGAAGGTAAGACAGTGTTTTGCAAGGCCCATGGTGGAGGTCGGCGGTGCCAACATCTTGGGTGCACTAAGAGTGCTGAAGGCCGTACAGACTACTGTATTGGTCATGGTGGTGGTAGGCGGTGTGGTCATGAGGGTTGCACTCGTGCTGCAAGAGGGAAATCTGGCTTGTGCATCCGACATGGGGGGGGCAAAAGGTGTACAATACAAAACTGTACTAAGAGTGCCGAGGGCATCTCTGGCCTCTGCATCTCCCATGGCGGTGGCCGCCGTTGCCAGTTTCCTGAATGCGCGAAAGGTGCTCAAGGTAGCACAATGTTTTGTAAAGCACATGGTGGGGGGAAAAGGTGCACATTTTTGGGGTGCACAAAAGGTGCAGAAGGAAGCACACCATTCTGTAAAGGCCATGGTGGGGGGAAAAGATGTACATTTGAAGGAGGATGCACAAAGAGTGTGCATGGGGGCACTTTCTTTTGTGTAAATCATGGTGGAGGCAAGAGATGTGCGATGCCTGAATGCACTAAGAGTGCAAGAGGACGCACAAATTTCTGTGTTCGCCATGGTGGGGGGAAAAGGTGCAAATTTGAAGGATGTACTAAAAGTGCACAAGGCAGCACTGATTTTTGCAAGGCTCATGGTGGAGGGAAAAGGTGTTCTTGGGGTCAGTTGGGGTCCGAGTTTGGTGACCAAGCTTCTGCTTCTTGTGATAAGTTCGCTAGGGGGAAATCTGGCCTATGTGCTTCCCATAGTGCCCAGGTGCAAGACAAACAGACCTATGGTGATGGCACTTCGGATGCTACAGTTCAAGACCTACACTTTAGCACACTGGAGAAGATGAAAGGGAAAGATGTTGCCAAAGACATCCACACAGTTGGCATTACAACTGTGGGCAGTGGGGGCTCATCAAATGATTATACGGTTTATGGACATCAACCAATTTTCATGCAGATTCCACCAAGTGATACTGTCTCTGTTGGCAATGCTTCTTTAGCCCAATTTTCACTTCCAGAAGGCAGGGTGCATGGAGGAAGCCTAATGGCAATGCTAAGAGGCAGTACCAACATTGGATCAAGCAGCAATAATCCACCAGTCAGTGGTCCATTGGAGCCTGGAAAAGTTAATCCTACGCTTCATAGTTGGGTGTAAGCAAACACATCTTTTTCCATATTGTTCAATTTGGTCTTGCTCTGTCTTCTGTATGAATTCATTCTTGTGCTTTTTAGTTAGTCTAGAGTTTGGTGTTTGTGGATAAGTTTTTATTGTCCTGTCTATTGTTGAAACCCAAATGAAGACGAGGGGAAAAGAGGTAAGGCGTGATGGAGCCAGTTGAAGCTGGTGGTTTGTCTTCTGTAAGTACTCGTATTGTTGATTGTGAATATGGTCTTTTATTTTTATTGTAACTCTGATAGTTGAATAATATTAATGTCAACCTTGTATCTTAGAGTCTGATCCCTTTTCATGCATTCCTTGTGACTGTTTGGTTTGATATTCTCAGACTCTGATCCTGCAAGTAAGAACTCACGTTCAAAAATTTGAGCGAGTAAAAAATGAGAATGCCAAGTTTTTTCGGGAAGTATGAGAATGCTAAGTTACATGTGGTAAAACTGCTAATAATAGAATCAGGAATGAAAATATTTGTTCAAAAAGTAGAGATAACACATATAGAAGATATATTAAGAGAGAATTAGCTTAGGTGATTTGAACATATTTATAGAAGGTTTATTACAGCATCCCAGTGAAAAAAATGTGATATGATAGCTATTGACAAATAATCGAAGGAGTAGAGGGATAAAATAACTTTGAATAAAATAAAAAAATGGGTAAATTACATTCACGTGTCCTGAGGTATGGTCAAATAACAATGAGACCCCCTCATGTATGAAAAATAACGTTGACCTTTCCTGTTAGTAATGTCCATCTCTTTTTTATAACTGAGATATGAGATATTAAAATGACAATAATGCCCTTCCATGTCTTCCTCCCAAGAGTAGTCTTCTCCATTTCCACTAATTTCATCGTACCCACCCACCAAACCATTCCCACCAGCCACCAGCCACCAGCTAAATCAACATTGCCCTCTTTCACTCCACCAGCCTTAACACCCTTAACAGTCATCACTTCTATTTTTTCCCTCTTGATTGTTCCATTGTTCTTCTCTCTCCCAAAAAATAGCGCAGTGGTCGGATTTGGAGGTGATGGGTAATGACAGTAATTGTGTGCGATCAGTTGTCGCGTGTTCTGAGGTGGAGGGATTGGCAGGTTACTGTATGGGGGTCTGGTGGAATGGTCACGGTGGTGTGGGTTGGAGGGGTTAGCTCGTTGATGGTGGGGGTCGTCGATCGAGTGAGGGAGGTGGAGGAGTTTCAGTCTCTCTCTCTCTCTGCGGTTATAGGGGCAGCAAAACATTGATTCTTTCGGCAAAGTAATGGGTTTCAACAGAAATTGATGTGTGATAAAACTAAGGTTAGTGTTAATTCTAGACAAAAATGGATTTTTCAATTGGTTTGTGGAGTGTGGAGAATGGAATGGTGGTAATTGCCATGATTAACAGCTGGTGGTTAGTTGGCAGTGGTTCAGATGGCCACCTGACGAAGAAGAAGAGTATGCCGTTAAGTTCTACAGAGAAAGAATGCCCATTAAAAATGTTTAAGTGGGTCCATTGAGGGTAATGTTGGTATTTTATAAAAATAAATTGCTTACATCATCAAAATTATAACTCGTCATTGACGATTAATTAACTGTTGGGAGAATATGTTACAGACGACTAATGCAGAATGGAGGTCAGTGTTATTTTTCATACATGAGGGGGTCTCATTGTTATCTGACCATACCTCAGGGGAAGTAGATGTAATTTATCCCAAAAATATATATGTAATATTTTTTGTTTAATAGAAACTATGGCTCTTCTTACTTGAGCACAATGGTAAATTTGAATTCACGTAGCTGGCATAAAAATGTTGGGACAAGATTCTGAAAAAAAAAAAAAAGAAATTCTAGGTTTTTTCGAGATCCATTCAGTTCGAGGAAGAAAGAATAGAGTGAAAGACAGCATGATTCAATTCCGTTTCCTAGTCGTCTTGTGTGTCAGTGTGAGCACTTGTCCTTGTCCGAAGATGATTTGGAGCAGCAACGTAGCTTACCTTTACCTGTGGAATATACGCTCGCAATTGACTTGACCTTATTCTTGAAGATTAACAGGAACTTGATGCGTGCAATTCAAATGAGAGAGATGATAATGGTCTTGGTAGTTTGAAGAAAACCCTGTGGTTGCAATAGCTTGGTGACACCCTATTTTACACTGGTAATTTCAAGATGTATTAGAAGTTTAGGCCCGTCTTAGAAGTGACCCCCTATTTTAAACCAGTAATTTTAAGATGTATTAGACGTTTAGAGCCGTATAAATGACTAAACATTGTTTAATACACGATATGAACTCAAAACAACACATACCCAAAATATATACAACTATCAATAATACTTGCGTAGTTCGAACAAAATTTAATTTGGCACAAGGATTCATTCTCATCCCTTGTGAAAGTAATTGCGGATAGAGATGACTCACTCTTTTCTTGCACAAGGTTCATTTTGAGGGGATCATGGAGTGCCATATGACACAGCTCTCTCTGAGATGGGTGACAATTTTGCAAGATCATGACAGTAAAATCTTAATGGGGTTGTTGATCTTCATTGAATGTCCTCATGGAGTGCAATTACTCAAGAATAACAAGAAGGCTTCCAATAGTTTAATATGTGAGCAAGATTTCGCTCGATAGGTTAAGGTTCAAGCTGATTTTAGGAGTGTTTAACGGCAAGGGGCAAAGTATATTTTCACTAAACCTAAATATTGGACATGACAATTATACCTAGGTCTGTCAATTGTGGTCACCCTTGTGCTTTTCCCAGTATAAAGAAAGACAGTAGACAAGAAACAGCTTCTCAATATAATAGTCTTTCATTCAACTGTGAGCTCGCTATAAGCTCCGAATAGACCTAAAAAAAGATTAACAACAAAGGAAAAATCGCCACAAAACAAACAAAAATGGATGCAAAGTGACAGGTAAATAGAAAGTAGAAGTAAGAAAGGGTTGTCCACCAAGCAAATTCATGCCTACATAGGGGGTTGAATCATGAAACGATCACCATCCAATATAACTTTAGGGCGCGTAGAGGATCGTAGTCATGGGCACTAGAATCTTGGTTGCCATCTAAACTTTTCTGACCTGGATATTGTGAGTGGATTGGCACCGCCAGATGGGCTGCCTGCCACTCAGAACAAGAGCTACCTGTTCTCCTTCCTTCACCATCCCTTGCTTCTGTACATGAAAATTCATCTTCTATTTAATGTAATGTCATATATGTTTAGACCCAGAAATGAAAACATGCAATCAGATTTTGACAGAAAAGATGAGAGAAAAATATCAAACTGTTACGCAATGAGACTCAAATAGTATGAAGATTCACATTCCATAACCACAAATTTAACAGCAGATTAAAAGCATTAGACACTGCTTAGCAATGATCAAGTTCTGATACATGTACGGATCAGTTACCACATAAAATGTAATCAATGAAATAAGAACAATGAAACCTCACCTGCAACAAAGACAGAGCATTTGCAAAGGTCTGCTCAGCATCATCTGAAAACTCCATGTATATGGGGCAAACTCCTTGGTACAAAGCAAGTCTCTGTTGTATCCTCTTCCTGCACACCAGTCCATGGGATCAGAATTAAGTCAATTTGTGGATTCTTGTCCAACAATTATTAGTATGAAGAAACAAAAATACAACAGAAAAATTCCATAAAAAATCCAAACTTTATCATTCCAGCCAACTAAAACGCCTTCATGATAGCACGGCCTCATTTTTGGAAATGTAGAATTTTTTTTTCAAAATATTAATCATGAGTTCACTCCAAAGTTATTGACTCACTCATTTGTAAAGGCAAATACAGTGCCAGAAGGTCGATAGTGGCTCAATAGGATGGCCATGAAACCAGTCCTGGTGAAGACAACGGTGGAGGTTCCAAGAGTGTTAGACATCATTGTTGCATGGAATGCAAACATTTCACTCATACGGTTCTGCACAAAAAAAGCGTCAAGCATTCAGGGTTGACATTCAAGTGAGCAGTTTTACACCCGTAATATGTACATATATACACCTAGATGACAAAGAACTCAAAATCTATAAATTAAGATTGGACATAACCTTGAAGGCTTGGCCAAGATTGGATGGTGTTTCCCCACCAACCATGGTTGCTTCGGTCCGCAATGAGACTGTGTGCATGACCTTGACAGCTTTCAGAGGGAACCTGCATGGAAAGACATGTAAAGGGGTTTTGTTTATTCTTTCTACTCAAAATTAACCATGTCATCAAAAATTCAAAATCAATTACAAGAAACCCTAAATTCTATTTAAATAACACAAAATAGTATAACAACAACAATTGAATGCACGTTCAAAGAACCAATTTGACAAGTATTTCTATGAGCAGAGTAAACTTCAATCCAAAAAACTTTCCCACTCCGTATTTCATTTTCTTCCAGCAAAAGAAGTTAGCTACATTGACACGACTCACTCTATAGAACAAAATTCTACAGAAATCAATATAGTGGAATGTGCTGTTCCCTACTCCCAAACACAACTTCCCAATCATTGGCCAAAAGTTCAAGGAAGGAACAGGGAAAAGTAACTTACTTTCCATGAGCAGTTTCTCCAGAAAGCATAACTGCATCAGCACCCTCTCTAACTGCAATGGCAATGTCTGAAACTTCTGCTCGGGTTGGTGTAGGATGAACAATCATGCTTTCCAGCATATTTGTTGCCACAATAACAGCTTTCCCCATACTACGACAAATCCTGATAATCTCTTCCTACATTTCACGAGGGGAGCAATGTTCATCTCTGTACTATGCTATCCCTATCATAGTATCATCACTCTTCAATCAACAAATGAAGACATTACCTGCAACAATGGAACCTCTTCAATTGGCAGCTCTGCTCCAAGATCTCCTCTGGCAACCATTGCCTGAGACAAGAAATAAATGCACCTGTCAACATATATACGTTAATGAAGACATAAGAGGAGGACAGATCATTTGCATACAAAAACTGCTTAACTCGACAATGCAACTAATCAGATGAAAGCAGTTCAGGTCATAGCCACTCACTCGATACCAAAGTCTCCAAGATATTAGCTACAAGCACTGAACTTCTCCTGATACCCAGTTTTTGCTCAAAAGCAACAATGCCATCCTTTTTCTTTACAAAAGCAAAAAGAAATAAAAAGAGATTGGAACAATGCACAGATTCAGGTGATTACCCCGTCAGAAGCAGTTATGATTGAATGTAAATTTGGTATAGAGTCTGCACTTTCAATTTTCACAATGACGTGTATATCTGCATCGCAGCCTGCCAAAACAATCTTATTTTATTTCTTCAGAAAAAGACAAAAGATGTTAAGACTTGAAGCAGTATATATAACAAGCTTCTCATTAATATGTACTGCCTAATCATAAGATATGTATTGTATAATGTTTACTTTTCAGGTAATTCTTCAATTCGTGGACTACTGCTGCATCTTTGACAAAGGAAACAGCATAAAAGTCAACTTTATTGTCCACTCCAAACTTGATATCATCCCAGTCCTTCTCTGTTGCAAAGTCGTATTCATGGTTATGTTCATTCGCAGAACAAACAACTTAGTGGTCTTGCACATGAAAACAAAAGAATAAAAAGGACAACTTTGTAGATATGGTGAAATTGAAATTTGGATTCTGGGGTCTAACCAGTGATGGATGGCAGCGTAGCACTTTTTCCTCGAACATTCAGATGTCGTCTAGATTTAAGCTCTCCACCATCAACAACTTCACATTTCACTGAATCTTCTGTTTTGGACTTCACTGTTAACGACATCATACCACCTACAACACAGTTCAAGAGTCAGCTGTGCGTCCAAATCAAAGCTGCAAAATTTTTCCAATGCTCTTGAAATCAGGTAATTTCATGATCTATTTATAAGTCCTCTCTAAGAACCCAAAATAACATATAAAAAATTACAAAATACTAGAAATATTCAGCAACACCCACAAAAGAAAAAATGAAAGCTACTCTGATACTGAATTTGTTTACTTCATCGAGACAATGAAATCAGCCAGTCCATTTATGAAGAGTTGAAGACCTTAAAGTCAGAGTATGAAACAGGATCTATATCACCAAGATAAATGAAATCCTTGGCATCATGATAGTCCTTATTGGGTAAAAACCCTGACAAAATAAGGTGGAAAGTGCCTCCCAAGGATCCTACAAAGTTCTAATTTCTGAACCCGAGCAAGTGTCACCTATGGCTCCATACTACGTTGACATCAAAATCTCATCTCGACTTCATGATAGTCTTTTATCAGCATATCTTTGTATGAAACAGAGCAAATTCATATTGAAGGTCCTTAGAGCTCTTAGCTGCAGGAAGTGAAAGCCAGATTGAAAATTTTACACGACTGGCGGTCAATCTCAACTTTACTTCTCCTCACTAGTTGACCTAAAAATATCATCTATAATCTATATCTATAATATAAAACAAGGGAGACTTCAATAAACCCATCCGACGGTCTCAAATATACTCATCCAATGGCCACCAACATCTTTTCTCACTTACGTTGCACCGTATCTTCTGGCACGGGTTACTCTAGTATCTTCATATGATATGACAGTATTTATTCTAGTACTCAGAAACTATATAGTTCCATTAGCCTGAAAATACACACTTTCTTATGGGTGCTGTTAAGACACAGCAGAACATGAATAAATATACTTTGAAGGGCTGCAAGATACCAAAGACCAAATTCCATGAATGCTAAAACTAGGGTTTTTGTCTTTTCATTCAACAACATCCACCATATTTGATATGATTGGCACACGGAGATTTCACCACAATGAAGAACATTGAAGCTGCAATATGCTCTCTGGTTCATATGAAACTTTCATGTGTGATGGTAGTAACAATGGTCATTTAAGACTAAAGAGACCAAGTACGATGGAAGAAGGCACCACGGCATACCATCAACAAGAAGCATATCACCAACTTCTACATCATTTACAAAATCATCATAATTGACGCTAACAGTGTCTGCTGTGCCAACCCCTCTTCGAATTGTGAAAGTAAATTCCTGGCCACTTGTTAGTATGATTGGTTGGGGCAAATCACCACTCCTAACTTCAGGCCCCTGCCAACAACCACATAAAGTTATCAAGAAGATATTAGTACTATCATGTTAGAATTTGGTCATACACATTTCATGCAGTCCTTTTCATCGGCAAAAGGACCATTAGACCTTGGTGAATTATCAGATCCAAAAGCTTAGTAGTTATGCACGTAGCAACCACATTCAACCTGACGACCTGTTTTTCTTTCATATATAAGTTATCATACTATTGATTTAGTTAGCCCTCTCATTTAATGCCATGACTGAACCACTTCAAATACAGTAGTTCGAATTCGAATTTGGAACTAAAATCACCGAGCCACTTCTGCATCCGAAACCTCCCTCCTCCATTCTGCAACCCACCTCCCCCCACCCATTATGCATCCGAAATCCCCCCCCCCCCAATTCCGAAAACCCCCTTAATTTTATGTATAATAAAATATTTACATTTAGACCCTATGAAATATTAATGTAAGTATTTGTGAAAATCTTAAATTTATGAAATATGTATCGTGCAATTGGTTTTTGTTATTTGAAGTGGATGAGTGTTAAATTGCTATTAAAATTCAAATTTGAAATTTTGATGACGTCGCACAACACATCATCATGCCACGTTCATCATTATGATGCTGACGTGTTTGACCACATGGCTTTTTTGAATTATATTATTGAAAGTTAATTGAAATAGTTAGTTAAAATAGAGAGTGTAGTTTAAGTAAACTTGTAAAAGTGATTAACTAAAATAGAGAATATAATATTTAAATATATTTTGGCTAGCCTGTTTGGACAGCTGGGTTGGAGTTGCTCTTACCATATGATAGAAGGACCTATTGAACGTTATGTTCAGCCACTACCTGGGTACCACATAACCAAGCAGCTTCTTTTCTGATCATCCAGCCTATCCAGTAACCTAATATAGAATGAGCCAATCAAAATAAAAGCAAACATGAAGTTATAACTTGCCTTGGTGTCGAGCATGATCGCGATGACGTTGTCCTTGGATTGGGCATTATATTCCTTAACCAAGTCAATAACTTTCTGATGAGACGCATGGTCTCCATGGGACATGTTCATTCTAGCAACATTCATTCCAGCCTCAGCCAGCTTCCATATCATTTCCCGAGTGTTGGTTGAAGGACCGATTGTGCAAACAATCTTAGTCTTACGTCTAACCGTAGGCCTAGACCACATACCGCCAGATGTGTCATCAAGCTGCTGAATTCCCCGTAAATGCTGGATTTGCTCTTCGGTCTGATCACAAAATGAACAACAATGACAAGGAAATGGTTACTGAGAATTTGCAACGAGGTTGTGATCAGCAAGTGTGACCTCCTTCCATAACAAGCATTTGATTTGGAAGTAAACACTTTCAAAGTTAAAATAAAATACTCTGTTCATTCGAAAACACGTCATACACCAAAATTCCAGCCAAAATCCAATCTTTATTTTCAATTCCCGATCTTTCAAAGCACATGCAACCGCCAAATCTGACATGTAGAACTACCCTAAAACAGGTTCAATTAAATCTAAATGGACTCAAATTACTACGATCAGTATGAAAAACAATTAGATACGATATAGCGATCAAACGAA
This sequence comes from Ilex aquifolium, assembly GCA_951799425.1. Taxonomy (NCBI): domain Eukaryota; kingdom Viridiplantae; phylum Streptophyta; class Magnoliopsida; order Aquifoliales; family Aquifoliaceae; genus Ilex; species Ilex aquifolium. Next base: position 60,415,224 of record OX637391.1, on the reverse strand, counting down.
GTGGTGTTGAAGATACGACCTTTAGTACATCTTCGGGCGACACGGGAAGAACTTCGACTGATCTCTTGGCAGTGATCGGAGTACTAATGCGGATAGTTTTGCGGCTTTTCTGTTCGTCGCGAGCCAGAACCTTGGAAGAGAAACCACAAGGTTTGAGCTTTTCGACTTGATTCTGAAGAGATCCAGAGCTAGGGCACGCGAATGAACAGTGAATCGACCGTGTGGCCACTATTTGCGCCATTGTTAGACACTTCAGATAGAGAAATGTAATTCGAAAATTGCTTGAGAGAGAAACTGAATTCGAGGAATGGAAGAGACAATGAAATGATTAAAAATCGTGTGTAAAGGTCTCTGAAAGTAGCTGTTGAAGAAATCGCCGCTGAATTTGGCGGAAGTGAAATGGAAGAGGAGGGCGGCTTCGTTTGTATCGAAGGAACGACCCCAAAAGGTCCGCTCAACTTTATTCAAAACGGTTGGACTTTTCAGAGAAAAAAATAAATTTTTTCATCGTATTTTTTAAGGATGGTTGTAGAATGTTTAGTATTAACGAGGTTGAGTTTTAACTTGGTTTATTTCTTAGTTATTGGTTCTCTAATATTGCGTATAGCACGAATTATAATACCAATAAATTTTCAAAATAAAAATAAAAATGAGCTTTGCAAATACATCTTATGATATCATTGGATACCATTTTAAAGTTTTTTTTTTAATGTCTTAAGTAGTGTTTACTTTGTATGTTTGTAACTATACATCGTTGGTCCATTCCTCTAAAATTAATCGAACGGATGAGTGTGTTATGTTATTATAGACAATTTTTTTTTTTAACAAACATACTATTATTTTTTTATTTTTTATTTTTCTACTTAAAAAAATATTATAAAAATTGGAAGTGGTTTATAATTTGGATAGTTTGTAAGAATAATATTATTTGGACGTGATTTATTGATATAATAATAAAAAATAGTATATTTATATTATTAAATTAACATTGTATCTTAATATTAGATGAGATTAGTTATTAATTTAGTATTTAACGAAGTTTATAAATAAATTAGACCGATAAATTAAGCCGAAATACAAATCATTTGAGTTTGTAATTGAGGCTTGCATTGCAAAATGTTAATCAAGCTTTAGGGCTTTAAAGCTATGCGAGTTATGGTCCTAAATTTTAGGGTTTTTTAGGTGTGAGTATAATTTTCTAGACTTATTTGAGCAAAAGTGTATGGATAAGTTGTTTATTCCATTAAGTGCAATTTTTATAAAACTTTTTATGTTTAGGTACAAAATTCAAATGAATTAAAATCTTTTTTACCTAAACACCCTTTCTTAATTTATGCAGCTATCATTAACAGTTATTTTAGGAAATGAATATGTAAAGATTACATATTTGTTATCTTTTAATTTTTGAATTTTGAATGAGCAGTTATGTGAAAGATTTTAGGCAGCCATTGACAGATATTTTAAGAAACAAATATGTAAATATTACATATTTTTTATCTTTAATTTTTTGAATTTTGAATGAGCAGTTTTGTGGGATATATGCAGTAAATATTTTGTTAGATATTATGTATTGTTCGTTGTTGGGATGTAGGGAAAAAATAATTTCTTTGTTTTTTTTTAATGGGTGTAATTGTTTTTTAATTGGTGTAACTATTTTTTTAATGGGTGTAACTGTTTTTTAATGTATATAACTATTTTTATAATGAGTGTAACTGTTTTTTAATGAGTGTAATTATTTTTTTAATGGGTGTAACTGGTTTTTAATTGGTGTAACTATTATTTTTTTAATGGGTGTAACTATTTTTTAATGTATATAACTATTTTTATAATGGGTGTAACTGTTTTTTTATGGGTGTAACTATTTTTTTAATGGGTGTAACTATTTTTCCGGTGAAGAAGTTGTCGGAGACGATACACAATTACTTGATCGTAGACGATGATGAACAATAACTTATATTCCTCTATTTTTTTGGACGATGAACAGTAGTTCGTACTCCTTGTTTTTTTGGACGATGAACAGTAACTCGTACTCTTTGTTTTTTTGGATGATGAACAGTAACTTGTATTCCTTATTTTTTTGGACGATGAACAGTCACACTTCTGGCATTCCCATGGACATAGAATCCTTCTGCTGAAAAGGATGAATTTTGATAATT